>CM026269.1:6968229-7564583 GCA_014851425.1 Senna tora
TTTGAATCAGACTTGATGCCTTTGATTTTGTCAATAGAATCTGATTTTAATGCCTTCCAATATGATAGAGGCAGCAAGTGTCAATATTTTTGAAGCCAACTAAAATATCAAGTGCAAGGCACCATAATTAAGGAGGAATCATGAATGATATACTATACTGATTCAAAGAAATAATGTTTTTACTTGAATAAAAATTACAAAATCCAAGTCCAAGGCTGGAAGCATAAAATAACTGAAGACAGCACACAAGCCTCCTACACGCTTGCTTGTACTCATTAGATTAAATATTGAACCTCAGAAAAGAGAAAAGAATGTCTACATATAAACACTAGTACAGGTTTAATGCCTCTCCCTGAAACCGATGCTAAAGCTAGTTTCTAAGCCCTTCCTTCCAAACCCAGGAACATTTCCTTTTTGCATCATGGCAACAAACTCATTATAATCTATGCGTCCATCCTGCAAAGAAAAATTAAGAATAAATAACAGTTAATAATCTCTAGATGTGTTCATTTTGCATCAGAATATTGCTAAATGGAGTTTAATTTCTGAGCAAGACTTTAACATAACAAGGAATGCTTCATTTTTAACTCCAACCTGTTCCAAGTGTTGTGGATTCTAAAGTCAAACAAATTCAATAAATATCTACAGCAATATGCCATCTTTAGGATAGAGAAAATGATAATAATTACATTAAAGGTGCACTTTTGAAACAATGTTTGTTTATTTAAAACTAAATTAAAGAAAAATTCTAAATAAATGTTCTCTTCTCATCTATTTTCCTCAATTCAACTATAACTTATAAACCAGAGTCAAGTGGAATGAATATCTCTTCATATAAATAGGCATACAGTGGCTCAGTGAGTGGAGAAACGATAACACAAGTAAGATTTCATCAAACCAACATTACTTACTAATATTCCAATTAGCCGAGATACAGGTGTGCCTTTTCAGTGGGAGAAAAGTCATTATTTTTCCCTAGCCACATGGATGCTCCCATTGGCTTGGAAGTAAATAATAATATTTTTAAACAAGTCTAGCATGAAAATGAAATGCCCAAAATCTAATCCAAGATTCCCAAATGCTAAGTATGAGTTTAGGGAGGCGATTTTTGGTTTCTAAAGTTGAGGGAGAGCGCTTGCAAATGACCAAAAGTTGAAGGGTATATATGATTTTTTCCCTTAAAAATAGAGTCATTTAGTTCTCTTAGCTTAAGCCAAACTAGTAGAGAATTCTGTATTGTAGAGAAAATCGGAAACAACTTACATTATCTTGATCAACTTCCTTGATCATCTCTTCCAAACGGACATCTTCTACCCCGAACTCCACGCAGGCTTGTTGAAGTTCATCTTGAGTAATATAACCACTTCCGTCCCTATCAAAGTAAGAAAAGGCTGCAAAAAGATGATCTTCTCTTTCAATCTTGTTCAGATGCAATGTTGCAGCGATAAACTCCCCATAATCAATTGTTCCACTATTGTCAACATCAGCCTGCAATTGAATGAAGCAATATATTAAAAATTTATGCTAATAAATATAGTATTTCTTTAATTTGCAACTATTGAGTAAAAGTTCACAAAAATATAGAGATGTTTTAAGGGAAGAGTGGGGGTATTTTGGTCAAATCACTAGATATAGAGGTTAGAATCTCCAGATTTTTTAATCGAAATACCCAATTTCAAAAAGTTACTAGACTTATATGCAATTCTTTATCTTTGCCATTAGGTTCTCCAATCAAAATAAAACATGTGGATAAAACTTTTAAACAGAACCAATCATGGGAGAGGTGAGTTGTACGAATCATATACGTCAGTTTCTGACTGATTCAATAAACTGATGGACAGGCCAAAAAAAAAATAATCTGATGGAAAAGATATAAAAACCGCACTTAAGATTTTTCCAAAAAAAAAATGGCTGTCAGTTTTCTTTCCTACGATTAAAATATTTACATTTTTTCACTACACAAAAATAACAAACAAAACACAACACTTAATAAAAAATTGGAATGAAGTAAAATGGAGGTATTATGATCAAACAACTCCATAGCATAAAACAATACCTTCAAAGGTTGAAATCCCATAAAGAATGGTAAACAACTATGAATTATATGATCAAATAAAAGCATAACCGAAGTTGTCAGATTTTTTTTGGGCTGCAGAAACAAAGGAGAAAAGGAAGGAGCCAAACAATATATAAGTATTAGAAGACTCAATTATGTCACTCACTCTCAACCTCTGTTTCTCCTAACACTATAGCCACATAAAGAAACCTACACCTTTTAATTAAGTTAAATGTGGCTTTCGAACTTCTTTTTTCTCAATGCTTGGGTTTTGAATTTCATTTATAACCGATTGTTTCAACCAAGCATAGACTTCCAATGCTCTAGTGCCCTTGGTCCGTCCTAATTTTTATATTTATTTTTATGTAATTATCTTATTTTTATGCCTAAATGTTTAAGTGGAAGCTGCACCATACTCATGTTCTCAACCTTGCGCTTCAACCTTACACCAACGTCCCTGATTCTTGGAATTATAATGATTCTTTCATGTATAACATAATAAGCCAATCAAGCACTTCTCAACCTTCTAAACAAGCACTTCAAAGAAATGGAATGACTATCCAAATTGTAAACAACATCCCTATAAAATAGTCCTAGAATATCAACAGGTACAAGCAAAAATCTAAAAGCAATCCCAGTTTTGGGAAAATATAAAACGAGTAGGAAAAATGGAGATTGGATGTCTACTAATGGTAGTAAGACTCGATTAATAATATTATGCTATGAATTTAATCACTGATTAAAATATAATCATTGAGTCATTTCTATATAGGGCAGATCTGACTATTAAAAGCAAGAGCATTCATGTTGGAAACAACCAAAATAAACAAATAATAATAATTAGACAATTTAATGAGGGAAAGCTTACCTATCGCAAAACTTAAATTTTCATTCACGATCTTCGATATTATTCCCAAATGAATACTACTCTCTTTTAAAAAGAAATTAATATACATATATATATATATATATATATATATATATATATATGTGTGTGTGTGTGTGTGTGTGTGTGTGTGTGTGTGTGTGTGTATGTATGTATGTATATATTGAAAGATACTTACTGCTTGCATCAAATCATAAATTTCGGACTCCTTAAGATTAGCACCGACTCTTTTCAAACCAGCCTTAAGCTCATCAAATGTGATTTGACCACTGTTGTCTGCATCTATCATCTTAAACATTTCTTTCAAGCCAGCTATTTCTTCTTCAGATAAGCTCTCTGCAATAACCTGAAAAAGATGCAAACGACAGTGAAATGAAAAGGGAAAATTTAAATCTCAGAGTCCATTAAAAAGTTAAGTACTAAATTTAACACATTTACTGTAAGTATCTGTATACTCAAATTTATGCCGTAAGATTAAGTACTGGTGAAGCAGGATGGTAAAGAAAAATTATTGGTTATCTTATTATTTTATGATGTGGAATTATCCTTTTGGATTTATGATTTGTAATTAATATCTGGGAAAGTTTCAGGATTTGTTATTAGTTATTAATTTTGGTGTTTATGAAAACTCTCAGTGTACTCTCTCAAATCACTAATTTTTCTCAAATATCTCCATATTATTAACAGGAAAAGGGTTAACCATGCTGACAAAAAACAACAACAACAATCAAAACCTTTTCCTACTAGGTGGGGTCGACTATATGGATCAAGTGACGCCAACGTGTTCTGTCTTTATTCATTTCAATGGTTTTATTATAATAGCTTTAACCACGCTGACAAAAAGGAAAGAAAAATTTATAAGCAATTGAATAAAATACCAATTGAACTAGAATGTTAAAATTTAAAATAGAAGTCCTAGTAGGCTGGTACTACCAAAATAGTACAAAGGGATAACAACTCCATTCGCAAACACCAAAATTGACAATTAATAACTAATCTTAAAATTACCATTAAAATTATTATAAATCATAAATCCCAATGGAAAATAACATCACAAAATAATGAAGATAAACAATCATTCTTCTTTATCATCATGCATCAATTGATCATGTAAAGAAAGACAGTCTGGTTTCAAATGAAGAGACTTACTCTTAGAGCCATTTTCTTGAACCTGTTCATTGCAGAAAATTGCTTCAAACGACTTAATACAGCAGAATCAAGTGGTCTGTCAGGAGCTACACCATCAACTTGAATCCAGGGGTGACCTGCAGGAAACAAACAAAGTTTCTTGCAATGTCATATTATTTCAAATTTGGGAAGCGATTATAAAACTATGCCAAAAGTGGGAATTTCCAAAAGCATAATAATGGTATAATCAACAACTACACTAAAACACTGTAATTATGGAGAAGCCTCATTAATCCCAAGATGTGAATACAGCATACACTTGGTGGAAAATCAATACATTAACTTTTGGAAAAGAAACATTTGCATAATTGTAGTGCCAAAATTGTTGAAGTACAAGCTTCTATTACTGTATGTACATATAAATATTTGAATTATGAAAGTTAGTCACTATGATTATTTGATCTATATATCTAACCCATGCCTTATGTGCTATATTTCATTTTTTGAAAGCAAATAACATTATAAACTAATATAGAACACTAGGTCTGATTCTCAGAAAAAAGATAGAACTTATTGTTATATCCAGCTTCCAATGCATAAGCAAAACTTATTCATTGGCACATTTGAGAATCAACTACAAAATAAGATCTAATGTGAGTTGGAATACATTGTCAAGCAAATGGCTCAAAGAGACAGGTTAAGGCATCACACAGAAAATGAATTTTGGCATGATTAGAACATATATGTCAACATAAAATTTCAATATCAAATACATTTCTTGTATACAATCCCTAGACCCACTTTTCCCACTAAAAAGGGTCCACATAAGAGAAAGAAGCTAGAAGACTGCAACTACTGCCAGGCCTGTTAACATATGCTAAGAGAAGGACACATCAGCATCAAAGAAAGCCCAACAACCAGAATTCACGCCCACTTTCTCCATGATACATGTTCTCACCTCAATTCCCCCATTGTTCCATTACTGCACATCCTTCCTTATCTATGCACATTTCGTATTTTCTGAATTATGTTATTTACTCCTATGTTAGTGGGTATCATCTAATTACCAATAGGACTTGTTATCTTGGGCATTCATAATTAATTTCTGATGTATGTAGGGTATTGTCCACCTATGGACTTGTTTTATGAATTGAAGTGTTGAGATTCTTGCATTTTGATTCATTTTACAGCTACTGTTTCTTTTTCTATTAATTTCCAGCACTTAAACATATGATCCCTATCAATAACTGAGATCAAATTTTCACCAGCACTCTGCTGTTAAGTGCATATCAAGGTTGTTCAATCAATTTCTGTATCCTAGTAAAGTTCCAAGAAATGCAAGATCATGATTAAGTAATTGAGTAAGCAATTATTTAGTAGTAACTATTACATAACACTTGATGAGCAGTCAGCCGCCTTCTAGGATCGCGAACAAGCATTTTCCTTACTAAATCTTTGGCACTTTCAGAAATGCTAGGCCAGGGGTCAGAAGAAAAGTCAAGATCACCATGCAGAACCTCTTCAAATATTCCTTGCTCACTTTCTGCAAAATCATGAAGAGGACTTAGATAAAGAGGGTGAATTTTTTTTTCTTTCCAAAAAAGTAAAGAAGAGCAACTTAAGAACCAGAGAAATTTATTGATAAGTTCACAAGACTAGAGGCACAATCAAACAATCCAAACAATTCTGAGTGCTCACCAGCCCAAAATGGAGGCACACCACTCAAAAGAATGTAAAGGATCACCCCAGCACTCCAAACATCTGCTTCTGGACCATAACGCTTTCGCAGAACTTCAGGGGCAACATAATATGGACTGCCAACCACATCAGTAAATACTTCACCTGAAAGAGAATGGTCCTTAGTTTCTCTCTAGAGTCAATGTATTGCTTCAAGCTTTATGAAGCTTCATGCTAGAAAGCATAGTTAAACAAAACCATTAAACCAGTATAAGCTGCCAAAAGATATAAAGAAAATAATTTAGAATCATTTTTTGCTTCCAATATGCTATACACCGTGTGATTAAGATAGATCTAAACCTGAAGTTCATAAAAGATTTGGTTCTAGTTGGATCATTACAAAGTCAACTCTACTTGTATATAATTAATTACTTAACCAACAAAAATTTCATCCTTTATCTGTTTAAAATTCATCATTCTGCAAGGAATACATTGAAATTAAAAGTCTAAAACTAAAAACAAAGACTGCCAGCAATTTTTCTTCTTAGAAAAACCAATATAAACGTATATAAGGCAAGGAAAATTATATTATGCTTCAAAAATAAAAAAGGAAAAAAGAATCTGATAAAAACGAAAAAATTGGTGATTTCAGGGTAGACCTACATTATTAGTTGATTTTCATACATATCCTTTCTCAAACTGCCTCTCCCTTTACAATCCATGCCCTTAAGAGAAACAATTACTAATTACAATTGAATAACAATTACTACACGTACTTGAAAAAAAGGAATTTGAAATGCTAAAGCACCTCAAATCTGACATCAACTGTTGAATTTAATGTTGACATAAATGCATATCCACAAATTAGAGATGCAGGCACCAAAAATATATAATTTAAACTGAGTAATATAGAGTACTTATTTCTTCTCAACAATATAAAGCACTTCGATATAATGACCTAATAACTATATCAATACTTCAGAATTAAGGAGTGATTAATGATACTGAGAACCTAAAATTTAGAAGATGGTACAATTATCATTATTTCAAAGATTTAACAATATTAAGGATAATCCTTAAGCCCTCTAGACTTTACCAGGTCTTTAAGACAAATAAAAGTTTGAAAATATAAGAGCATCCTATTGCATATCTCAATATGCCAAGAAAAAGGAATCAAACAGCTGAAAAGACCAGTTCAAGAGAGAATATCACCTACAAGAAAGTTAGTAAAACATAAAATTCAATATAGTCTAAGTCACCTAATTATAATATCTAAATTCAAAATACAATACAGAAAAACATTATAATATCAAGAGATCTGTTCCCCCTCTACACCCTGTGTGTGTGACTGTGTATACACATGCCTTAGTATGTTAAATACCTGGCTTAAAAAATACAGATAATCCGAAGTCAATAGTTTTGAGAAGAGAATCCTCCTGTTGATTGACAAAGAGAAAGTTCTCAGGTTTAAGATCTCTGTGCATCACACCAAGAGAATGACAAGCTTCCACAACCCCAACTATGGTCCTAATGAGCTCAGCTGCCTTTCTTTCTGTATAATGCCCGCGCTGAATAATCCTGTCGAAAAGCTCACCGCCTGCACATAACTCCATCACAACATGAACTGCCACTGCATCCTCATAAGCACCTTTGATGGATATAACATTGGGATTCCCAGCCAAGTGATGCATTATCTGAATTTCTCTTCTCACATCCTCAACATCTTCATCAGTTACCATCTTCCTTTTTGCCATAGATTTACAGGCAAACTCTTTTCCAGTTGCCTTCTCCACACATAAAAATGTTGTCCCAAACTGACCCTGTCCCAGTTTTCTCCCCAGACTATAGAACTCCTTGAGATGCCCTGTATTTGTTTGTAATACCGAATTAACACGAAGCCCTGCACTAGACACCCTTTTCATAGAAGCAGGTTTCTTAGTTTTAGGCTCCTGCTCCTGGTCGGGTTTTGCTTTTGCTTCTGGTTTTGGCATACTTATATGCTCGGGAGGTTTGCTTTGGACAGGCATCGATGATTCAGGTTCTCTATTTGTCTCCTCATTAACAGCCCCTCCATTAGAAACTGAATCATCCAGTGATCGGGATTTCCACATTGCAGCAGAAACTGATTGGAGAAAACCATTTTTGGAAATACTCGGACCAACACAATTATTCCCCATATAGCTTCACACTCAATTTCTTACACAAACACTTCTCCGACTCAATGATTCGGATCTAAGCCCACTTCATCTGTCAATACAAGATGTAAGAATTGGATGCGATTTCTGAATCTTCAATAACTCTTGTATAAGTCAAACTCCATGTATTCCCCTAAATTTTGGCATAAGCAACAGGATATAAGATTTACTTCAGTATAAATTTCTAACGAAAAATCACATTTGTACGAATGAGTGCTTATGGTTACAAAATTTTAATGATACAAAGAGGGAGAGAGAGAGAGAGATTTTAGATAAATTGAACTTCAATACTAGCTATTCATCAAAGTAAGGGTCGAAAGAGCAAAAATCAAGATTCAAACCTCGGGGGGGAAAAAATATTGCAAAAAAAAGTCATCAAAATTGAAAGATTCGAAGCAAAACATGAAGCTACGAAGCTACCAGTGAGAAAGTGGAAGAGGTCAATGAGGAGAGGACCAACCTCGAGCTTACCAAGTCACCACCAAGATGAGAAGAGTTTGTAGGGAAGGAAGAAGCTGCTGCGACTTCGTTTTTATCGGCTAATTTATTTATTATTAATATTAATTAAGACATTTTTATTCAGTGAGTAGAATTTAGAAAGGAAAGAAAATCGAAGGAAACGCGTTCGTTTCGTTTCAGTTGTATACACCAACCCCGAGCTTTGCGCCTTGATTGTATTGTCGAGTCTTGGGCCCATGGGAGCCCGCCTGCTAGTGTTAGACTGCTAGGACAGAGTCTACGTGTTTTTTTTTTATGGAGAGTCTACGTGTGTTAAACTATTTGACTTGTTTTATTTGAATTAAAAAAAAGACAAAGTATTATCTGTTCTTCAATTGTTGGTTAAATTATCATTTAGTCTTTAAATTTGGTAAAAATATGATTTAGTTTCCGAATTTGTAACTCTGTCAACTCTTTAGTTCCCGAATTTGGCAAAAATACTATTTAGTCTCCGAATTTGCAACTTTGTCAATTATTTAGTCTCCTAACCATTACCAATTAGATAATCAGGCACCAGCTGATGTGGCCGTTAAATAATGTTGGCACTGTTAAGTGCCTGGGCACATGTCACATCAACATTTAACGACCACGTCAGTTGGTTATCTAACAGGTAACAGTCAAGGGACTAAATAGTTGACAGAGTTGTAAGTTCGAGGACTAAATAATATTTTTACCAAGTTTGGGGACTAAATAGTTGACAGAGTTGCAAATTCGAAAACTAAATAATATTTTTGCCAAATTCAAGGACTAAATAGTTGACAGAGCTGCAAATTCGGGGACTAAATAATATTTTTGCCAAATTCGGGGATTAAATAGTAGTTTGACCAACAATTCAGAGACTAAATAGTATTTTGCCTCATTAAAAAAAAACTAAACAGTACATTTTGGTCCAAATCTAATGATTTAATATCTAGAAAATCATAATATATTTTTTTATTTTTTAAAAATTATGAGGATGAACTCGTTAATTTTTAAGTTCTTAGTTATTGACGACCAAATGATATGGCTTGTTAATTTTATTGAATATGGTAGGGAGTGATCTTTAATAGAAATGAGTGGAGTGGATGGATTGACATGTTATTTGGAAGTTTTAATAAGGAAATGGAGTGAATGGAATGTAATGGCTAATGGGTAAATCGTAAATATGTCGCTTGGGAATTTAATGGGAAAGTGAAGGAATAGAATGGAATAGGTAAATATATTATTTGAAAGTTAAGATAAAATTGTAATTTTATTAAAATAACGAGGGCACTCATGTATTTTTAAAATATAAAATCGAGTAAAACACTATTTTGGTTCTCCACATATGTCTCTTTTATCAACTTAGTCCCCCACATATCGGTGTTATCGATTTGGTCCCCCACAGATCAAACTGTTAGCAATTTGGTCCTTCCGTTAATTAACATGATGACATGTCAAGTTAAGTTGTGACTCAGCAATTTTTTCATCTGACTAGGTATAAATTAATTTAGAATAATTTATTTTTTATTTAAAAAACCTTTTAAATTAAAAAAAAACAAAAAAAAAACTTTAACATACCTCCTTTTAACGCAAAAAAGCATGTTTGTGCCATTTTTTTTAATTTAAAAGGTTTTTTAAATAAAAAATAAATTACTCTAAATTAATTAATGCCTAGTCAGATAAGAAAATTGCTGAGATACAACTTAACTTAACATGTCATCAAGTTAATTAACGGAAGGACCAAATTGCTAACAGTTTGATCTGTGAGAGACCAAATTGATAACACCGATCTATAGGAGACCAAATTGACAAAAGAGACATATGTGGAGGACCAAAACAGTATTTTACTCATATAAAATCATTTCATTCCATCCTTGACCATACTTTGAAAGAAAAACAAAATGAGGGGTTTTGGATGGATAAGAAGGATTTGGGAGATCCTCTACTCCCATTTCATACTAAAAATAACTTTCAAATATAAATTGAACTCATGATCCATCTTCCAAGTATAGCCTTAAGTTGTGTTTGGTATAATAGAATTGCGGAAATGGAATAGGATTAATTCCATCATTTTTAAGTTGTTAGAAATGCTTGAAAATTTGTTTTGTAGATTCCATTGGAATCAACCATTATTTCACATTATGTAAGTGGATTTCTATTAACGAAAGGATGGAAAGTTGCATTTCCATTGGAATTGAAAATTATGCACCAAATTGTCCCTCATGTTTGAGTCCTTCAATTCATTTGATTGTGTTTTTTTTTTTTTTATCATAGCTACCACCATTAGATGACATTTTTTAGATAGACAAAATTATTTAGCATCAAATAAAGCATTTAATAACATCATTCAACATGTTATACCATTTGGGCTTAGGACTAATGAGTTGACTGTCATAATGACAAAAATATATTCTAGTTGAGGAATTAAATCTTAGATTGTAATACCACCAAAAAATAAGTTTACTAAAAACATATTTCAGACCAAAACAAATAAAGGAATAATTTATTTGTAGTTCTTGAGAGAGTGAGAGAATGGAAGGAGCCAATGGAGATGTGAACAAGAATAGAAGAAGTGAAGATCCACAAAGAAGTAATAGGGCGTAGTGAATATGTAGCTTGGATTCTACATAGTTTAGATTAATTGTGTATGTTCTTAGCTAGCTCAATACGGGTACCGGATACGATAATTTTTTAAAATATAAGGTACGATACGATTAAATATTTTTGTATGAAAAATAAATATATATATATATATATCATATATATTATTTTTGACATTATTAAAAAATTAAAAATTGATTATTGATATTTGGGAGGCAAAACTTAATTTTTAGAATTGAAAAAATAGAAAGACAAAGTTAACAGGAGGATTAGTGGAGAATTGATAGCCAATCCTAATTTAAGTCCATATACTTTCTTATCTTTCTAAATTTAAGTCCATATACACTGTGGTAGAGGATTAGTGGAGCTACCAAAAAGAAAACAAGGAAGACTGAAAGTAAAACAAATTTCCACGTATTTTCAACGTATCCGTATTAGATACGTATTCGGTACGAGCACATCATCTAATCTATCATATATGTGCAACTTAACAAATCACTTATCACTTGAACCAATCACTCTTGGATAGAGGTAAATGAATTTAGATAATGGAAGAGGATTGATTCTACAATTAAGTCATGGTTGATTAACTCTATCTTGAAGGGAGTCGCGGAATCTTTCATCTACTGTGAGACTTCGATGCAGGTATGGAGGGAGCTAGAAAGAAAGGTTTGAGATAAGTGATAAAACAACGTTGTTAAATATATGATTTGGCATCACAATTAATATTAGAGGTCACAGGGAGAATCGTATTTGTATCTGCTGTTAATTATTTTCATAAAATTTAGTTGCAGGAAAAATTGCTTGCAAATTGAAAGTTTAAAAGGTAGAATTGATAGCAAACAAAATTTAGAGATATAATTGACAGAAATCTTAAAATTTAGGGATATCAAAAGTACTTTTACCTTAGAGCGACTCCGATGATTAATTTAAATTGTGGAGCTCATTGTTAGGATGATCCTTTTATCGGATAACACTCCATTTCTATATCTCTAAGAATGAATTAAATAAACAAAAAATTTGTTTAAATAGAACTAATTATTTAGATTTAAGAAAAGAGTAAATTGCAATCTATCCCCTCATGGAGTTATGATATAGTTCGAAATAAGTTTTACTCCTATGATTATAAAAGTTTTGCTTAACTTATTTATGATTAGTCTAAAATTAATTTGCTCCCTTACAAAAAGGATTTTAGTTTTCTATTTAAAATAAATAAATTTTCAAAAAAATTTTTGTATGCTTTTCATAAAATTTTCTACAATTTACGTAAAAGAAAACACAAAAGTACAAAACACCCCACTCCTTCATCGTCTTGCTCTTCACTACGACACCGTTTTGGATTCTTCAGTAGTTACAACTTACAATCGCTACCGCAAAAGATTGGACGATATTATAGTTTTAGTCGTTAGGGGTATATTGGGAAATTACTCGTCATGTCCGTTAAATCGTTGATGAAGGTTGTTATAGCGAGGGAAAGCGTGAGTTTGGATGTTCAGTTCATTCATTCCAGTGAAAGAACACAATTCCGTCCCTACTTTTCCCTTCGAATTCCCTTTCATCCTTCTCTGTTCTTAGCGATTGATCTGATGGCAACTCCGGCATTAGACGTGATCACCAAATTCTCTCTCTCTCTCTCTCCTTTCTCTCCGATTTCACTGTTTTCGCTTTCTTCACTCTTTTGTGTTTCCGATAATCGGATTCGTTCTGATATTGAATTTGTTGTGCAGCAGCAGGAAGACGACGACGAGATGCAGATTCCGCATCCTGATGACGATTTCGGTAAATTCTTTTGGTTTTCCGAACTTCTTTAATGCTTTGTGAGGAAGAACGAACCGAAGTTGCTAATGCTTACTGTGTTATTTGGCTCGGAAATTGGGATGAAGATTTCTTGTGGAGTTCCGTAACTTTATATGTGCGAAGGAAGGATGAGTTTCATGAGAATTTTAAGATTCTTTCCTCCATTTTGTGTATGAAGATGTGAGGTTTACCCTAAGAAGCATTGGAGATTGACATGAGATAGTTCAAGATACTATATGTATTCTGCTTATCTTGGATATGATCATAGCTCCTATATGAAGTGTCGGTGCATTGTAGGTTTTTTGGAGCTTTCCTTTTCTTTAGAAAGTTGTCAAAATTTCTGCTCCCTTGGGTTTTTTGGTATAATCTCAAAACATGATTATGGCAGATGCTCCTGTAGTGGATGACCGACCATCATTCACGTGGGCCGTTGAAAATTCTAAGATACCAAACGAATATATGGTTTCTGACATTTTCAATGTTGCGGGATACAAATGGTATGTAGTATGTAGTTTTCTGCCTCTGTGCTTCTGTCATCAACGTATATTACTTATGTTTATGGGCAAATAAAGTTGCTTGCACTAACTGGTGGTTTTGATTGATATTAAACTCCAATTGACAGGCAGATATTCATCTTCCCAAAGGGGAACAATATTCCTAGTCATTTGTCGATTTATCTAGATGTTGTACATCCTCAGACTTTACCTTATGGGTGGCGTAGAGGTGTCCATTTGGGTTTTACTGTTGTTGATCAAAATAATAGAGAATCTTCATTCAGAAAAGGTACTTTTTCTTCTTTGGTTGATGTGGCTTATGTATGAGAAAATATGCTGCAGTGGATTTCTTTCTATAAACTGCAGTATATTGAATTTAAGTGGAATTTTTCATTAGTTATATATTTTTTCCTCTGCAATAATTTTGTGATTCATTAAGGTTAATAAATGATGTAAACATATATTATTTAATCTTATCAGCTGTTAGAGATATAAAATGTATCATGAACCTTCAATTAGTAATTTAAGATTTTGTGTTGAATTACTTAGTTGACATTTTTGGGTCAAGAATAAGGAGGGAAAAATGTTTTGGGTCAAAATGTGGTTTTATTATGTGTTTTTGGTGCATTTGACTTTTTATTGGTGTGGATAGGAATACCTCATTTTCAAGGAGACTGAATAAGATTGTGCTGGTATTTTTGGTGCTCTGCTAATGGTCATTTTAGCCAGTTTTCCTGTCTTTTTTACAGAAACAAGTTTGCATTTTTCAGTCTTTTTGGTTCTCTGTCTTTGTTTTGGGAGAATATCTTATTTTACTACCTTTTTCTGTTTCTTTTCTCTCTTTATCAAGTTTTCTTCTTGTTTTATAATGGGTATAATTAATTTCTTTCGTGTATTGCAGAAACACAGCACCAGTTCAATGCACGTGAGAGTGTTTGGGGTTTCACTGATTTCATGCTTGTTGATAAATTACATGATCCTAGTTCAGGTTTTCTTATTGATGACTTTTTCATAGTTGAGGTTGATGTTAAGGTTCTTGATTACTGGTCACATGACTCAAAAAAGGAAACTGGTTATGTTGGACTGAAAAACCAAGGAGTTACTTGTTACATGAATTCACTCCTCCAGATGTTGTATAACATACCATATTTCAGAAAGGTTAGTCAGTTTTAACTATGTAAACTTCAAATTTTCTCTAAAAGGAAGCATCTCATGTGCATACTTGTTTGTTATTACAGGCTGTGTACCATATGCCTATTACTGAGAATGATGTGCCATTTAGGAGCATCCCTCTGGCACTACAGACTATATTTTACTCGTTGCAGTATAGTGACATTAGTGTACCAACAGAACAGTTAACCGTGTCTTTTGGATTGGATTTACATTCATTCGTGAAGCATGATGTCCAAGAATTTAGTAGGTTTCTTTGTGAAAAGTTAGAAGAGATAATGAAGGTATAGGACTATAAGGTTATTCATGTTTACCATTTGTAATTATGTTGTGTAGAGTGTAGACTCTAGATATAAGCATCTTTTACTTCAGATACTTGCTGAATTATATGTAAACTTTGGTGATTATTGTATTGAGGTTTCCTATTGGCTCAGGGAACTGTTGTGGAAGGCACTATACAGCAGTTGTTTGAGGGCTACTTTGTGACCAATATTGAATGCATCAATGTAGACTATAAATCGACGAGCAAACAATCATTTTATGGTATACTTTCTAGAATTCTGTTTTTTTACCTTACCACATGTTACATGCATTCTTTAGCCTTATGAAATTTGGGATATTGAACTGCAGATCTTCAGCTTGATGTTAAAGGCTGTCGGGATGTGTATGCTTCTTTTGATAAGTATGTGGAAGTAGAATATCTTGATTACAAGTATGATACAGAAGATTATGGTTTGCAGGTAAAGCATAAGACCTTGAGTTTCTGCTTTCAATTGCCAATCTGAGCTTCATTCCTTGTGTTATTTGACAAGTTGAAACTCCTTCATTTATTATTCTTCCTCTATACACTGATTAATCTTTTGCTCTAATAATTTCTATGAAATTAGTATTTTACAGCTTTCTGTTGGTTTTATTACTTTTTTATCATTGTTATTGTTACTTTTGATTATTTTGTTTCATCACATTGTGATGATGCTTTCAGGATGTTAGGAAAGGTTATTTGTTCATCGATTTTCCACCTGTCCTTCAGCTTCAATTAAATCGATTTGAGTATGATTTTGTGCAAGGTACTATGGTAAAGGTTAGTATTAGATTCCAAACAAACTTCTTCCCCTTTCAATCAACTTGTGTGTTGCTATGTGTATTGTTTTCTGGTAAACTGTCTTTGTCAGTGTGATGGACCATCTAAATATGTTTGAATTATAACTATTTTTTAGTACCTACTATTTAGGAATTTCATTGGAGAGAAAGTTAGACCAGCACATAGAATAGTAGAAACACTGCTTTGGTCATAGAGGAGATCATTAGAGGTTCTTATACGAAAGGTATATCAGATGGAAGATAATCCTATAACTAAAAGAAGGGGACGACCAAAAGAAACAATAGGAGAAAGCATTAGAAATGATTTAACAATAATCAATCTAACCATCATTGATTGTCATTTAATCCATGTAGCCAACTCTACCTAGTGAAGAACGACTTTAATTGTTGTAACCTACTTTTTAGAAATTTATTAGTAAGATATCTGTTACTTCTGGGATAGGATATGATCCTTAATTTTTAGCCATCAAAATTTTTTATTTTTTTTTTCTGATTTGATTAGATAGGAATTATTCCAAATCCTTCTATCAGGCATGAATAAAGGACCAAAACTTTTAGTAACGAGAGACAACATCATCAACAAGTCTATTATTAAAATTTCTTGAAAGTAAAAACTTTAAAGAAATTTGGTCATGGTGACGTAATAAAAACTCAAAAATTGGAGCACTATGAAAGATGATAAGCAATGAAGGTGAGCAAATAGCTCAAGTATATTCATTATTGACTCTTTCTCTATGTGCTTTTCGTCCTTTCCTTTTCGAACTCTATACTTATTTAAAAGAAAAGGGCACGAGCTTTTGAAATAACTATTTATTGGGAGTCTTTATGAAATATTTGGTTGCAAAGATACAGGAGGGTTTTTAGAATGAAGAGTTTGAAGTGTAGATTAGGAGTATTCAGAATCGAACAAAACTAACGGATTTGAACCAAATTAAATCGAATTAGGACAAACCGAACAAAATTGATCAGTGTTTGGTTTGGTATGTCGAAAAATTGAACCAAATCGCATACACATACATGTATATATATGTACATATTATATTAAAATTTCTAAATAATAAAGTTTAAAATTTGTTTTTAGAAGGTTACATTAAATTTAGTTAATTTAAAATTTTAATTTTAAAACTAAGTTGATTGTATATTGTAAATAAATGAAATATTACTATACTTTTTTTTATCTTTTTTATTATTTATATTGAATAAAATTATATTTTTTGCTAATAAACTTAAATAGATAAATTTGATGACATAAAAATCCTAAATCACCAAACTGAACCACTCAAAACTGCTCGTTTATGGTTTGGTTTGACGCTATCAACTTAATCCGATAGGTGCACTAAATTTTCACAAAAATTGTCCTGACCGCCCGCCGAACACCGTTAGTTTGGATGTTGCAGGGAATTTCTTGAGTTTCTTCCCTCTTAAATGGTTTTTCTTTTTTATTTTCCCACGAATGTTTCTACTTTAAATCCTTGCATTTATCATTCTTAGATATTGATGGCCCGCTCCACCTTTCTTTGAGGGTATGTTCATTTGCAAGAAACATTTGTGAAAATGGAAATGGAAATAGTGGGGTCTACCGGGCCCCACTTACTTTTTCACTTTTATCAATTTAAAAAAAAAAGAAAAAAAATACAAAATATCTATTATACCCTTATGATTTGACATGATTTTACACAATTATAACCTTATTTTCTTTTTATTATTTTAATATAAGGGGTAAAATGATCATTTTAATACATTTCCTTTCTATTTTCATTACCAAATTTTTATTACTAAACACATCAAATACATTCCGTTTCCATTTCTATTATTAAATATAACCATTCAATAATTACATTTTACATTCATACCCCAATAGTGCCTTGTAATTTGTCTTTTCTAAAAGGAAAAGAAAAGATGAAATCTTTGTAGACTTCTCTTGTCTTCCTTCTATCAAACGATCTTAATTATTTTCAGATGGTGAACGGATTTCAATTATGAATCACATGCAATAAGCAATTAAGTTTTCTTCCGTCTCAGATTTACATTGATTTTTAGTATTGTAGCTAGAGACCGTTTCCTTGCCTTTGAATTACTTGGATGATGATGTTTTTTCTTCATAAATTCTTTATTTACTTTTCGATGCATGTAATTGTAATCTATAATGACACCCTAAATGATTGCTAACAGGTCAATGACCGCTATGAATTCCCCTTGCAATTAGATCTTGATAGGGATAGTGGCAAGTATCTTTCTCTAAAAGCAGATAGAAGTGTTCGCAACCTTTATACACTTTACAGGTATTTGTGATTCAATTAGTTGATCTTAACAACAGAATTTGGTCAATACATCCTTCAATATATATGTTTTGTTAGATTCTTTATTGTTGGTTGAAGCATGCCATGTTTTGGAAATGTATGAATTGTTGTATCGAAAAAATTAGATCAAATGCATGACAATATGTTGCTTCATCATCATTCTTTGTGTAGAATGAGAGAATTCTCTGTGTGTATTATTATAAAAATAATATAGTAGGGTGTTTATATAAGAGGAGAAATTTATTCTAAAAAAATAAGACAAAATACAATAAATACAAATGATCCCTAATTGATAGGCTAAATCATAGAATCAACTATTTAATTGATATATATAAAATCTAGAATATTCACAACATAAATCTAGAATAATCACAACACAACGCTGGAGCATATAAATCATAGGCTAGCTGATCATTTGAATTGACAAATCAAGTAGTAAGACATCCTGATTGAATTTGAAGTGTTTTTCTTTCATTTTGTGTGGTGTTCCATCAATATCCAACCTGCTACATAGGCTACAAGTGAAGTCCAAATCCAATACCTCTCCAATTTTGTTCTGTGATAACATCAGCACAACATACATTTGTGCTAATCTAATCCTACATAACAAGAAGAAGCATGTTGCCATTGACTTCCACTTTTTGAGGGACCAAGTAGAGTGTCAACAGATTCAAGTGAAACATCTACTTATAGCAGATCAAGTTGCTGACATCCCAAAGAAAGTGGGAAGTTTAGAATAACACAGTGATGTCCTGATTAGTCAATTCCATGAGTAACAAAATGGGAAAATTTTTCTTCTCAATGAGAGAACCAAAGAAATATGGGAGGTAGTGAGGTAACTTTATTCCAACTAGGAAAATACTTCAAAATTATTTGAGAGAAATTATTATTTGCGATCTCCGACAATGAGATATGGATGTCTTCACAGAACATCAATGGGATTGCCCAAATGATGCAGATAATGAGATAAGTATAAAGAGATAGTTGAGAGGAAAAGAAATTTTAAGTTCCTTATGGGCATTGAGATTGCTAACCCAAAAGGGTAATCCTTTGCAAGTAACCCTCTTTGTTCCATCGGTGACCCGGTTCTAATACTTTTAATGGGGCAAAATCCCTTTAGAGGGAATCCACCCAAATGTCTAGCCAGTTATGGGGTAGCATTCCTCAAGCTTCTAATGCCTATCTTTCAAGGTAACCTTCTTAACGTGGGACTCCATCATAGGCTGTTTGGCATTTCTGGAGGAATTCATGTGTCTCATCGTAATTTGGATCAATTCCTCCAAATTTGTTTTTGTTAGAATTATGTACAAATTAGAGTCTATATCATTTAGGTTAATAGTTCATAGAATAGTTTCTTCATTTAACTTACGTATTTGATACTATTACAAAGTCTGATCCTACTACTTTCAGCATCCCACATTCCCACTCTCCCCTCTACTATCAACATGACTGATAGAACCCTGAACTTAACACGGTAAAATACACCACAAAACAGAACACTCACAGAATAGGAGAGGCTAGCCACTCTCCCAAAACCTCTTTCCTCCTCTCTCATTCTTTCTACCCTATCTCTATCTTCATTCTCGAACCTTCTAGCATATAGGGGCCCATCATTACCGGCCCTCGAAGCTTCACCTTGCCCTCAATGTGAGAATTAGCAGTTGTTACCAGAGGCACAGTCCTGTATTCTAATTTCATGTTATTTGGTTTGGCCTATGTTTGTGGAATCTTTACATTGTTTTGTTTGCAGTGTTTTGGTTCACAGTGGTGGGGTTTCTGGTGGACACTACTATGCTTATATCAGGCCAAATCTATCAAATCAGTGGTATGCATCTTGTTCCCGGAAACTATTGAATCTTTCAGTATATGCATCTGCCTTTTGCTAATCTTCTAGCCGTAATATATTATGCATTTGTTTTTTCTGATATTTGGATTAAAATGATTGGTCATGTAAGCAACACCACATTGGCCACTGCCCACTAGTCTAGGACACAGAATGAAGTCTAAATATATGTACTGATATGATATGCCATCGTGCCAGTGGTTTATCAAACATGCAGATCCATGATAAATTTTCATGGAATTCAATCTGAAATGAAATTATATTACATTCTTCTTGCTGAACTACAAGTTCTAAAGATACTTGGGTTAAGGCTCTTACTGAGAGAAATAGAAAGAAAGATCTAAATCCCGATGGTTTATTGTCCTATATTTTATTTTTTATTTTATACTATAAAATATATATTTTGGAAAACCAACTCTAGAGCTATATTAATATAGATAGATATATATTAATATATTTTCATACATATATACTAATACTGTAATACACATTGATACATCATACAACTATTTAGTTATGAAAGACATTTTACAAATATTATAGTTATCCGAACAAGGGATTTAAAATGTAAAAAGTTTGAATTGTAGTAATTCAAATTCCATACATTTTAAAACACCAACAACAACAATCAAAGCCTTTTCTCACTAGGTGGTGTCGGCTATATGGATTAAGCGATGCCAACATGCTCTGTTTTTACACATTTTCTATGTTTAAGTTGTTTATAGTTAAGTCCTCCTAATAGTTTCTCTTATTGTTTTCTTTGGTCTTCCCCTACCTCTAGTTATTGAGCTATCTTCCATTTGGTCTTCGATGATAAGATTTAAAATTTAAAATTCCATAAAATACTACAATCCAACACAATTTTAGATTCAATTCCATGAAAATTTATCATGGAATTTAAAATTCCACAATCCAACACAATTTTAAGTGAATTTTGTGAAAGCCTTCGATGATAAGATTGGATGGGGGCTTTGTTGATCAAGTTTTGAATGGAGAAGCTTTTTGTTTCCGAGATGAAGTTGACTTGCTTTCTTTTGGGTCTGGTAGTACCCTTATTTGTCTAGTTTGCCACATTTGCTTCAGAAGTTCAGATCTTTGGGTATAATATTTATACAGCCTCAAGAAAGATACTGAATAATACTCTTATTACTGAAAAACCTTTCAACTCAAAGAGTTGGAAGGGTTGAGGTCTGACCTGGATCAACCCTGCAACATAATGTTTGTAATTTGTAAACCCGAGGCCTATCAAATATAAATTTAACTAATATTGGATTTGTTACTTATGGGAATTGCTTGATTCTATCCCATCTTATCAACTTCATTGCTATAGATCCAGTCCCAAATTCAATATAAAGCCCGGTATTTACAATTAATGTTATAAAAACCAGACAGTTCACAGTTTGAGTTTGACTGTGATTGAACTATGGTTTAACCAGCAGTGAAACAGAATATATTTTTTTAATTTTATGTATTATATAATACAATGTATTTAAAAATATAGTACATAATTGGTATAAATTTACTTCTGAGATTCTCTTCTACACATGTTATCTTGTAGCTGTTCTTTATAATGCTTACCTGACTATTTTTTCCTTGTACTGTTAGAGTAGTCAAGATTACCACTTTGACCTTGAGATTTCAAATTTGAATGCGCATCATCTGTTTGTTTCAGGTTTAAATTTGATGATCAACGAGTGACTAAGGAAGATATGAAGATGGCCATAGATGAACAGTATGGTGGTGAAGAAGAGGTAATATTCTGTAAGCATAAGTTTGCTTCTCTCATCTATTTATTTTAGTATGATGTTATTTATTCTTCTTTTTCTTTTTGACACCAACATATTAAAACCCGGTGTTGTTTTCTTTATTTTACCTCTTGCATTCTATAGTTCCCTTTCCCTCATACAATTCCTGAGGACAACAACATTCCCTTCAAATTTACAAAGATCTCAAATGCATACGTACTTGTATACATACGTGAAAGTGACAAGGATAAGATAATGTGTGATTTGGATGAAAAGGACATTCCCAAACACTTTAGAGTAAGTTATTTGATACATTAATGGCTATTTGTTTTTTCCCTTATATATCAAATGTGAACAAGTTTAACATCACGTTCCAGACACGGAAGGAATTAGAAGAGGCTCAGTTGTGCTCCCTCATGAAGGTTACCACTCTTGCTTCCATTCGAAGATAATAATTGTTTGCTCTTAAGTCTTAACATTTTTATATATTTTGCCCGGATCATAGGTGTAGTTCAATAATAGTCAACTTTTGACACAGGATGCTTGTGCATTGTGATGAAGATCTTCTTTAGATTGGAAAGAAAGCATTCTCCGATTTAGTGGATCATTACGAGAGTGCATAGTCTTTGTATTAAAGAATAAATTCCCTCCCTTTGTCCATTTTAAGGTGCGGTTGATTTCCTATTATGAAATATATGTACTATCGTGAACTTTTTAGATTATCATATCTATATTCTTGTCCATTTCAACCAATTCATGCAAATTTCACTCCATCCTTTGGAATTAGGATTACACTAGGATCTTTAAGATACTGGAGATATGCTGTAAAGAATGTTAGTTCCTTATTTTTAGGGTATGTTTGGATTGGAGATTAAGGAGGAGAAGGGAATGGAAGGGAAGACTTTTAATATATCTTCCCCTTATTTGGGAAGATGAAACTTAGAAGGAAAGAATGATGGAAGATCAATCTTTATGCCCTTCCCCTAAGGATGTTTTTTGGGAATTAAGAGGGGAAGAGGAGGAAAGTGATCATAAGAGAAGGAAGGGGAGGGGAGGGGAAGGAAAGGTTAACCTTCTATATGTCCTCCCCTTGTTTGGGTATTGATACCTCCTCCAAAATACCACAATTTGGGATATCATGAATTTGTGAAGGGGAAGGATGATGGAGGATTAAAGATTGATCTTCCATCATCTTCCCCTCCAATTTTTATCTTCCCAAACAAGGGGAAGATATCTTGAATCTCTTCCCTCCCCTTCCCTTCTCCTCCTTAATCCCCAATCCAAAAAGGGACTATTTTATATCTTTTAGGATTAGCTTTACAGGAGATAATATCCCAATTTGTAGCTACCTAGAATCAAGGGATTTAAAACTCCTTAAAGTTTATCATACCTGTTAGAATCAAGGTTTATCATACCTTTACGGTTTGTTCCATAACAACTCATTCATTTCCCATTTCAGCTTCTAGTAATACTGTTGATTGGGCTACTAGAAATTTTATATTTTAAGAAACTATATGTACATCTGTAATTTCTTGCTACTTTTCTGATAATGAAGCTTTTAATCAGGAAGAAGTTGCCAAATAGTTTGGTATACCTGTACAGAGCCAACGTTTTTGGATGTGGGCAAGGGGATACCAGCACAATCTGTATGTGGTGGCAGGCTTTTCTTTTTTTTTTTCATAAAGTTTGCTGTTATGTTCAAGTATATAATAACCTTGTTCTTCATCTTAACCACTGTCGTTTTCTTTACATAGCTGTTTTGTACTTTTGTTAAACTAGTGTTTAGGAGGCAATTCAAAGTTCAAAACATATTCTGTTGTCATTGATATCGTTACCTTGTTATTGCATACTAATGAAAATAGTTCCAAATGTCCAACGTTCATTGAAAATGAAGGCAGAGCTGTATCTTGGGCTTTGTTTTGTAGGAATTACCTTATTCTTATAGAATTATCATTTATCAACATGTTCAATTTTAGGTATATGTTATGCCACAATTACATGTAATGGTGAAAAGGATTCTGTCACATGGTAGATTTATTTATTTTTTTTAATTTGTTGAGTTTAGACAACAGAATGGTTCTAAACCAATTTTTTATCGAAAGGAATTTGGCCGTTGGCTTGGGATTCATTAGAAACAAAAATAAATAAATAAATAGAAGCACAATTCAATTCAGCTCTTTACGAGTTTACCACAAGTAGTTCACCAAGTTTAACCATGAGTTTATGAAGTTGAACAAAAATTTACAGATTTTCAAGTTTGATGATAACGAGAAAACAAGTTTTGCTAACATGTATCCATAAACACAAACTTGTAGGATTTAGGTTTTTCTTGTTAACTCACTAGTTTAACAATAATGGTCATGAATTTGACTTGCTTAGAAAGTTCACCTTATTAACCCAATCTTTAGGAGAAATTCTTATATCCAAATGGCAACAAATGCAACTCTCTTATGGCCAATTTTCTTTGGCTTATCATTATGGAGCCAAATAACCTCTTCAGTAAAGTAATGATGAGTAAATACGATTATCCCATCAAGGATGCAGTTTCTCAGATACCCCAATAATGCCTCTCCAAGATGGAAGTGCATCCTTATAGGGCGTATCCTCAGTGAAAGACCATCTTCATGTCTCTGGAGTATGGAAGCAAGAGGTGGTTAGACAAATGTTGGGTATGTTTGGTAAGGATACCAAATAGTACAATTATGGTATTTTACGATTTCCAAAAAAAATTTTACATCATATTTTATATATACTAAACACTCTTTTTATCATACTTTTTCTCTCTCTTAATTTTTCTCTCTATCTCTCTCCCCACTTTTCTTTACAATACTTTCTTTTATTCTACAGTACTTTACTCTACAATACTTTCTTTAAAGTATTTTACATCCGTGCATTTATATCAAGCGTAGCCGTAGGAGTAGGATGACACTTGTGGTAAGAGCAATCTTAGATTATACACCTCCACACATAATAATGAGGACGTGATTCGTTGGGATGGTAATGCAAGCGGGCATATTACACCTCCAAATATCAATTGAATCCTATCTCAAGCAGGGGAATTTTGGCAAAAAAATTGCTATATGATGGTTACATAATTTTGAGAAAAATGTAAGGTAAAAATTGTGCAATGAGATAAAGTAATAAGAAAGAAGATAGAGACATGAAAATATCATAGCAAATTACAAGATTTCTAATTGTTAATTAATATATGGCTTTAATATTTTGAGGAAACACTAGAGATAAAGAATTTCCTTATTAAATTTGTAATCATATGTTAATAAATAGGCCAAAAGCTTTAATTAAACATAGTAAAAAGAATTCCATGTGTGTATATATATGATTTGATAGATTATGATCACCTCACATTTGTAAAATTATTAATATTAAACAGGCTTTGACTAATTATATAAATCCAAAGTAGTGGAAAAAATTTAAAAAAAAAAAATTGAAAGAGAAGCCAAACGAAAGAGAATGAAAAATTCGGGTAATTCCTTTAAAATATATATTTTTACTTTATTTTCGAAGTACTAATACGGACTCACAATAACAATAATCCACCCTGAATAGATTAGAGACCAACTTATTATCAATATTGACAAATATCATCACCTTAAATGGATTAGGGACCAAATTGTTATTGATATTAAAAAATAGGCTATTTAGTGATGATATTTGTCAAAACTGATAATAATTCCATCCATAATCCATTCATAGGGGGTTATTGTTAGACTAAGTCCATTAGTGCTTCAAAAATGAAATAAAATTATACATTTTAAAAGAATTGCACCAAAATTGCACGGAAGCGAATTGCACAAATATAAAGAAAAGTTGATGGTCAATGAATAAAGAGAGCAAATCTTGATCTTAAATATAAAAGACTCCAAAATTATATAATTTAGGATACTATTACTTCCAATTGTTGGATCTATTTTTTTTTTAATTTTGAAATCTGTGCTAAAAAATAATTATTATTTTTAAATTTAAGATGACACAGATCTCGAGACAGAAGACTAAAAAGTGGTGACCTAAAGCTCACCAACTTCTCATAGTGTTGCGCTATAATTTATAAAATGACCTGGTGTATGCATTCCTATTGTGCAACATAAGACAACAAAAGATATATAGAAAAAGATACAAGTAGATCCCACATGTAAATTCCATTTGATGTGGGACACATTCCCTGTGTCTTTCCCTCTCCTTTGTTGTCCTACATAATAATAAACTCTAATCCCTAATTCCTAATTAACACACACTAATCTTTTTACATTTTACTCTGTCCGCCCGATACTAATCACTTTGGTGTTGGAACTGGCGACCTCATAGCCTTTGACCATTTCTTGTTATGCAAGCTTCTATGGCCCATGGCATCCAAACACCAAATCCACAACTTTTACTTTATCACAGGTCAATGAAATCAGAAAGATCAAGTGCTCCATTACTAAACAATCTTGGCTCTTCATTTAGGAGCAAACAATAAAATTATGATTCTAATAATTAACGGATATTCTTATAGACCTAAGAATATTTTCAGAGAATAAATGGGATAATAGCCTTAACATCTTGAGGGAATTTTTCAAACTTAGAAAGGTACCATCTCCTGGTTGCAATACTCCTCCCAAACAGGTAGAAAGTTGTGCCCAAGGTGAAGGAGAATGCATAGATTGTCTGAGAAATGAAGGAAATCCCATAAAACCCTAAAATCTCAAAGAGATAGTGGGGACATATCACAAGACCAAATAAGCCACCCTCAGGAATATTGTATTCCTTCCTACCATTTCCTCTCAACTTGGAAAGAAGGTAATGGTGATAAAAGTTGCCACCAATGCCAATGAGAAATAACACAATCCCAGGGTACTTTAGATCAATTGGTGGTTCTGGAAGCCCCAGTGTGAGGTGTTGAGCATAAAGCATAGTAGCTGTGGATAGGAAATAACTCAGTGAAATGGGGATTGCAGAATCAAGAGGCACACTCCCACTGTATTTGTGAACAAACAGAACCTACGAACAAGAGAAAAACATTTTTAAATGAACCCAAAAAAAAAAAACCCCATTTCAAACTATTATAAAATTTTAGGAAAAACTTGAGTGTAATTTTTATATCTTTGTCATAGGATTCTCCAAGAAAAAACCGACACTGTACGATTTATATAACTCATCTCTCCTATAATTGATTATTAAAAAAAAACTTTATACATGTTTTATTTTGATTAACAGAGCAAAAATATAAAGAACTGGGTTAAGTGTTGTCCAAATTTTTAACTTTCTAGAGGGTTTTATGGTTTGATTCTCATTTTGCTGGAAATCCATAATCAACCTTTCAGGTTTCTTTCACCAAAATCGATTGCTGCAGAGTAGCGAATACATGTATTCAAAGTATATTCCTAGATTGCCTTGGTACGTATCATAAGTAGCTTTTTGAAAACATTAAAAAAAAGAAAAAAAAGTCTAATGTTCATTTTGGTCCTCTATGTTTCACTTAAGTTTTAAATTGGTTCTTTATCTTTTAAAAGTTCTATATTGGTCCTTTACGTTTCCCAAAAGTTTTATATTTGTCCTTCATGTTTTATTAAAGCTCTATATTGGTCATTTATGTTTCATTCAAGTTCTATATTGGTTCTTTATAGTTCGATATTGGTCCTTTATGTTTCATTGAAGTTTTATGTTAGTAGTTTATGTTTCATTAGGGTTTCATATTGGTCCTCTCAGCATGATTTTATTTTCGGTTTAAACGATGCCGTTTGGGTGTTTTTGACGTGTCTAAGGCCACGTCAGCTATCTGATACACGTATGAGAGATTATGTGTCCACCTCGGCACACCACGTCAACAGTTAACTTAAGAAATTGACGGATTTGGACGAAATGACCAATTTAGAACTTCTGGAAAACATAAAGGACTAATTTAAAACTTTTGAAACATAAATGACTAATTTGAAATTTGAGTGAAACATAGATGACTTAAATGAATCTTTGACCAAAAAAAAAACTTTAGGATCTAATCTCTTTTTTTCTTTTTTAATCATTTAAAAAAAATTATTGTCAATTGAAAAATGAAGAACCATACAGTTCAAAGTAATAATAGAACGCTGGACTGTTGCCTATCATACGTATATATGTCAAAATAAAAAAATTTTACAACTTGAATAAAATTTGAATGGAGTACAAGATAATCCATGAAAAAAAAATCATAAAAATAAGTGAATGATAGCCTAGAGATATCATTTTATAATGATATTATTAAAATTCTTTTTTAATTACTTTTATTGTAGATAAGATTTAATAAATTTTATTAAAAAATAATAGCATAAATTACTTAAAATATAAAATATTGATTTATTTTCTATAAATATATCACTAAAACAAAAGTATATATATATATATATATATATATATATATGTGTAGTGTTATGTCAAATTTTTTTTCAGAATTTGACATATTAACATGTTACAATGTCAAAATGGGCTAGCTCCTTTGTCGGCTCTAATTTAGTTTAAATTGGCCCTATTTCAATAGAGATGGAATGAACTAACCTATTTTTAATAAATATTAAAATTTGTTAGTTTAACTCGACCTTTTTTAAAAAAATGATATATAATTGCAAATTATTTTATAGCATGATATTTATTTTTATTTAAAATTCAAAATAATAAAACAAATTGATAAAATATAAATAAAAGTAATTAAATAAATTAATAAAAAATAAAATAATTAATATAATTTAAATTAAAATAAATAAAAATTAATTTAATTATAAGTATTAAAAATAAAATAAAAAAATTTTAAAAAATAAAAATAAACTAGTCCGCCAACTTATTAATAATGAATTTTAAAAAAACTTATTAATAATTACTATATCTTTTTAAGATTGAATTAACTTATTTTTAATTTAAGTCCTAAATTTTTTAACCTAACCTTATATTTATTAGGGTTTATCTAATAAGTGCAGTTTCCCTTAATTGGTGGAAAGGGAGTTAATCTTTTTGAAGTTAGTGAAAAGTCTACCAACACATATTTTAAGACTCTCATTGGTTGAAGAGAAACCTTAAAGAGTATGGTAAGGCACTTATTAGCAAAACCTTATTATTTATTATTCAGTCACACACCTAGCACCCTATTTATTTTGTCTAACGTTAGAGCAAGTTTTTTTTATTAAACATATTTTATTTTTTTTAATAAAATTATATTTTTATCTTATTTTTAAAAATGTTTTAATATAAAAATAAAATAATTATTTTAATCACTTTTATCTCATTATATTTATATTCATTCACATCCGTAAACCTATTACATTCCGTCACATAGTGGATTTGACACCTTATTTGTACAGATAATCACATGAGTTTAGTGTTAGCCCTTAATTAATTATTTGGCAAAACATAATAAGAGCAATTAAAGAAAGCTTTAATTACCTCAGAGACCCTCTTGAAGAAATGAAGAGTCAAAGCCGATTGAACAACGAAGCTTCTGAAACCCTCGTACGGAAACATCCAGAAAGACGCAGCGCCGGCGAGAAACGCCGGAGTGTAGATCAGAAGCATCCCGACCTTACTCGACAACCGAATCGGCCTCTTTCTCCGTCCTCCATCGGACCCAACATCTCCGGCGAATTTCGAGTACTGCATATGCTTCCCTCTGGTTTCCATATAACCGGTTCGCGCGAGCGAGACGAAGTGAATCACTGACATGGCCGATACGATTAGGGAAGACGGAGGTGGAAATACGAACTTGGACAACACCGACATCGCCATCGCCATCGCCATATCCTCTTCGTCTCGACTCGTCGTCTTCTCTCTCTCTCTCACTAAAATCAGATTTGAAAAAAAAAAAAAGTATAAAAGTCTTTTTCCTCTTTTTTTTTTTTTGATAAAAAGTCTTTTTCCTCTTTGCGAGCGAGCGCGTGGGTGGTTTATTGAGGGATTAAGAAGAAGGAACGGAGAAGGCTATGGTTATCGCATTTAAAGCTGCCACCAGCATCCGCACCACATAACGAAGTGGTACAGTAGTATTGAATTTCAATTAGTTGGTCTCTAAATCATTCAAGGTGATCCTAATTAATGTGAGTTTTTATTAATATTAACAAATGGCACTACATGATTGGAGGAATGCACTGAAGTTCAGTGATACGGTATCATTGAACTTTTATCCGATACATGAGAGCAGATTCTTTAAATTTTTTGAAGTTGTCTCTTGTATATTTTTTTTAATTTTTAATTTTTTATTTCTTAAATTTTGGACCTATCAAAAATAAATATTCAATCAACTTCAGAAATTTCATAAATTTTTAACTTTAGATCCAAACTGAGTTTGGATCCTCTGAAGTTGGAATTTCCTGAAGTTCCTGAAGTTGATTCAATACTCATTTTTGATTGGTCCAAAATTTAAGAAATAAAAATTTAAAAATTAAAAGAAAAATATGTAAGAGACAACTTCAAAACCTTTAAAAAATTTCAACTTTAAAGAACCTGCTCTCATCCAAACTCCACCATGTCTAACTATGTATGGCATTAATTAATTAGTGACAATTTGTATTGGCCGGTGACGTCCGCTTTACAACTCAAATTTATATTAATAGCGTCCACCAACTGACCAATTAAAGGCATTGACTAAGGGTTTTTTTTCAATTAATGAACGAGAGTTTTAAAAGGAGTAAAACACTGTTTCGGTCCTCCACAGATGTCTCTTTTGTCAATTTGGTCCCCTACAGATCGGTGTTATCAATTTGGTCCCCCACAGATCAAACCGTTAGCAATGTGGTCCTTCCGTTAATTAACTTGATGACATGTCAGGTTAAGTTGTGACTCAGCATTTTTTTTATCTGACTGGGCATTAAGTTGATGATTAGACATTAATTAATTTAAAGTAATTTAGTTTTTATTTAAAAAACCTTTTAAATTAAAAAGAAAAAAAAGAAAAAAAAACTTTCACATGCCTCAATTTTTTAACGCAGAAGAAGCAGCCCTAGGTAAACATAACATTCCCCAACTCCATTGAACACGACAAAATCTGATCGAGAAGAAGAAGCATCGGTTCGTGATAGCAACTCGCGTGCGTGACGGTGAGAGTATCGCATTCCGTTCTGTTCCGTTCCATTCCGTTCACGGTGAGAGTATTTTGTTATGTGATTCTTGTTTCTCTTTTTCTTCATCCATTATTCAATCCCTTGCCTCTCTTCTTCTTCATCCTTCATACTTGTGCTTCACTGCTTGTTCTTCTTCTTCTTTATCCTTCATGCTTGTTCTTGCTAAATTTAACAATGAAAATTTAATGGACTGCGTTTTCTTAAAAGTGCCGGTCAAGTTGTGCATTCTTTATCCTTCATGCTTGTTCTTGCGTGACATGGTAGGAATTGGCTAGTGTAGACTTTGTTTTCTGGTTTATGTATTTACTGTGTTTCTTTTATTGGTGAAGTCCCTAATATTTTAAATCTGTTATGGTTTTCTTATTCTGACTTTTTGTGTTTTGGTTTTGCGTTCTGGTTTTGCGTTTTGCTATTTCCTATTTCGGTGAGTTCTGGTTCATGCTATTTCTACTGTGTTCTATTGTTGCGTTTTGTTATTTTTACTGGTTCATTTTTTGGGCTTTGCTATTTCAGTGAGTTCTGGTTTAGCGTTTTGCTATTTCATTGTCATCACTACCTTGCGTTTTGCTGTTTCAGTGATGCTAACGTAGGTATGAATTTTCCCAAGAGGGACACTAATGATGACTCAAAATATGATCCTGTAGAGATACCTGAATCCATTACTAGCCCTCTGCATTTCCAACCACATGATAGAATTGTGTGGAAGGAGAGATGTGACGATGAAGTTCAGGATGACTTGTGCACAACATCTTCGGACACTGGAGTTACTTCACATGAGGATAAGAAGACTGAGAATGGTGATCACTACTCTTGTAACCTTAATGGTGTAAGCAATGGGTGTAGCCAAGGATATGTTACAGAGCCTTGTGATGCCAAAGCTTGGGATTCTGGTTTTGTGTCTTGCTCAAAAAATCAAATCGACTTCTTACCTACATGCAACATGATTGAAGAGGTTTATGGAGATGGGCTAAGGCATGAAATGAGGAGAGCTTGAGCTAGTATTTTGCTAGCTTGGATTCATTAATCGCAATTTTGGGAATAATAATATCTGTCTGAGGCTTTTTCTTTTAACTTTTTTTTTTGTTTTATTGTCGACTCAATCTCAATTGGCCAAAGTATGAGAGTGAGTTCGACTTTTCTTTTGTATATTGACTTGAAATTGGAAATGTAACCCTTTATTGTATAAATAGTATTTGGAAGATGAGTTGGTTATCAAGTTGGGTTTCAATAATCCTTCTTTCAGGTCCCCTTTTAGGAATGTAGAATTCCTTATTTCTTAATTTTGCTGGTAGTACTGTAGTAGTGTACACTGTAAGGTGGGAAGGGGAAACAAAGATAGTTGGTAGAAATCAAACCATCATGGATGTAATATTGTATTATTAAATACATAATAATAATTCTTACAGACAGTTTGCTTTCATATTTTGTTAATGAACCAATTGATCATTCTTTCTTTTCTTACTTATCCTCTCTGAAATAGTACAAGAGTGAATTGATATATGATGAACAATCTTATTTGAGTCATTTATTTATCTTCAACAATACCTGTCCTGGTTTTCAGGTCATCCCATTTCTTGGCCTTCTTCACCTTTACTCTGAATAGTATATTACTTGGTTTTGTTCTTGTTTAAATTCTCTATTATATTAATTTTGGAATAATAACTAGTTGTGAGTAATTATTATGAGGCTTTGAATCAGACAAGAATTAGGCCAGACAATTTCAAAGGCATTACATGAATATTAACTCTGCAAGTTTTATTTTATCTTCCATTGAGTCTAATTTTGATTATTATTTTTCTTCCATCTGGATAAAATTTACTTTAGCCTTAAAAAATGATTGACTGAAACTTATTAGCGTGGTTATTATTTATTATTAAAATCAAGAGAGTTTGTAAGAGGAAAAAAAAATTCTATCAAGGACATCAAATACTACTTTTAGCCAAACTAGTAATTTTCTTCTCATGTATGGTAAGAAAGCACCAAAAGCACGCTACTACAAGGACAGCAAACTACTTCCAGCAATTATATATCTACCTTACAAAACATTGCACCAAAAGCACCAACCACACTTTTCTTTTCTTAGCACTTTGAAAATAAGAGTTACAGTATTGTATAAATAATTCAGAATTCTTACTTACCCATTTTGCAACTGTCATTTTGCAACAACATAAACAAGTGACGGAAATAGCAGAAAATTAAAGGCCATTACAAAACACTTGGCCTACAAAAATAACTAGAAAATTATGGCAGTCTAGTAGCAAATGCCTATTACAAAACACTAAGCCATACAAAAATAACTTGGCCTTCCAAAATATCATTAAACACACATTAGTTCCATTAATTTGCAATTGATTCTTGGGTCTCCACTATATGAAATGGCAGCATTACACTTGATCTCTCTTGGGTCTCCAATCCCGATTCATTTGTTGGTTCTGAGCCACCATGTGTCTGAGCAAAGATGAAAAAAAATTAAACATGGCAAATTGAATAGAACATAGCATATTAAATAAAATACTAGTAAATGAAATAAATTAAAATTAACATATTACATGGCAACTCCTCTTATTGTGGCCAGTGCCACCACAATTCCTACATGTTGGAATAAGCCTCTTCTTTAGTTTGCTAGTTTTTGCAGTCTTTTCCTTCTCAGAAGCATCCTTCTTCCTCTGTGTCTTGGGTCTGCCTCTCTTTTTCTTTATTGGAGGGGGTTGTATTTCTTCACAAGTATTATGTTGCCAAAGGTTTTGGCCATTAACAGGTTGGATATAAGATTCATATATCTTTTCATATGTTTCCTTTGTCAAGCTAGAATGCACATAGTCCTCGGGTTTCAGGTTTCTCCACCCAAGTGCAGCTATTGCATGTGCACAAGGAATTCCACAAAGGTCCCATACCCTACAAGAACAAGTCCTTTCACCCAAGTCAACAATATATTTGTCCGGCCTGCAGCAAACTTCAAATTTTTCACCCTTTGCATCCCCAACCCACTGAGGAACCCAAAATCTACTGTTCCGCTTATGATCCTCTAATTTATCTCTAACACCTGGACAAAGAGGTCCTATAAACCTTTGCAAGCGATTCCTTTGACTAATCATCTTTTTCATAATATATAGTTTAATTTCTTCCATCATTGTAATTATTGGCTTACCCCTTGCCTGCACGATCTTACTGTTGAATTGCTCACACATATTATTAGTGTATACTTGACTCTTGCTATATGTGTCAAATGCAGCCCTAGTCCACTGCTTGGATGGATTTCTTGATAGAAACTCCCAAGCCTTCTTGTTAAACTCCTTTAACTTGTTCATGTTGCATGTGAATTCTTGCATTGTGGTCGACCTTGCACAACTCCACAAATAATCTTTTAGCGCTAAACCCTTGAAACTTTTTGCATAGTTGCTGTAAATGTGATACACACATAGCCTATGCTCACTATTAGGTAACATCTCAGCTATAGCAGGCACCAATCCCTACATATAGAGAATTGAATCAATAGTGTCAAATAGTGCATGAATTATATTAAAAGTAAAGCATATTAGAATCCTAAATATGGTATAGAAACAATACCTTTTGCCGATCAGTTATGAAACTCCATCCACGACCATTTGGACCATCTCCTATGTCGTCCAACAATCTTTCAAAAACCATGACCATGTGTCCTTGCTCTCAGTCTCAACAACTGCCACAGCAATTGGATAAAATCCATTATCTCCATCTTGAGCTACTGCAGACAACAATTTTCCTCCATAATAACCTTTGAGGAAGCATCCATCTAGCCCAATCATAGGCCTACAACCAGCTAAGAATCCAGTCTTACATGCAGAAAGACACATATACAACCTGTTGAAAGTCGGAGGCAAAGTTGGAGATATTCTATGAACTCCTATTTGACATGTAGATCCAGGGTTGCTTCGTAATATCTCCCAAGCATAATCTCGAAGCCTTTTGTATTTGCTCTTTTTCACTACCCTCCATAATTATCTTAGCTCTTCTCCATGCTCTATAAGCTTTGGCCGGTGTCACAATCAAGGAAAAAGTTTCTTGGATGTAGGTGATAATATCGTTGCCATTAGGTTTTGAATTACTCCTTAGAAATGGTAGTAACTTCACCGCAAGCCACTTGGAGCTGGCTTGTTGAGTTGTCATTGTCGTGCTACATGTATGCTCATCGTTGAAAGTCTTCACTTGGAAAGTTTGAGTGTCATTCGGCCAAGAACACATGATCATCCATGGACAAGGTTTCTCACATTTGGCTCTACACCTTTTGGCATCATTTTTCACAAACTTCACCTGCACTCCCTTATTGACTGTGTAGTCCCTAACAGCTTGCTTAAATACAGCCAAATTTTTAAATTCCATCCCCAACTCAAAAGATACATTACCGTACTGAACACGTTCATTGAATTGAGGCCATTTAATCCTTTTTTTTCTTATTTTTCCCTTCATTTTCTTCATCTTCAGATTCTATGGAACTATGAATCTCTTCGGAATGGTACTTGTCGTCTCCTTCATATTGCACAATGGCACTATTGTCTTCGTTTACACCTTGCTCTAGTATTGGATCTATGTACCTGCCATTAAAGAAAAACATAGTAGTTTGTCTCACAAGTCAATTGTACACTTACAAATTCATTTTAATTTTTAAAGAAAAACATACTAGTTTGTCTCACAAGTCAATTGTACACTTACAAATTAGTTTTAATTTTTTTAAATGCATACCTATAACACAGATCATTGTCTTCTTCATCATATGAATCACTATTGCTTTCTCCATATTCATCATCCCCCTCTGAGCCACTTGAATGCTCTTCACTTCCACCTTCCTCATTTGGTTGTAGAGACTGTATTTCAATCTCAAACAACACATTTTCTTGACCAGCCTCTGACATCCTGCCATTATACGGAAATCACTTAAGGGGACCACTACTTTTTTTTTTGGACATCACTTTAGGGGACCACCGCTTTTCACAAACACCAAAAACCATTAAGATATAAGCCAAAGCTTTCTGTATAATCACTTTAGGGACCACAATTTTTTTTCTTCAAAGATTTAATATTATAAAAACAACCTAGTCTTACAAAAAAGTCAGTATAAGGAAACAATAACAAATTTAAAATATTAGGGACTTCACCAATAAAAGAAACACAGTAAATACATAAACCAGAAAACAAAGTCTACACTAGCCAATTCCTACCATGTCACGCAAGAACAAGCATGAAGGATAAAGAATGCACAACTTGACCGGCACTTTTAAGAAAACGCAGTCCATTAAATTTTCATTGTTAAATTTAGCAAGAACAAGCATGAAGGATAAAGAAGAAGAAGAACAAGCAGTGAAGCACAAGTATGAAGGATGAAGAAGAAGAGAGGCAAGGGATTGAATAATGGATGAAGAAAAAGAGAAACAAGAATCACATAACAAAATACTCTCACCGTGAACGGAATGGAACGGAACAGAACGGAATGCGATACTCTCACCGTCACGCACGCGAGTTGCTATCACGAACCGATGCTTCTTCTTCTCGATCAGATTTTGTCGTGTTCAATGGAGTTGGGGAATGTTATGTTTACCTAGGGCTGCTTCTTCTGCGTTAAAAAATTGAGGCATGTGAAAGGTTTTTTTTTCTTTTTTTTCTTTTTAATTTAAAAGGTTTTTTAAATAAAAACTAAATTACTTTAAATTAATTAATGTCTAATCATCAACTTAATGCCCAGTCAGATAAAAAAAATGCTGAGTCACAACTTAACCTGACATGTCATCAAGTTAATTAACGGAAGGACCACATTGCTAACGGTTTGATCTGTGGGGGACCAAATTGATAACACCGATCTGTGGAGGACCAAATTGACAAGGGAGGCATCTGTGGAGGACCAAAACAGTGTTTTACTCGTTTTAAAAGTCATGTTTCTTGACTTTTCACAAATTTAAAAAATGAGGTAAAATACTATTTAGTTTCTGAATTGTTGGTCAAACTACTATTTAGTTCCTGAATTTATCAAAAATACTATTTAGTTCTCGAAATATTTAACTATGTCAACTATTTAATTTAGTCCCCGAATTTGACAAAATATTATTTTCTCTCCGAATTTGTAACTATGTCAACTATTTAGTTCCCAAACTTGATAAAAATACTATTTAATCGTCGAATTTATAACACCGTCAACTATTTAGTCTCCTGACTGTTACTCGTTATAGTTGACAGAGTTACAAATTCGGTGATTAAATAATATTTTTGCCAAGTTTGAGGATTAAATAGTTGACATAGTTACAAATTCGGGGATTAAATAGTTGACATAGTTAAACAATTTAGGGACTAAATAGTAATTACCAATAATTCAAGAACTAAATAATATTTTACCTCTTAAAAAAAGAGTAATTTGTTTAGTATGCAGGCATTTCTTTATCCTCCAATTTGCAAAATTCACGTGGTAGAAATTTATTAATATGTGGTCCTTTGTTATCTTATATAATTATTATATTGTCATTTAATTTGTTATCCACTTTTTCTATAAATTGACCCTATTTATTACTCCAAGCCAAATCACTTTAATTTTATGTCATTACTGACAGTTTTTATATTTATATTTTTTTAAAATTAAAATTTGTGATCTGTTTTTTATGTTCTGTTTTTTATTTTCTATTTTTTGTTTTATATCTTTAGTTTTATATATTAATAAAATAACAAAAAATAAATATTTATGGAAGTTCAAAATATACTTACGTGAATATTTTGGGAGTAAAAAGATTCATGCACATCCATAGTGGGTGGTGGGTGTTGGTGGCGGTGGTGGTACACAGTGGTGGTTGGTCGGCGGTTGATGGTGGTGGTGATGGTACGCGGTGGTGGTTGGTCAGTGGTGAGTGGTGGTGGTGGTGGCAGGTGATAGGTAGTCGTGGTGAGTGGTGGTGGTAGATAGTCATGGTGGTGGGTGGTGGTTGGTGGGGGTGGATGGTGGTTGATGGTGATGGTGAGTGGTGGTGGTGGTGGTGGGTGGTGGACGTAGTTGGTGGTGGTGGCAAGTGGTTGGTGAGTGGTGGTTGATGGTGGTGGTGGGTGGTCGTGGTGGTGGATGGTGGTTGCTGGTGGTGATGAGTGGTGGTGGTAGTGGTGGATGTGGTTGGTGGTAGTGGCAAGTGGTGGGTGGTGATTGATGGTGGTGGTGAGTAGTGGTAGTAGGTGGTCATGGTGGTGGGTGGTGGTGGACTTGGTTGGTGGTGGTGGCATGTGGTGGGTGGTGGTTGATGGTGGTGGTAGACGTGGTTGGTGGTGATGTAGTGGGTGGTCGTAGTGGTGGGTGGTAATTGAAAAAAAAAACTGAAATGAAATTTGTGGAAACCACATTTTGTGGTTTCCTATATGGTGTTTTATGTTTTCATATTAAGTCCAAAATTAAAAATAAAACACATTCAGCCAAACAAATTTTCAATTTTTTTTTTAAAATAAAATTTAAAATCGCAACAATACCAAACATCCTTTAATTAGCAAGCATCTCTAGCTGTTTCTCCTCCAATTTAATTTGCCGAACTCATGTGGTAAAAATTTATTAATATGTGGTCCTTTGTCATCTTATATTATTATGTTGTCATTTAGTTTTTTTTTTTTTCTATTAATTAGTTAACCCTTGTTGGCTACTCCAAGCCAAACCACTTTTATGCCAAGGAATTATCTTAGCAAAAGCATCTCTTTCTCTTCCAATTTGCAGAATTCACGTGGTAGAAATTTAGTAATATGTGGTCCTTTGTTATCTAATTATATTATTATATTGTCATTTAATTTGCTATCTTTTTTTTTCTATTGATTAAGCTTAACCTTTTTTATTATTTTCATATTTGTTTTTTTTTGTTCAATTTATACACTTTGGTACTTTTATTATTTCTTTGCTTCTTCTACTCTATTAAAAAATTTCATTTATTATTACAGATATGACTTCAATTTTTCTATGCGTCTCATGATCTAGTGTAAGTAATTAGCAAAATGCTTAATTCTTACAATTTTTAAAAATAAGTTTCAAAAGAAATATTTTTCTTTTATAATCTTTAGTCTAATATGCTTACTCTAAGTAGATGTTCGGTAGTACAGTAGTACTGAATTTTAATACATCCCTCCAACTAGTTGGTCCCTAATCCATTCAAGGTGGGTCCTTATTAATGTTAATTTTTATTAATATTAACAAATGATACTACATAATTGGAGAAATACACTAAAATTCAGTAGTACAGTAGTATTGAACTTTTATCCGCTTACTCTTGCAATTATTTTTGCACAAAAAATTTTGAAGACCCCAAATATCTCATAATTTTATGAATTATTAATGAACTTTGTTACTCATTAAATCTTGCAAATACATATTAAATTAATTTTCAAATATTAATTTTGCGTCATCTTTTTTCTTCACTTCTTTGTCTCCTTCCCTCACAATTCTATATTTATTTGTCTATCATTTCTAAATGTATCATCCCAAATATATATTTTTAAATAATATCATTTTTTTTGTATTTTCAATTAAAAAATAGTTATTTTAATTTGTGAGACCAAAAAATAAATTAAATACGTACTACACGACATTTTTTTCCTTTTAATTTAAGAATATAATATAAAATCTTTATTATTATATTTTAAAATAACAATTATAACTTCCTCATTCTTTCCACAACAACCATATCCATTATCCATATTTTTTTCTCTTTCATTTCATCACATCATATATTAAACTTTATTTATAACTTATAAAATATGTTTTTGTGACAAAAAAAAAAGATACAATTATATATATTAATATATAGATATATATTCAGAGAAAAAATGGGATAAGAGCCTTAACATCTCGAGGGAAATTTTCAAACTTGGAAAGGTACCATCTCTTGGTTGCATAACTCCTCCCAATCAAGAAGAAAGTGGTGCCCAAGGCAAAGGAAAATGCATAGATTGTTTGAGAAATGAAGGAAATCCCATAAAACCCTAAAATCTCAAAGAGATAGTGGGGACATACCACAAGACCAAACAAGCCACCCTTAGGTATCTTATATTCTTTCTCACCCTTTTGCCTCAACTTTGAAAGAAGGTAATGGTGATAAAAGTTGCCACTAATGCCAATGAGAAATAATACAATCCCAGGATACTTTAGATCAATTGGTGGTTCTGGAAACCCCATTGTGAGGTGTTGAGCATAGAGCATAATAGTAGTGGTTAGGAAATAACTCAGTGTAATGGGGATTGCACTTGCTGTATCAAGAATCATATACCCACTGTATTTGTGCACAAAGAGAACCTACAAATAAGAGAAGAAAAAAAAAAGAAGCATTATTTTTAATGTTGAATTGAAAATCTCATTGCAGATTTCTATAGATTTGATTGTGACTTTGCGAGGAGTAGTTTTATGGTTTGCCTCTGATTGTAGGTGGCAAAAGGGCAATAAAAGATGGGTTTGGGCTTAGATTGATTAGAGTTGGATCAAGTAGGTATATATGGCCTACATAACAAAGTTCACATTTTGTTGGAAATTCATAATCAAGTTTTCAAGTTTCTTTCATCAAAATCCATTGCTGCAAAGTAGCAAATCATATATCCATCAAAAGAGAAGCAACATCACATTTTGTCTCTCTCTCTCTCTCTCTCACATATGTCTCATCAAATGGGGCAGTTTGGTAGGAGAGTTAAATCAAATGCACATTTATAAAATTCTTAAGAAAATTGCAAAACATTCTCATGAATATTAAGGGTGTGTTTGATGGTAAGGAGAAAAGAGAGAGAAATGGGAATGAGAATAGAAATGTTGGACGGATAAAAAAGTCATGTCAAGGTGATGTAATCTGAATAGAATAAAAATGGATAAAATGACTATTCTCTTACATTAAAAGTGAGTAAAAAAATAAGAGTAAAAACATAATTTAACTATCTTGCAAAAAGTAGAGTTTGTTTGGTAAGAAAAAAAGATGAGGGAGAAATCTTCTCTCATGTTTTTTTCATCTCCTTTTCTTGCTTCCAAACATTGCCTACATAATCCAATTTCTTTTTATTTTATTTCTCACATGTATCCTCCAATTAGAAATAATCATGTTCAAGCTAGTTAGCTGAGGTTCCATAACGGGGGTAAAGCTCTCTCAACACAAATTTTTCTATATGTAAGACTCGAACCCGAAACATTCCTTACAAGGATTGGAGTACCCACCAACCAACCACTTGTTGCCTGTTGGTACATAATCTAATTTCCTAATATATAAGTAATGCGTCGATTGAATAGTCGTACTGAAATTTAGTACATTCCTCCAATAAGATAATTATTAATTTATTTAAGGTGGGTCATTATTAATATAAATTTTTATTAATATTAATAAAAATTAATGAATAATTAAATAAATGTACCGAAATTCAATAATATCATAATACTAAATTTTTATCTCTATGGTCAAGTTATTTTTAAGTCTAAAAAAAGAGAATATTAAGGCAGAAGAAAAAAAAAAGAAAGAGAATATTGTAGATCATAAATGTTTATAATACATAATTCTTTCACAAAACATAATAAGACGTCAGAGAAAAGCGTATGTTATTACCTCAAGCAACCTCTTGAAGAAATGAAGAGTCAAAGCAGATTGAAGAACGAAGCTTCTTCCGAAACCGTCATCGTCGGAAAAGACGGAGAAAGACGCGGCGGCGGCGAGAAACGCCGGAGCGTAAAGCAGAAGCATCCCAACCTTACTGGATAACTGAATCTGCTGCTTTCTTCTTCTTCTTCTTCTTCGTGATCCATCATCGGAGAAGTCGTCGTCGGAACCAACAATAACAATATTCCAGAATTTCGAATACTGCAAATGCTTCTTCCCTTTGGCTTCCATGTAACCGATTCGCGCCATCGACGCCGACGTTATTGCTGACATGGCCGATACGGTTAGGGAAGGCGGGAATATGAACTTGCACACTATTGACATTATTACCATCGTCGTCCTCTCGCACGCTCACTCGCTCTTGTTTTTTTTCTTCTCGGAATTTTTCTGAGTGTATGGGTGGTTTAGTGAGGGATTTAATAGAAGGAAAGGCTATGGCTATATTTGGAATTTTGGATATATTTTGGTGCAAGTATTTGGAGAGTTCAAGTTTATGAGTTATTGGATCTATTTTGAGATGTGTTATCTGAAATTTAAAAAAAAAAAATACTCTTTTTGGTTCACAATATCTGCTCCGTTGGTAGGTGCGCACATACCAAAGAAATGATTAGTTTACTTTAAACTTAAAAAAATATAAGATAAAAAGATTAAATTACCCTTATTTATTCTTTCCTATTTTCAAATGATACTTATTACTTGTTCTATAAATTTGGAGAGTCTAAGAGAGAATATGTAGGGATAAAATTGTAAATTAATAATTAATGCTATCTTGATTTTGTAAAATAGCATATATTTTGAAACTTTAAAATTTCTCACTCATACAGATATTGTGAATCAGAGGGAGTATATATTTTATATTTATTTATTTAATAAAATTAAACAATTATAAACCTTCTTGATAATTTTACAGTCAAAAATAGTTTTTGATATAAATTTATCAAGCGTAAATCATTTTTGAACTGCCTATAAAAATATTTTTAACTCAATTTACTAAATACAAATTATTTTTCTTTCACAATACTTTTCTTTAAATTTAGTTATCTAAAAATAAATAATTTTAAAAAACATGGAATTTCGAATAATGCAAATGCATCTCCCCTTTCGCTTCCAAACAACCAATTCGCGCTAGCGGGACCAAACTTATCACTGACATGGCTGATATGATTAGGGATGGTTTTGTTGGGTAATTGATTGGCAAATTACCATGGTTTTATCGTGGCTGAAAAATATTAAAATTATGGGCTCATATGGTTTTGGTATGATAGTTTTTATGATAAAAATTATGTTTGTCTCTCATTTTATGTCTATAAAAAGAAGTCTCTCCATTCATGTTTTGACATCCCATCTTTTGAAGGAGCACTTGTAAAGAGAGTTTTCTTATGTGTTTTTAGAGTAAGAGAGAGAAGTGTATTCTCATAGAGTGAGAGTGTTGTATCTAGAAAGAGGTGGAAAGAAGGGTGAGAGGAATTTGAGAGAATATCATGTGATGTAAAAAATTTCATATAGTATTTTCTCTGGTTGTCTTGTGACAACGGTCGTAATTTTTTCTTCCGTTTTGGAGTTTTTCCACGTTAATTCTTGTATAGTAATTGTGTTTCTTCTTTATTTTATTTTTCTCATTATTTTTAACGGGAGATAATGTATAATTATTTTTATTTTTCCCGACAGGTGGGAATATGAACTTGCAAAATACGGGCTTGGATCCCACTCAAGTAAGATAAGTTGTTCAAATACTAAGATTCTGATTAGAGATTACCATGGGTAGACTAAAAGTACAGTACACTAGTCCTCAGGAAACTCAAAAGAAAATCAATATGAACTTATTTTGAGTTATGAAATATATAGTCAATATAAAATTTTTATAAATTCATTCTGATAAAATTACTAAATATAATAATTTATATTTTAAATGGGTTCTTGTCAACCCTACAGAAATTTTTTTACAAAATATATATATATATATATAAATTTTCTAGGTACAATAGTTATTTAAATGGATAAAAATATTAATTTCAACAAGTCAAATAAATAAATAACAAAATACAAACACAACACAAATTAAAGTTTCAGAAAGGTAAGGTCTTTTAGAATTTAATTTTTTAAAAAAAGAAATATATGGGCCAACCCGTATAATTAACTTGTGGTTTAAGTGAGCTTTGTACAATTGTAGTATCGATATTATACGGATCGAAAAAATACAAATTAAATCCACCTAATTAGTGGGTTAATAAACAGGTTGACTCGTTGGATTTAGTTCATTTTGAGTTTTTGACAGTTCTAAGACTAAATTTGCTATAGCTTTGAGGTTTGGCTCTGATTAAGGTTAGCAAAATGGCAATTATAGGTGAGTTTTCCCACTACAGAAACAAAAAATAAACAAAATTTATTTTTATTAGGTAGGGTCAACTACATGGATTAAACTCATGCTCTATCTTTAATTTTCTCATTTTTATAATTAAATTGTTTGATAAGGATCCATCATAATAATTTCTCCTATATATTATTTTCTTTGGTCTCATTCATCTTTAATTATTAGGTTATATTCCATTTGATATACTTATATTTATATAAGAGTCAATATTAATCTCCTATCTACATGACCTGATCTCCTAATTAAAGCATGTTTTGACCAACTTTTTTATATGGCGACAAGTATGTTACTCAAACTTTTTTATGACAAGTGTTAATGAAATAATTCATTCATGATAATACAACAGTTGATCTAATCTAATTAGAATTAGGAGATCATACCTCCCACGATTCTTTCCCTGAATCTTGCCCATGGGCCTTCGACCCATGGCTATCACAAGGCTATAAATATACCCTTCACACGTAAACCTGAAGAAGAGCTCTCCAATACTCTTCATGCCTAAACTCTCATGCTTGTTCTTCACGTAACCCTATGTGCCTCCACTTGCAAGTAAATGTTATTCCGCCTCATGGGAATTAACCGTACTACTCTCATGGCTTCTCAATCCTAGAGCTCCCTACCGTCATCTCTCTTTCTCTTGGTTACCCACTCACTGACCTTCCACATCCTAATTGCACAGAGCATGCCTATCAAGGCAATCCTAATTCCTTATCGAATTAACTACATAGATTTTGATCCCTCCTAAGGGTACGTAGGCACTTGAGACTTCACCCAAAGGCAATATAAATCTCTAAAGTATTCGTTCCATGAAAGATTTATCATTTCTAGTGTGAGGTCACTCATTCAAGACAACATTTTCATTTCTGCAACGGTTATAAGTGGGTTTGGGATAGGTTGATTGTAGTTGGAACTGGGAAGAAGTATGACCTACATAACTATTTAGCTATATATAGAGAGAAAATTAATATTTTGATCCATAAAAGATATAATTTGTCTCAATTTAATTATTAAAAGGCACATAAAAATATTAAATTTAGTCCTTAAAAAATTAAGTTTGTCTCAATTTCGTCCTTATAACTAAATTGGAATAAACACTTCTTTTAAGAATTATATTTAACATTTTAATCATTTAAAAATAATTAAATTGAGACAAAATATATGGCCACTAGTAAGGAACAAAAAATAATAGGTTAGTATAATGACTGGGTTGGATTCGACCCTTAGTGGGTCTTGATTCTTGAGTCACATATATCCTTCAAATTAAAATTAAGGATGGGTGGACTTAACTATTTTAGACCCCACACAACCAAGTGAACCAATCAAACTCACATATATTATCCAAGTCGACTAGTAAAGGGTAGGAAATTATCATGGAAAAAGCAGAAAATAGTGGATATTTCATTTTAAAAAAAACAATTTACCTCTATAAAAAAAATGAGACAGACAGTTATATATAATTCACTGTTTTAAAAAATTAAAATTATCGTTAAGCAGTCCAAATTTTGTAAGGAAAAAACTAGTGTCCACCTCTTTGTATTTATTTTTTTAAGTTCGTCGTTTAAAACATAATATGTGTCATTTTATTTATGTGATATTTTTTTAACTCTGTTAACCTGCTGTTAAAGAAAAAAAGTTACACATGTCATATTTTAATAAGCAAATTTAAAAAAAAATGGTCCTTCTAGGTACAAACCCATGCAAACGCCTGCATGGCGCATTTGTATTGGTCTAATTGAAAAAATATTTTTTTTTAAAAATTATATTTTTACAACTGGATCAATATAAACGTGTCACAGGCGTTTGTAGAAGTTTACACCCTAAAACAATCCTAAAAATATAGATATAAAGAAATGGATTTAAAATTTTTTTCATTTGGTAAAAGATTGGCCACCAAAACGGTGAGTTTTATTAGAGAGAGCGGCACCTCAAAGATCCTCTTGAAGAAATGAAGAGTCAAAGCAGATTGAAGGAGGAAAACTCTGAAGAAGGTGCCGTGAGGAAAGATCCCGAAGAAGAAAGACGCGGCCGCAAGGAGAAACGCGGGAACGTAAGCCACGAGCATCCCAACCTTACTGGACAACTCAATCGGCTTCTTCCTTCTTCTTCTTCTTCTTCGGCTTCCATTATCATCATCGGAACCGGTGGGACCCACATTATTATTATTATTATTCCAGAATTTGGAATACTGCAAATGCTTCCCTTTGGTCTCCAGAAATCCAATCAGCGCCAGCGACGCGAAGCTTATCGCCGACATGGCCGATACGAGTAGGGAAGGCGGTGGTGGGAAGACGAAAATGGAAGACACAGACATTATTACCATCGTCTTAAACACACACACACACACTCACGGGGCTCTTAATAATAATTAATTGTGTGTCTTCTCGGAATTCTGCGCTCGCTTTGGGTCGTTCATTTATTGAGATTTGAGAAATTAAGGAGAAGGAAGAAAAGAAAGCTATGGCTACCTATCACATTGATTATTTGATTTGACGCTGCCAACATATCACTCATTAGGCGGAAGTTGGATCAAGTTATAATGTAATCAATATTGAGCTATTTATTTGTGTTACAATTAATGTTGGAACAGTAACCTGAAAATAAGAATAAACATTAAAAATAGGGAATGTAAATTTGTTAGAAAAATTATAAAATGTGTGGTACTGGACTGAGGCACGGGTATCTCGTTATCTTTATGGTAATTCACGCCTTCCACAGGTTGATTTTGCTATATCACCCGGTGCAGGGGTACTCAGACGCGTTACTTCCAGGATACAAAAGCTCAGTACTCGTCTGATTGTCTACAACCTCTGCACGTAGGAGATAGACATGACTCTGTCTCCCACACCTTTCTCTACCCAAATAACACATATAATTTGTATGATTTTTAGTGTTTTTCACAATGGTACTTTTTGTTTTGGGTCCTTTATCTTCTTCTCTCAATCTCAACCCATATGTATAAGTGAATAGAAGTGGATATTTTTATACCCAATTGAATACATTAAAACAACTTTAATTACATAAAACGTTTTTATATGAAATTAAACATATTATAACATTTTTTAATATTAAACAAATATTAACTATATGCATTTAACTTAATTGAAAACCAACAATATATAAATATAAAATGTCATTTGCACTTAATTTTCATTAATTTAATTAATTAATAATAATATCTAACAATCAATAATAGTTCAGATCGGTAAAGTTAACTAAATTAATTTTACTGAATCTAGATCCGCACACGGCCACACCTAATTAGAAACGGACAAAACAATGTATGTTATGACCTAATATTTAGGCTTCGTTTGGCGCGCATGAAAGGGGCCTTTTGCAATGGAATCAAACGGGTTTCAAGAAAATTTTGTTTGGTATCTAATTTCATACAATGTAATCTCTTTTACATTGAAATTGACTTTACATCAAATGAAATAGAATACATTATATAAAAAATGTAATGTAAAATTTGTTTACTTGGGTAATTAAAAAATTTTGACAAAATTATACATATTATTTTTCACAATCACCCACCACCACCGACTATTAGGGGTGTACAAAACCGATCCAAACCGAACCAACCGATCCGATCCAAACCAAATCGACCAAAATCAATCAAAACCAATTACATAAATGGATGGATTGATTTTTTTTCTTGACAACCGATTTGGTTCGGTTCGGTTGATGAATGAGGTCCAATCCCAACCGAACCAACCGATTACAATTTTTTAAAAATATTAAAAATATTTTATGATGTTAGTTTTTATGGTTTTATGATTTTTGACTGTAATTTTAAGTTTGTAATGTTGGAATATTGTACTAATAACTTTAGTTTTGTTAGTTTTCATGATTAGGAATAGCTATTTTTTATGTTTTAGGGTTTAAATTGAAGAGAAAAAATAATAAATTTTTTTTTAATTTTGTCAAAAAACCGATCAAACCGAACCGACTATAATCGGTTGGTTTGGTTCGGCTGATGTCCAAAGAGTGGATTGAATTGGATAACTTTTTTAGTCATTGGATTGGATTAATTCGGTTATCTAAATCGTCTAAACCGAACCAATTCGTAAGTTTGCTCACCCTTACCGACTACCACCAAAGTCATAGAGGGATTTTAATTTTTTTTTTTGGATTTTACTTACCCCACTTTCTCTTCAATTACAATTCTCTCTCTTTATATTGTAATTTTTTTGCTTTCCTTCCGGTTTTCTCACAGCAAATACATTGCATTAAGGGGTCATTTTGTACCAAACAAGACCTTAATAAATCGGATCGGTATAAAAAATCTTTAGAGTTATGGGTTGATCAATTTAATCAATTGAGTTAGTGGTAGAATAGAATAATGTCATAAATATTAAAATAATAATTTATTAATATTAAAATTATTTACGCATCATATTTCTTGCTCCAAAATCATGAGATTTAAATTTATAAAGGCTAAATGATTTTTTTGGTCCTCAACGTTTGCACCAAGTTTAATATTGGTCCTCAACGTTTCAAAAAGTTATTTTTGGTCCTCAACGTTTTTATTTTGGTCAAAATTGGTCCTCCAGCATAACTCCGTCTGATTTTTTTTGTTAAATGCTGACGTGGAAGGCTTATGTGGCACACCCTCTCTCCTACGTGTCATATTTAGATGATATGGCACCATCTCTCACTCCAATTCAGCAAAACGACGTTGTTTTGCATCACTTCTCTCTCACTCCAACTCAGTAAAACGGCGTCGTTTTGCTGAGTTGGAGTGAGAGAGGGTGTCATATCATTCAAATATGACACGTAGGAGAGAGAGTGTGCCACATAAGCCTTCCACGTCAGCATTGAGGACCAAAAATAACTTTTTGAAACGTTGGGGACCAATATTAAACTTAGTGCAAACATTGAGGACCAAAAGAGTCATTTGGCCATTTATAAAATACACAATGTAGTTAAATATAACTCAAAATATTAGACTCAATCATAAAAAAAAAAAACATTACAAGAAATATAAGTGTTTTCAACAACTTATATTTCGATGACCACTTAATTATTGAAAAAAATGTATTTTTTAACAATCAAAATTTAGCTATCGAAATAAGTTGTTAAGAAAAGATAATAATAGTATTTTCGAGGGTAAACAATTGTCAATAATATTCTTTTTACAATACTTTTTTCAACAATATTTTTCTCGACGACTATCGTCGACAAATATGTATTGTCAAAAATAATATTATTGACAAATATCGACAATTTAATCGTCGAAAATATTATCATTGACTTTTTCAACAACTTATTTCGACGTCAAAATTTAGTTGTGGAAAAAAAATGTATTTATTTCGACAACTAAAATCTAATTGTAAGAAAAAAACTTTATTTTTCAACAATTAATAGTGGCCATTGAAATATAGGTTGTTAAAAATACTCATTTATCTTATTATGAAATAAATTTTTGTGCCGATCAACTAGAACCAGTCCAGTTCCTGAGTTTTTTCCTTGTCTAATCGATTCAAATTGATGAGACTCTGACCAAACACTTGACCACTTCCAAGTCCAACATTTGACAGGAAACGGATCCTCTCCATTGCAATTGTAAATTGCAATTTTATTTGTACTTCTTCATAAATTTAGAGAGTATTTTGAGATATACTGGAGTGTACAGTGTCCAAAAATGTCAAAAGATAAATTGTAAAAATAATGGAATAAACTAATTAATTAATAAAAAATAATAAAATATTTTTTTCACAGGTATTCTTTTATTAAATATATTATTATTCGTAACATTGTTAAACACTAAATATATGTACCTTCTTTCGTAGGGATTCGCATTAAACTTGGGCACTGTCGAATCCCTGTCGAAGAAGGTGTCCATATTTAGTGTTCGACAGTACCTCGAATGGAATTGTATCTTTTTTTTTGTCTACGACCGGAATATTCACCAGAGCAGCCCTAATGACTTATCTCTCAGGTACTGTGGGGGCCATTACCGGGGGCGATCCTTCCTACGAATGACACTTCATTTCTATCCCTTCTGGGATTGAACAGGGAGACGATAGTTAAAGAAACACAGCGTCACAGACTCCTTACCATTTGTGTCACACTTCGTTGATGGAATTATATATAATAGAAAAATACACGTGAGAAACCAAAAAAAAAATTATTCATTTAACTAATTAACTTTTTTATTTTCTATTATAGAAAATCTTATTCGATGCACTATCGACTATTTACGAGTCCCTATTAGGAAAAGTGTCTATATTCAATATCTGACAGTATCTGGATTAACATTGTGTTCAATAAAAACATAAAAAAATGTTTTATTATTTTTTATTAATTATTATTAATTTCATAATTTTTTTACAATTTATCTTTGTCATTCTCGTACACTGTACACCCCAATATATCAAAAATACCCCCAGTAATTATGAAGAGGTACAACGTACAAGTACAAAGACATCACAATTTTTTTTTTTGGCCAGAAAGACATCACAATTTGAGCGCACCGCACATTGCAATTTTTTATGACATTGATTATTTAGGACTTGTTCATAGAAATAGCATTTATTTTCATCAACTTTAGAAAAAAGTACAAAATATCTATTATACTCCTTTGATTTGACATGATTTGACACAATTATAACTTTCTTTTCTTTTTATTATTCTAATATAAGGGCTAAAATGGTTATTTTAATATATTCTCATTCCATTTTCATTACCAAACTTTTACTACTAAACACATCAAATGCATTCTATTTTCGTTTTCGTTTCCATTTCTACCTAATGAACATGACCTTAGTGTTTCTGAGAGCAAGTTATTGTTTTTAAAAAGTGATTATTTTTTATTTTGAAATATTTGGTTAATTTCTTAAAATGGATTTTGAGTTTTAACTAATGTTTAAAAACCTGGACCAGTTATTAACTCGGTTAAGAATTTAGGTCACTGGTTCAACCGCTAAGTCATTAAAAAATTGGTTAGCCCGGTCAAATAAAAAATTATACCTATGCATACATTAATCAAATAAATATGAAAACACATAATAAATTATTATAATTCAAATTCATAGCTAAAATTGAATATAATAAGTCTGAAATATACAAAAAATAACACATGATAACTTGTAAAAAAAAACACATGATAAGTCTAAACATTTAACTTTTGGTCCCATACATAAAATTTAAATAAAAAATTAACACATCAATTAAGTCGTAACTCAAACCACTCAAACATTTTAAACAATTCAAAAGCTTGCCAATTTAGTTTATTAAAAAAATAAAATATTAATAGTATCAAACAGACCTATATTTTTCAAAAAAAGATTTAAAAAAATTTAATAGAAACGGGTCATGGGTCACTGAGTTTGTCTAAAACCCGTCAAGCCAATCTGGATCAATTCAGGTCGTTCCCGGGTCAATTGTGAACGGTCCATAGGGACCACCCAGACTGACTTGGTGCCTGGGTCACCAAATTCTGGGTCAACTCGCCCGGGTCGATTTGGGTTTTCAATTGTTTGTTGTAACAAAAATTTTTTTTAACTTCAAGTAAAATTAAAGTTAGAAATGAAAACTTTTATTTTAATCAAAAAACAAAAACTAAAATTTAAAATTTGGGCAAAAGTACCTTTTTGCCCCCAACATTTAAGGGTCTTGTCAATTTCGCCGCTAAAATTTTTTCGCTGTCAATTGTACCCCTAACGTTTTACGTTTCTGCCAATGTCACCTTTTTCACTAACACCGTCAAATATTTAACAGTTTTTGTTGACGTGGCGTCCTATGTGGCAAAAATATCTGACTGGGCATATTTTTTTCCACATCAGATTTCTAACGTTTTTGTTTCTGTCAATTGTACCCCTAACGTTTTACATTTCAGTCAATGTCACCCTTTTCACTAGCACCATCAAATATTTAATAGTTTTTGCTTACATGACATCCTATGTGGCAAAAATATCTGACTTGATATATTTTTTTCCACACAAGATTTTTTACTCATCTTTTCCCTCATCAAAACCGTGTCGTTTTGGTCTCACCCTATTCCTTTTAAAATATAACAAACGCACGTGCCATTTTGCAGACAAAAACATCGGAGACGTTACCCATTCTCTATTCCGGGAAGACGTTGTCTAAGAGAAGTCGAAATTGGTGCTCGAAAACTTTCACGTTTTCTCAGTAATCGAAGGTCGAATATGTCTTCCTAAAATAAAGAATGGATAACGTCTCTGATGTTTTTTATGAGCAAAATAGCGCGTGCATTTGAGTTATATTTTAGAAGGAATAGGCTGAGGTCATAATGACACAACTTTGATGGGAAAAAGATGAGTAGGAAATATGAGATGAAAAAAAAATACCAAGTCATATATTTTTGTCACATAAGATGTCACGTAAGCAAAAACTATTGAATATTTGATGGTGCTAGTGAAAAGGGTGACATTGGAAAAAATGTAAAACGTTAGGGGTACAATTGACAGAAACAAAAAGCGTTAGCAATCTGATGTGGAAAAAAATATGCCCAGTCAGATATTTTTGCCACATAGGATGCCACGTCAGCAAAAATCGTTAAATATTTGACGGTGTTAGTAAAAATGTTGACATTGGCAGAAACGTAAAACGTTAGGGGTACAATTGACAGCGAAAAAACGTTAGGGGCGAAACTGACAGGACTCCTAAACGTTGGGGGCAGGAAAGATACTTTTGCCTAAAATTTGTGAACAAAACTTTCATTGTAAAATTTTAAATTTCCCATTTAATCCTTTCCTATTTTAGTTATTAAAGATAATAACAAAAATAATAGTAATAATAATAATTATTATTTATAATTAGTTTTTATTTAAATAAAATTAATTAATTAATAAAATAATAATAATAGATTATACAATCATATTAATTAAATTACTAATTTATATAATCAATATTTTATTAAATTAATAAACTAATTAAAGTTTTATATTTATCTAATAAAACTTAATAATAATAAATATTTATATTCATTTATCTATTTAATAATACTAATAATACTCTAAATATACGCATACTGTTTTTGATAATTTTATAGTAAAAAAAATATTTTTTACACAAATTTGTCAAACACAAATTGTTTTTGAATTATTGATAAATGTACTTTCCAACTCAATTTATCAAACACAAACTATTTCTCTTAACACTTTTTCTCAAACTCTATTTAAGAAAAAAAAATTATTTAAAAATATATAATTTTCAAGAGTTTGGTCAAACGCACCCTAATTTGAGTATCTTTGATTTGATAAATCTCACATATTAATAGTTAATTAGAGGACAAAATTAAAAAGATTATTATGGATATAAAATTAATTAGTTTATAGGTACTAAAGAATACTTTTGGTCCTTTAAATTTATTTTGGGTCACTTTGTCCCTTAATCTTATGAAATCAATAAAAAATTTCCTAGCTAGTGTCTCATGCATGGTTCATTTTATCAAACATTTTCTATGCATAGATCAACATAAATTATGAACTAAAATGAACTTCGAGTTACCATTTTCTATGTAAAGTTGAGAGATAAAAAATATTCGTTTTGTAACCAGTCAATTTTAATTACACTCCAACCATTGTTTTTTGATTTAAATTCAGATATCTACTCTCGACTACAATGACAAATCTCTTCGTTAACTTATGAGCATTTTCAATGATGGGTTACATTTTAAAATGATGTTTAGGATTATAAAAATACTAAAAATTTAATATTCTCTATTTATTACTTATAATTTATCAATATTAATACAAATTTGATATTTAATCTATTCAAATTTTATTAATATTAACAAATAAACCTAGTTATATTTTTCTCAACCCTTTTCCACCGAGTACAATAGGTGATGGTCTATATATATATATATATATATATATATATATAATCACTTCTAAATTTAGAAAGATTGAGATGGCCGATACCAATAGGGATGGTGGGAATATGATCTTCATGGTTCATGGACAACAACGACATCAATCACCATCGTCGTCCTCTCACTCACACTGACACTCACCATCTTAATAATTAATATCTTATCTCTTTGGTATGCCATTAATTTGTGGACTATATTTGGCCATTTGGTGCCCCTCCTCGGTTTGTTTGTTTGTTTTTTTTTCTCGATTTTTAGGACACTGACGCATTGTCTTGACTATTTTGGATTCGAATTCAACTCACATTATGTCCCTAGATATAATAAAAAAGTTTGTTAACAGAAATAATTGTATTCATAAAGTTTCGAATTTGAAATCTTGTTTAAGCTATACTAAATTATTATTGTTTAAATAAAAAAAATTAACTATTTGATAGTTTTTAAAATTTAAAATAAATAAATTATTATTATATTTTAAAATAATAAATTAAATCATAAGAAGTTATTTATTTTTTCACTTTTTTTTATAGTAACTAACCACCATATCTAGGTTTTTTCTCCCACATTGTCTCACCATATATTTTAGGATAAATTACAGTTTACTCTCCTGTGATTTGACTTAAAATTAATGTGCTCCATGTGGTTTAGAGTGTGACACTTGACCCTCTTGTAATTTGTTATGTGCCCCCATATAATCATTTAAATATAATTATTTTGTGAATCTAATGACCAGAAGATCCAACAACTATATATATATATATAGAAAATAAGATCAAATATATTAGTTTAATAATACTTGCTTAATACATGATATCAAATATATATTCAAAAAACAAACGGGATAATAGCCTTAACACCATGAGGGAAATTTTCAAACTTAGAAATGTACCATCTCTTGGTTGCATAACTCCTCCCAATCAAGTAGAACATTGATCCCAAGGTGAAGGCAAATGAATAGATTGTCTGAGCAATGAAGGAAATCCCATAAAACTCTAGAATCTCAAAGAGATAGTGGGGACATATCACAAGACCAAATAAGCCACCCTTAGGTATCTTATATTCCTTCTCACCCTTTCCTCTCAACTTTGAGAGAAGGAAATGGTGATAAAAGTTGCCACTAATGCCAATGAGAAATAACATAATTCCAGGATACTTCAGATCAATTAGTGGTTCTGGAAACCCCATTGTGAGGTGTTGAGCATAGAGCATAGTGACTGTGTAAAGGAAATAACTCACTGTGATGAGGATTGTAGTGTCAAGATTCATACTCCCACTGTATTTGTGAACAAATAGGACCTACAAACAAACAAACAAGTGAAAGACAACACATTTTAAATAATTGAACTGAAACCCATATTACATATTATTATAAAGGGAACGACTAATATATCATCATCCTATTGTTTAAATGTAAGATATAATCAAACATATGTGTGGTTCAGGTTATGCCATGTGTTTCAGGTAAATTTTTTGATGGAAAGTGTTTCAGGTAATTAATTAAGTCTTGTTATTTGTATTTTTGGTACGTCCAATAATTACATTTTTAATACCAAAGTTCGTTATATTTTTATCATAAGATTCTTTTAATCATATATTTTATTTACATATTATTTTTTTATAATTGGTCATAAAAAATGTGATTTTTTATATAAATTTTTTTATTGTGATTGGTTATTCAATTACACTTTTGTCACGTCTCTTCTCTTATTTATATTAAAAAATTTTATAATAAAGATATAAAAAATCTTATATAAAGGCACGTTCGTTAGGCAGAAATAGAAATGGAAACGGAATGCATTTGATCGATGTGTTTAGTAATAAAAGTTTGATAATGAAAATGGAAAGGAAATGTATTAAAATGACCATTTTACCCCTTATATTAAAATAATAAAAAGAAAAGAGAGTTATAATTATGTCAAATCATGTCAAATCAGAGGGGTATAATAGATGTTTTGTATTTTTTCTTTTTCTTTTTAAAGTTGATGGACATAAAAAAGTAAAAAAGTGACATTTCCATTAGCATTTCTTGCTAATGAACATACCCTAAGTTTAATCCAAAAACTTATTCAAACTATTGACCGACCACCAAAGGTTGAGAGATAGATAGAGAAGCCTCTACCTCAAAATTTAGGAACTATATAATAGTTTGACAAACAATTTAGAGACAAAAAAGTAGTTTACTTCTATAAAAAATATGAAAGGCAATTATAATTGATTGTTTTAAAAAAAAAGAAAAAATTTAAGTCAAATTTTTTATATATTTACTATAAAGGTTCTCCAATCACAAGTTTCATTTATATTTTTTCTCTTCTATGATTGATTATATAAAAGATATTTTTTTTACTCAAGAGATAATTTTTTATATTCTTTCTCTATCGTGATTTTTCATACATAAATTATTGGCTAAAGGTCTATTTTGGTCCTCAATGTTTACATGAAGTTTAATGTTGGTCCTCAAAATTTTTATTTTTGGTCGATTTTGGTCCTCGAGCGTAACACCGTTAACTTTTTGCCGTTAAATGATGACGTGACATGCTTATATGACACACTTTCTCTACTACATGTCATATTTTAATGACATGGCATGACACATCACTGCCACGTCACCTCAGATTGCCACATCATCATCTTCTCTCCTTCATCAGCATCATTATCTTCATCATCTAGGGTGATGTGGCAGTGATGTGTCATGCCACATCATTAAAATATGACATGTACGAGAAAGGGTGTGCCATATAAGCATGCCACGTCATCATTTAACGGCAAAAAGTTAACGGTGTTACGTTCGAAGACCAAAATCGACCAAAAATAAAAACTTTGAGGACCAACATTAAACTTCATGCAAACATTGAGGACCAAAATAATACTTTAGCCTAAATTATTTGTCACTTATCTTCTTTATATCAATGAACTTTAGCAAAAATATAAAGAACTTTGCTAATTAAGTTTAGTTCTTTAAAAAATTAAAATAATATTAAAGTATTGTTAACCTGTCCAGACCTTGTAAAAATTGAGATTAAATTTTTTTTTGTCTAGATCAGGGTATCCACCATTGAGCACGGTGACTAATCCACTCGCTGAATTGTAGGCACCTCGAAGGGTGGGACAGCTGGCCCAAGGATTTAAATCTGCTCTATACCCAAGGCAGGAATCAAACCCCTGACACTTGGTTAAGGATGGATGAGTCCCTTCCACTCAACCACACCCCTTGAGTTAGATTAAATCTTTTACATTGTCTAATAAAATGCTCATTAAAGTACAGAGAAAGAAAGAGAAAACATTTTGAAGAGACAAAATTTGATAATATGAAAGTGATAATATTTTCTTTCTCTCTCCGCACTTTACTAAACAATTTAAAGGATTCAATCTCGTAAAAAGATTGCCCACCAAAACAGCAAGTTAATTAATTAGCTTAAAGTTAAAAAATTAAGCACTTCTAGATAATTAATAAAATACCTCATTTTTAAGAAAATAAGCCCTCAGAGAAATCTCTATACCTCAAAGATTCTCTTAAAGAAATGAAGAGCCAAAGCAGAATGAAGGAGGAAAGTTCTGAGAGTGGCGTGGGGAAAGATCCAGAAGAAAGACGCGGCCGCAAGAAGAAACGCAGGAACGTAAGCCACGAGCATCCCAACCTTACTCCGTAGCTCAATCTTCTGCTTCTTTTCTCCTCTTCGTCGTCCATCGGAAGAAGAGGTTGTGGTGGGTCCCACAATTATATTGCTGAATTTGGAATACTGCATGTGCTTCCCTCTGGTTTCCAGATATCCAATTCGCACCAGCCAAACGAAGCTTAACGCCGAAATTGCCGATACCGCAAGGGAAGGCGGGAAAATGAACTTGGATACCACCCACATTATAACCATCCTCCTAGGCCCTAGCTAGTACCCACGCGCTCTTTTCTCTTCTGCTCGGAATTTTCGGAGCGCGTGGTGGGTCGTTTATATGTATATATATATACGGAGGGATTAAGCAGAAGGAAAGGCTATATGTCTTATATATACATAATATAATGGATCCTGTGCTGTAGCAGATGGTCCATTCTAATATATAGCTATTGCATTTGACGGTGAAAACAAGTAACCACGCTTATTGTTGACGGTATGGCGTTAGTTTGTTTGGACTTTGTTCGTCGTTGTCGTTGGCAAAATATTTTTTTAAAAAAATTTAAAATAATATAAATCTCGAGACAGATTTAACGATTGTGAATTGATGAGTTAAAACTATCCATAGCTTTATAGCATTTCGAGACAGACAGAGTTTATCAACTGGAATAGCTGAAACCTAAGACCTTAAGTTGCGTACCACTTAAACTAAGGGTACGCTTGGTATAGATGCACGGATGTAAAGTAGAGTAAAAGAAAGTACTGTAGAGAAAAGTGAGGAAAGAGATAGAGAGAAAAATTATGAGAGAAAAAAAGTATGATAAAAAGCATAGTTATTAAAATCGGACCGGACCAGCCGGTTCAACCGATTGAACCGGCCGGTACACCGGTCCGGAACAACTATAAAACCGCTCTTTGAATGAACCGGTGGGAAATCGATTAAACCGGCGATGAACCGGGTAAATCATTGAAAATCAGTGGTTTGCTCGGTTCACCCGGTTCTGACTTTTTTTTTAAAAAAAATTTTCTTTGACATAAAACAACGCCGTTTAATGTATTTTTTTATGGATATATTTTTATTTTGAATTTTATTATATATATATATATATATATATATTTTAAAAAAGTTTAAAATTAAAAAAAAAAATCCCTTGCCCTGTAATCGCACAAGCAGCAGCAGCCGCACAAGAGCAAATTGTAATCACATAAGAGTAGCCGCACACAAGAGAAGAGCAAATTGGAAGTGGAAGATGAACCTGGATCTCAGAATGACACTATTGGCAATTATCTTTCTTTGGATCATAACTTGGTGTCATTTGATAAAATTAACGTCAACGAATATTATGATTGAATTTTATTGTCAAATTGTCTTTTAGTATGTGGACATATTGATTCTAGTTTTGCTTGTGTTGATTGTTGAGTACTAGGTAGTATGTTGATCATTGGACTTCTTAGATGAATTTGATACGATATTATGGCTTGAGTTTGATATGATATTGTGGTTAAGTGTGCAACTTGTTCTAATTATAGTATTTTACTTATGGTATAATGTTGTGGTTAATTATATTTAGGTGGAGATGGACACATATAAAGTATGTAACTAATGTTTAATATCATATATTTTAGTATATTAAATTAAAATATATATATTTAATTACCACCGGATCGACCACGGTTGAACCAGTGAACCAGTGCCTCGACCGGTTCGATGCCCGGTCCGGTTATAAAAACTATGATAAAAAGTATGTTTGGTATATATAAAATATGACGTAAAGTTTTTTGAAAATTGTGAAACACCACGATTCTACTGTTTGGTTTTCTTATCAAACATACCATAACTCCTTCAAATAATTTTTTTTGATATACTTTTAATTTTTAAAGTTGTTTATTTTTAAATGAGTTTTTTCGCAAATAGAGTTTGATAAATAACATTATGAGAAAAAAATAGTTTATGTTAAAATTTTAAAAAAATAAATTTTAAATAGGAAAAATGCATAAATTTGTAGTATTATTAATGTTATTAAACAAATAAATATAAACATTTAGTATTGTTAGTTTTAATTAAGGAAATAAAAAAATTGGATACTCAATACTAAACATTTTTTTAATTAAAAAAAGACCTTTTATAAACATAAAATTTTGTTTGGATAAATTTTTTTTAAAAAAAGTAGAAGTTAAAAAAAATTAAAATATGTCTTTTTTAAGAAGTTGAAGAATGGAGTTTCAACTTAAAGCACTTGTAAGAGCTATTCACTTTAATAGAAGTCCTTTTATATTATAATATCCAAACATAAAATAGAAGTCATTTAGTTAAAAAAATCTTTTTTTTTAAAGTTTGATAAATAAAATCTTTTTTTCACAAACTTATCTAAACGGGTAATTAATCTCTAGCTTCTTCTTCTGTAAAAGTTAAAAACTAGTCGAAAATTTTTTTTAGTCAATTTAATTTGTTAATGGATTGCATTTCATGCAACAACTTCTGAGCCAACCAAAATGTAACAATTATGTCACTTATAATATATGTATTTGTCTCCTATTTTTTTAATTCTTTTAATGTTTTTGCATTCAAAATTTATGATAATTATATTTTTAGTATTTTTATTTTTTTATTGAAAAAGATTCTATTTATTTACTATATTTTATATTTTAATTTTAATAAAAATGATTATATATAAAAAAAAATTTAAAAAAAAAACCCTAAGCCAGCTTTTTATGTCACTTATAATTGAATTTAGACAGAAGAACTTTTATCTATTAGTAGATCAAAATGATTAGTATATAATTGATTAGGCTGTTGTAAACTATTACATGGTAGAACTACAACTTTTTATTATATTAAAATTTTTATTAATATTAATATATAAAATATAAAAAAAACAAATAATTAAATTTCTTTTATAATAAAACAATATAAATACTAAAAATATAATTATAATAAATTTTGAAAACTAAAACATAAAAAAAAACTAAAAATTTAGGGAATGAATGTAAAAAATATTAAAGGTGACAATTGTCACATTTTGATTGACTTATAAATTGTTGCGTGAGATACAATAATCTATCTGCAAAATTATATCACACCCTTCAAAAAAAACTTGCCTTAAAGATAAAAGATCTTTCATATTATGAAAATATTAAATATTTGGTATTTCATATATTTATTTTTTATTATTTATTAATATTAATAAAAATTTATTCTTTAATTAATTTATTCAAAACAAGTTTATATTAATACAAAATTTTATTCTTATTATAAATAACATTAAATAAATGACTGACATGCCCTATACCATCAGAGAAGGTGATAATATAAATTTGGAGGATACCCACATTGGATTTGAATAAGGTAGGATGTAGTTGTATAAAATGTATGATCCATACTATAAAATAAAAATAAAAATTTATATTCACACTATAATAATTTTATCTATCAATTTAAACTCTGTAATTTACATACTTTTTCAAATCCATATTTTAGCATATTTAGGTCATATTCTTTACAACGAATTGAGGAAGGAAATGAGAAGAAATGAGAAGAAATGTGGGGTCTATTGGATACTATCTATTTTTTCACTTTTTCATTTTCATCAACTTTAAAAATAAAAAAAATATAAAATACAAAATATCTATTATACTCTTTGATTTGACACAATCAAAACTTTTTTTTGTTTTTATTATTTTAATATAAGAAGCAAAATGTTAATTTTAATACATTCTCATTCCATTTTTATTCCTAATTTTTACTATCAAACATAACAAATGCATTCCCATTCCTTTTTCTTTCCCTTTTTATTTTTACGTAAAAAATATGTTCTTAGATCCCATCCACGTCACCATTTCGTCCTTCCACTCACACTCAGGTCATATCTCTTATACTATGAAAATATAGGACTTGTTCATTACATGAAAATAGTATTTCCATAGAATGCAAAAAGTAGTGGAGCCCACTAGGCCCTACTTACTTTTTACCCTTTTCATTTTCATCAACTTTAAAAAGAAAAAATACAAAATATCTATTATACCCCTTTGATTTGGCATGATTTGACACAATTATAACCTTATTTTCTTTTTATTATTTTAATATAAGGGGTAAAATGGTCATTTTAATACATTTCCATTCCATTTCCATTATCAAACTTTTACTACTAAACACATCAAATGCATTTCGTTTCCGTTTCCGTTTCCATTTTCATTTCTACCTAATAAACGTGCCCATAATATTGTAATGAATGAAATGTTATGTCAATGTGATGTGATGTGAATGATTAAAAGTGAATAAAATAACTATTTTACCCTTACATTAAAAGTGAAAATAGAATAAAAATAGATAAAATAGTTATGACAAAAACATAATTTTATCACGTTACAAAAAGTAAAATTTGTTTAATAAAAAAAAAAAGAAAATGTTACGTTACCTCATTTTTTTTCTTCACCCATTCTAACAAACAAACCGGCCTAAGAAGTTTCTTGAATTGGACTATAATGATTTGAATATGTGACGTGTGCAAGTCTCATTCCAAACCAATCACATGTGCGTCAAGTCGATTTTGGATTCTTTGCTGTCTAAAATTATGTTGTTTGATTTAATCACGATTATAATCGTGACTAATTGATCAATAATTGTGGCTAAATTTTTAACCACAATTTTTTGAAAATCGTGACTAAATCAGACAGCACAACTTTAAACAACAAAGAATCCGCGCATCGTCGCTTTTAGAAGTAAAATATATTCCGATTTTGGCCATAAAATCCACAGTTCTCATAATCGGACCAGACCGGCCGGTCGGACCGAAAAACCGACTGCCAGTCCGGTCCGGAATAACCAAAGAACCGGTCAGATAGAAAATCAGTCAATAACCGGAAAAACCAGTCAAGAATCGTCCAAACCGGTCGGAACCGGTGGTTTAGATGGTTTGACCGGTTTTTCCTTTTTTTAAATTTTTTTTTGTTGTTTATGATTTAGTATTTATTGAGAATTTGTTGTGAGTTGTAGTTGTAAGGATTGTTCTATTTCAATATTTATTGTTTGGTTTGTGATAAGACTTGAGACTTAAATATGTTGATCCTTGAACTTATTTGAAGAGTTTAATATGATATTGTGGTAATTTAAAACTTGTTATATTTCTTATCATGTTTAGATCGAGATAGAAACATATAATTATGAAGTATATAATTTTTTATGATATATTTTAGTATTTTTAATTAAAAATATATATTTTAAATGCCACCGGTTCGATCACAGTTGGACTATTAAACCGTGAACCAATATCTCGATCGATTCAAAGACCGGTCCGATTTTAAAAACATTGATAAAATCTCACTATTATTTTGTACACAACATGTTCATAATTCATATGTCCAATGGTCCCACTTTATCCTAAGCTTAGATTTTGTAGACGTGTATTATGCACGTCCAGAGGTTTTAATTTAGATAGGGATGTAAACGAAATTAATTGAATCCAACTTTTTGACATTCAAACATTTTAGTTTAAATAAAAAATTGGGATTATATTCGGCTCGTTTAATTAATTAAGTTGTTCACGAGTTTAACAAGCTGAATGAAATAATTATCAATTTTTTATAGAATATACATGTACATAAGAAAATTAACTTAAATCTTATATTAATTTATAGATTTTATCATTTTATATGTTATATTGATTATAGCCGACTTTACCCAGTAAAAAAGGCTTTGATTGTTGTTGTTATTATATATGTTTTATTTATTAAAATATATTTAAACACAATAACATAAAAAATTCAATATATATATATATAATGAATGTTAATTATATATTTAAATATAATAATACATGTAAGATAGAGAAAAAAAATATTTTTATATTATTTTATTCTTAAATGAACCATTTATGAACTAAACAAATCGAGCCTTAAATGTTCAGATTCGATATATTTTTATAGAAGGTGGAGATTATTTGGTATATTTTTTAATCATATACCAAATATTGTTCTATTTCTAAAGTAATTTAACTATTATTTTCTAAATCTTATATGCAACAAAAACAATTAAAAAAAAAGTGAATCATCTAATTAAAATGAGGTCTCTAAATTTTCATCCTATACATAGCTCAATGTTCGGTGGGTATCATCCAAATTGCTTTGGCATGTCATAATTGATTTTTTTTTCTATTTTAATTATTCTGACACACTTATACGTGTGTCATAGTAAGTCAATGTCGTGTCATGTCATGTCATATAAAGATAAATGTGTCCGTACTTTACAACTCTAACCTACAACCGGAAGACACGGCCTCCAGATGGTATTGGTGCCAACATCCATCAGTGCAATGCCGTTCTCAGCAACTTCTAGCCATTGCTCTTTCTTCTATAAAAAAAAGGAGCACATCATCCTCCACTAATCTTGCTCATATTAAGGCCTTCTCCTTTAGTTGTTGCAGAACCTGTCCAGTAGAATTGAGCATTGACTGGTGAGATAAATATAGGGCATGTTCACTTGCAAGAAACAATAATGAAAAAATCAATAGAAATAGTGGGTCTCACTTATTTTTTTTTCATTTTTTCATTTTTATCAATTTTTTAAAAAAAAGAAAAAAAATACAAAATATCTATTATACTTCTCTGATTTGACACAATTATAATTCTCTTTTCTTTTTATTATTTTAATATAAGTGATAAAATGGTTATTTTAATACATTCCCTTTCCATTTCTATTACCAAACTTTTACTACTAAACACATCAAATGCATTCTGTTTCCATTTTCGTTTCTATTTCTGCCTAATGAAAATGCCCTTAGTTAAAGTTGCATATTGGGATAAGTATCTTTTTGGTCTTTAAACTATATGGTTTATGTCAATTTTTTCCTTACACTTTATTTGTCGTCAATTGTGCCCTTAAACTTTATTTTGCAAGTAATTATGTCCTTCACCCTATCTCCATCTAAAAAACAAACAACAAATGCAAATGTGACTGTTCATGTGGCGTTCGATGCTTATTGTGATGCCAAGTCATATATTTAGTTACTCCGTTTCTTGAATCTAGCCACGACTATTATGGTAGCACTACAAAATAAAAAGTGTTACCATGACTAAATTGACAAAATACTACAGCTAAATATATAATTTGGCCTCACATTCATGTATTCAACATTAATGGAAATTGAAATAGAAATGGAAACGGAAACGGAATGCGTTTACTATGTTTGTTAGTAAAAGTTTGGGAATGGAAATGGAATGGGAATGTATTAAAATTACCACTTTACCCTTTATATTAAAATAATAAAAAGAAAAGAAAGTTATGATTGCGTCAAATCAAAGGGTATAATAGACATTTTGTATTTTTTTTTGTTTTTTTTTTAAAAAGTTGATGGAAATAAAAAAGTAAAAAATAGGTGGGACCCGCTGGGCCCCACCCATTCCATAGTCATTTCCATTGCCAATTCTTGTAAAAAAACATGGCCTAAAGGTGAAATGAACAGTCATATTTACATCTAGCATTAATTATTTGAGCAAAGTTAGAGTGAAGGGCAAATTAGAAAAATAACTCACAGTAATAAAGTTTAAGTATCAAATTGACAGAGATATTGGTATTAAAAACATATTTTTGTCTTTCCATATTACTTCAAAGTAACCCAAAAAAAAAAAAATGAAGCACCTGAGAGTAAGTAGCGGTCGGAAGCAGCCCCAAAATGCCCAAAACTTTCTTGAATTGCTTCTCTATTTCCACAAAGAAATGGCACATTGACATATATTTGGCTGCTTCTATAATTATTTTAAACATGAATAAAGTATCAAGTTTAGTAAAAGAAAAGGTACACGCCGTAAATGCAATGTGATGCAGATTCACAAAAAAATGTAAAGTTTAAGCAATATGTATATAATAAAAATACAATGAAATCAATTAATTTATTATGATGCATGATGAATATCTCTTAATTTTCATAGTGTAAAAGAAATTTAAACTAACCCCAAACTTAAATTAAGGATAAAAAAAATAATGTTTTACCATTTAACACTTTGGTGCGAAATAAAATAAATTACATACAATTGAATGATGAATAAGAAATGTGTACTAGCTAAGAGCATATTCAAAGCAATTAGTACACAAGAGAAGAAAGCCTCAACTTATTACAAATGAAAGATTTTGGGAAATTAACAAAAAAAATTAGAAGAATACACACTTGGGAAAAAAAATGCTCAAGAATGAAATTATTAATTTATATAGCATTGCAAATCCTTCTTACTATTCCAGCTGACCCAATTAAAGGTTGAATATCTCCCATCTTAATCATAGCAGAGGCGAAGTCAGATTTAAAAGTTGCTGAATGTTTACTGTATTCTAACACAATATTGTCTGTAGATCCTCCACTGAAAAGGACTTGATCAGAAGGAAGAAGACCCTTCTTTCGAATCAAGTTTTTAAAGTAATTGTTGTCAAATGAGTTAGGTGTCACTAGTTCAAGAGGAGCCAACTTCTCATCATTAGTAGGGCTACTTGCTAATGGACAAGTTTGTTGGCGAGTGGCAGCAAATCCAACATCTACATCACCGTTACTATTGTTGTATATCCTATCGCGAAATGTGAAGCATTGGGCTTGTCCTATTGTGTGAGAACCTACATTAATTAATAAATTAAATTATGTATTAGTATTAACCAAGTAAATTAAATATTTTAAATTTAAGCTAGAAGGTTCATAATTAATCATTACCAGATAGAGCAACCATGTCTCTTGGGCTAAGTCCTTTTGTATTGAAACGGGATATTAGGACTTGAAGACTATCTCTGAAACTTGGGAGATCACTGTTAGCTATATCCTTGTATGCTGCTGTAGAATCTTTACGTCCAAATTTCACAGTCCATGATGGACCACCGACCTAATTAATTCATTTAAATAATAGAATTAAAATTTTGAATGTTAATTATATATAATCTTTACAATCGAAATGACTTCGATGCAATTGTTATATATGTCTTTGATATTAGGTTTTCTAATAACATGTGACACATGGATTTTTTTCTACATGTTGTACGATAATAATATGCTATTGATATTACTCACAGAAAATGATGCATCTCTTGCTGCCACGGCTAAGATATCATCACATGAGACAACTCCAGGACATATCTTTTCGACCTTAGCCTTTGCTTGATCAATAACGTTATACCCTCTGACAGAATTTTCATTAGGACGTGCAGTCTTTTCACTCTCAAAACTAAGACTATCATCTAGCAAAATTGATGCATCGCAACCCTAAAAGTCACCAAAACATATCGATTAATTAGTTTCTATAATTAAATAAGTAATATTTCTCTACGCTTTCAATTAAAGTTAAGAATTAAAAATGAACGTACATGAACAAAGCAATCATGAAAATGAAGGCGAATGAGAGAAGCAGCCATGCGACGTTCTTTGGACACAGCTTTCCTAATAACTTTTCGGATGGCAGAAAGTGCTTTTGGACATGTATTATCATAGAAAGTAGAAGAGAGTTGAGCTTCACATGCTACACCTAACACTAACACCACCAACGTCAACCATGCTTGTACACCCCTACCCATTGACATGTACAATATTTGAACAATAATATTATATGAAATGGAATTAATTGTTTTGAGTGAAAGAATTGAAGGCAATTGGGAAGAGAAATTAAAGGCTTAAATTTGAAAGAGAAAAGAAGAATGATGGATATGAATTGCAGAAAGCTAATGTAGCATATGAATTTATAGGAATAATGAACGCAGATAATTGTAATTAGTGTATGAAGAATTCTTGGTCGCCATTTTCTGCTTTCTCGTGTTGTATATTATTGCATGTGGTGGCTACTAATTTAAAATAAAGATCTTATCAATTACAACATATTTGACCAAAGGACTAATTCTCAAAAGCTTGCGTATCCACTTTTTTTAATTAATTCGTTTTGTTTTGGAGCAAATTATTTTTTTAATCTTATTTTGCCCCTTGTAATTAATGATTATGTTTTTTTTTTGGCCATCAATTAATGATTATGTTAAAGGTAGTCCTTTGATGAAAGAGACTCAAGCCTCTCCACTTTGGACAAATAACGGTATGCATGCATGCATGTGCATAAATTAATGATCTCTTGACTACACTACTATTAAATTCCAAAAAAAATTGATTTTAATTAAAGGGTAAACTACAGTTTGCCTCCCTGTGATTTGGCATAAATTCAGTTTGTCCCCTTTGGTTTAAAATTCGACACTTAACCATCCTGCGGTTTGGCTTAAAATTAATGTGACCCCCCGTGGTTTAAAGTGTGACACTTGACCCCCTTGTAATTTGTTATGTTATCACTTAACTACCTTCACTATCTTCTATCCAAATTTTAGTCAAATTAATTATCATTTAATATTTTTAATGTTTAAAATTTGTCATTCAACACTCTAGTATTATAAATAATTCAAAAAAAATTATAATTAATATAAAAATAAAATTATAATTTTAAAAAATCAATAAAATAATTTAATATTTATTGTTTACTCCATTGATTATTTATATTTAATTATTTATTCATTTTATTGTTAATTTTTATCTTTAATGTTTTAGAATTATTAAATCAATCCAAATAAAATTGTAAAAGAATAATATAATACAAATATATAACTAAATTTAAAATTTTTTTATTGTTCAAGTTAAGAACATACATACCTGGATTGAATGTTAACATTATTGAGCTTAGAAACTCTAACATCAAACAATAATTTTCTTAGAAAAGTATCCTTAGACTAGGAGCATATATAGCCTTACTCTTGGATATAGTGGAGATATTAGAGGAAAGAAAGAGTTTGAAGGAAACGCTAAAAGGAGTTGAAAGTAGAAGATTAGAGTTTATTATTATTATAAAATAAATATTTAATAAATAAATTAAATTATTTTTAGGTATTTTCTTTTATAAGTTATATTAAATATTAAATTTTGAGAACAAAATAATATAAGGTAGTTAAGTGATAACATAACAAACAACAGGGGAGTCAAGTGTCACACTCTAAACCACAGGGGGCACATTAATTTTAAGCCAAACCACATGGTAGTTAAGTGTCGCATTTTAAACCACAGGGGGCAAAATGAATTTAGACCAAACCACAGAAGAGCAAACTGTAATTTACCCTTAATTAAAAGCTATAATTTTAACCTCCCAATTGGTTAATTGTTAATAATATTATTTTTGATAATTTTTTTATTAATGGCTATCGACAAAAAAGTTATATTAAAAACAGTATTGTAAAATCAATATCGTATATCGTCGACTATCAAAAATGTTATTATTATTTTTTTTAACGATTTATTTGACGGTTAAAATTTTATTATTAAAAATTATAATTTTTCAACAATTGCCATCGAAATAAATTCTCTTAAAAGGAATTCACTTTTTCGTGTAGTGGAATAATATAATTATGAAAATAATTTAATATTAATTTTATTTTCATAATTGTCAATTTTAATTCCACACATGCTTTTCTTTATATTTTTCATTAAACTATTAATAAGAGACATAAAGACATAATTTATATCAACTCGAGTGTTTAAAGTCAGTATTCATTATTCAATAACTATATATAGTGATGGAGGATTTTTTATAGTTAATTAGAGCTGTTGAAAAATTCTTGGTCGCCATTTTTTGCTTCCTTGCTTTGCTTATTGCGATGGCTAAGAGATAAGAGTAAATAATTAATATAACATTTGAACATGTGATATAAATTCTCGACGGCTTTCATATCCCTATATATATATATATATTTTACTGTCTCCTATAGGACACGTTCTTTACGTAGAAATAAAAATGAAAAGGAAAAAGAAAAGAGAATGTGAATGCATTTACTATGTTTGGTAGTAAAAATTAAAAATGAAAATAAAATGGGAATGTATTAAAATTATTATTTTGTCCCTTATATTAAAATAATAAAAAGAAAAAAAAGTTATGATTGTGTCAAATCAAAGGGAATAATAGATATTTTATATTTTTTTTTCTTTTTTTTTAAAAGTTGATGAAAATGAAAAACTAAAAAAAGTAGGTGGGATCCACTGGATCCCACCTATTCCTTCCTCTTTTCCTTTCTCATTTCAAGCTAAAGAACATGACCCCAGACTTTGTCTTTTTTTCTATGTAAACTTTTATTAGAAGTAATTTTATTTGAGATATTGTCAGACACTAAATGTGGATATCTCTCTCAGCAAAAATTCAAACGCGAGTTCATCATATCTTGAGAGATTAATCCGTTCTACTAAACTTTTGACTTTTAAAAATATAATTGAATATAAAGTGATCATAACCGTTAAAATATTTGAACAAATAATTAATCATAGGTTGCCATTTTAGGAATAATCATATATATAACATTATAACTTATCTCATATTTCATATATTTTTTTCACATGTATTTTTTTATTAGAGGCAATCATATTCAAAACACTGTCGGGCACTAAATATGAGTACCTCTCCCGTAGATATTCGAATGATCGAATCTGAATTTATCGTGAAGAACTAATCCGTTCTACTAGACCCAACCACCATTGGTTTCATATTTCATATTTGAGTGGGTTAAACAATATTATATCCACAGCTCGCACTCTCTATGTAATATATACACGGACTAAACTAAGGTAAAGTTTATTAGGTGTTTGCTATCAAGTTCTCCAATAAAAATTACACATGTGGTAAAAAAATTTTGTATACCCAATCATTATAGAGAGAGAATATAAAAAACAATAAATTATACAACCAACCAAAGAAGAGAGAGACTAAAAATACAATTTATGATTGGTAAACTTTATAACAAGCACCTAATGAACTTTACTTTAATTTTTTCCTATATACACTCCTATGTACATTGACTTTTCTATTTAAATAGTTAATCGCAGGTTAGTTGGATAACTATGTATCTATTATTGTTAAGTATTTAGATAGAGTAAAACAATGAAAGATGAAATTGATTACCATTTAAAATTTTAGTAGTATAATTGACACTAAACAAAATTTTTTAGCATAATTGACAAAGATTCGAATTTAGGAGCATAAAATATATTTGGTTTTGTTTTCCCCATCATAAGGAGAAAAAAAAATCATGAATGAACATAATTATTGTCACTAACCTTCATGGAATTAAAACATGATATCACAGGTATGGTAAAAATTTTCTATTTCCTTAATCATTGTATCCTGGGTTTCATCTTGTAAAAATGAAGTATTATTCAATGGAAGAGTCGTTTCAAATAATGGGTCTCAACCGTATTATTTAAATGATTAGTTATTAGATAATTCTAATAGATATCTTAATCCAAAAAAATAAAAGATTGAAAAGTAATTAAGGTGAGAGACAACTCCTAATTACAACCCACTGAAGATATCAAAAGAATTATAAAAGCAATTTTGTGAAAGAGAATTAGATCCGACCACTTAGAATGCAGCCCAATCGATTGGCATATAAGTTTAGTACTATCATGTTATTGAATTTTAGTGCATCTCTCCAATTATGTAGTGCTATTTGTTAATATTAATAAAAACTCACATTAATTAGGATCCACCTTGAATGGATTAGGGACCAACTGTTTGGAGGGATGTAATGAAGTTTAGTACTCCTAAACATTTACTCCATATAAACTACATACTATTTTGCAATTTGTTGTTTTTAATATTTAAAGATGAGTAAATTAATGTTTCGGTCATTGATCTTATGCTATACAACATAAAAAAGTAAAGAGAGAGACTCATAAATAGATCCCACACATAAGTAGGACCCACATATAAGATCCATAGTATCATTTTCGGCCAAATTACTCTTTTGGTCCTCAACGTTTGCACCAAGTTTAATATTGGTCCTCAACGTTTTAAAAAGTTATTTTAGGTCCTCAACATTTTTTTTTGTCAAAATTGATCCTCCAGTGTAACTCCGTTTGGTTTTTTTTTGTTAAATGCTGACGTGGAAGGCTTATGTGGCACACACTTTCTCCTACGTGTCATATTTGGATGATATGACACCCTCTCTCACTCCAATTCAGCAAAACGACGTCGTTTTGCATCACTTCTCTCTCACTCGAACTCAGCAAAACGGCGTCGTTTTGCTGAGTTTGAGTGAGAGAGGGTGTCATATCATCCAAATATGACACGTAGGAGAGAGGGTGTAAAACGTTGAGGACCTAAAATAACTTTTTGAAACGTTGAGGACCAATATTAAACTTGGTGCAAACATTGAGGACCAAAAGAGTAATTTGGCCTATCATTTTCTCTCCTTACGTTTTTTACTATGGTAGTAAGGGAAGACATTCCCAAATAGCATGGGCCAATATCATGTTGGGGAGACCAGAAGCCAAACTCAAAGGATTATTACAAACCCTAAACCGCAAACAATTTTACAGCTACTTAACTAACCCTTGTATGATACTAGTGATGAATGTCCACAAAAACTACTCTGAATCCTTGATCATTTATATAACAAGTACTTTTGTAAGAATAGAATCCATTATCAAATTATGCAAATTATGCAAAGATACTTTTCATTTTTGCCAATTGTTCAATGATGGCTATTCGGTGATAACGGTGGCGCTTCATCCCAATTCCCAAAGTGGTCAAGTCTCCATTGCCCAGTGAACTAAAACAGCAATTTCTTCTTCTTCGTCGTTTTCCCTTCCCGGCGGCTCCTTAATCTTGGATTCATATTTTGGTAAAGTAATAATATCTTTCCTCTGATTTGTTTAACTTTATCCATTTCATCTTTTTCAGCTTTATTCTTGCCTCTTTTTTTTTTTCTTTGGCCGAAGAATCGGCCCCTTATCCGTTGTAGGAACTTTTCCATTCCGAAGAAAACGAAAGAGAAAATTCCTAAGTGTTGCTCGATTCGAAATTTTCTATTGGTTTTGAATAAAGAGAAGCTAAATTCTGTGATGATGTTTAGCTTCATTTCAACATTACTGGTGTGTATTCGTTAACTATGCATTTTATGTGCGAAAGTTTAAAATCATGCAAATTGCATTCCCCAGTCTGGGTCCAATCGTTAAAATAACAGAACCTAGTCAAAATCGACTTGATGAGAAAGTTGAAGTATTTATCCATTTCTGAGAATGCTATATAAATACATACATGTCTTGTTTTTGTAAATGCCTTCTCTTGTATATGATTATACTTGAGCTGGAATCCTTTTAATTTTGGTTTTGACTTGTGACTTGTGAGTGAGTTTTGTTTAAGATGGAATTGGAATCAGTCAATCAACTAGTTTTAATCTATAGGCATTTTATTACTTACTTTCTTTAATCTTATGCATGAGGGATCAAGACTTTCAACTACATTATTCTGAGAATTATTTATATTGTAGCAGGTTGAGAATTTGTGATTGTGTATCAATGAAAATCTTTATCAGTAAAGCCATTGGGGATTTTCAGCGGTTAAATTTTCAAAGTAAAATATATACATGTCATTGACATAATATTTATGGTAATAACTTTATTTTTTTATTTATTTAGACGATATGTTTGCTCCAGTGACCCTGTCTTGTTTCTGTAAATGCCTTCTATTGGATATGATTAAACTTGAGCTGGAGTCCTTTTTAATTTTATTTTGACTTGTGAGTGAGTGTGGTTTTTTAGATGGAATCAACTAGTTTTAATATATAAGCATTGTATTACTTGCTTTCTTTAATCTTATGCAAGAGAGATCAATACTTTGTTGAACTACATTATTTTGAAAATTATTTATATTGTAGCAACCTAGCAGGTTGAGAATTTGTGATTGTGTATCAATGAATATTTTTATCAGTTAAGCCTCTGGGGATTTTCAGCGGTGAACAGGAAAAGAAAACTTATGGATCGACTCAATGATTCTCCCAATCTCATGATAGTTTCAGATCTTGATTTCACTATGGTAAGTGAAATGCTTAGTTTTGTTAGTGATCTGACCTCGGGTGATACTTGACTGTAATATGAAATGAACTATTAATATTATTGCAGGTAGACCATGATGATCCTGAAAACCTTGCTCTTCTTAGGTTTAATGCACTATGGGAAGCCTATTACCGGCACAATTCTCTGCTAGTTTTCTCCACTGGGCGTTCACCAACTATTTATAGAGAGTTAAGAAAGCAGAAACCTATGTTGACCCCTGATATCACAATAATGTCTGTGGGTACTGAGATTACATATGGTGAATCCATGGTGCCAGATGATGGCTGGAAACAATATTTGGATTATAAGTGGGACCGAAGAGCAGTTACGGAGGAAACAGCCAAGTTTCCTGAACTTATTCTCCAAGTATGTGTCTAGCATATGATAAATCTGTTAATTGATAAAAAGTTATCCTGAACTTATTCTCCAAGTATGTGTCTAGCATATGATAAAACTGTTAATTGATAAAAAGCTATCACTTATTGACATTTTTGTATGTTAATGTACTATGCTTAAGGAATATATAAATAAAATTTAGCATTAAAGGTTTATGACGATAGATATTCATGTAATAACTGTCATTTTTAAAATTTCTGGAGTAACTGCAGTCAGAAACAGAGCAACGGCCTCACAAGGTTAGCTTTTTTGTAGATAAAGGGAAGGCCTCAGAAGTCATTCATGCTCTTTCTAAATGTCTACAGAAGCGTGGGGTAAGATTTAAGCTCATAAACAAACATAATGAAAGAATTTTTTCTGCATTGTTTTAAAAGCATTACTCCATATTTAAGGCATGAGATTTTTTCTCTCTATTAATCTGGACATAAAAATATAATGTGCACAAGCAGCCCAAATGATTATTATTATATTTTAAATTTGAAAACTTCCTTTCCATTTTATTTGGGTTCTGGAGGTATTATTATGATATTAATTTGTTTTATTCTTTCTCAGTTAAATGTGAAGATAATTTATAGCAATGGTATTGCTTTGGACGTATTGCCCCAAGGTGCTGGCAAAGGACAGGCCCTTGCTTATATACTTGAAAAATTAAAAGCTGATGGAAAAAGACCAATGAACACTCTTGTCTGTGGAGATTCTGGAAATGATGCTGAACTGTTCAGTGTACCAGATGTCTATGGTGTCATGGTCAGTAACATTATAAGAAATAAGAATGACTTGTGTCGCCATAGTCTTGCTTTGTCTTATTAGTTTACAATAATTGTAAGGTGAATAACCATTATGTATATGCTAAATTTGCAGGTCAGTAATGCGCAGGAAGAATTGCTTCAGTGGTATGCAGAAACAGCAAAGGGCAACCCACAAATAATTCATGCAACTGAGAGATGTGCGGCTGGCATTTTACAAGCCATTGGTAACTTTTCAGTAGGTTCTAATGTGTCTCCAAGAGATATTAGAGAAGCTGAAAAATTAGATGGAAAAGTTCTGAATCCTGGCCATGAAGTAGTAAAATTTTACATATTTTATGAGAAATGGCGGCGTGGAGGAGTTGAGAATTCTGAACAGTGTATGCAAAATTTAACGTCAACCTTTGTAAGTTTTATTTTATCTAAGTTTTAGGTTTTAAATTTGCTAATATGGTTGCATTACCTAGCTTAGACTGGTCAGGGCTGAATCTCTTATATGCATAGCTAGTGAATGTGAGCATTAGAATTTAAGCAATTGAATCTCTTGTCTGCTCACATGGCTGTTCATATTTATTTGAAAAGAAGCATTTAAGTTAAATGTCTATGCTTTTCTTTAGCATTCTGCAGGAAGTTTTGTCCATCCCTCAGGAGTTGAACGAAGTAGGCACCAAATTATAGATACCTTGGCAAAGTTGTATGGTGACAAGCAGGGAATACACTTTCAGGTTTGGGTGGATCATGTATCTTTTTCAGAGATTAGTTCGGGATCATGGTTGGTCAGATTTGACAAGTGGGAGTTATCTGGTGAGAATTATTCGGTACTTTGCTTTATTAGTATTCATTTTTAATTTCTTCATCTTTGTTTTTATTGTTTGAAGCAAATCTTGCCTTGGAATCAAGAGGCCATAAATACAATCCTATCCTTTTGCAGTTGTAATGATTAAGGACAAGTTTTCCTAGAGAATTCAGCATTGGACAATTTAAGTTGCAAAATCCAAATAGCCATACGACTTTTCTTTCCTTACTCCTGCCAAAACCTTTGTAATATAAATTGATATGATTCCAAGCTGAGGACATGACAAAGATTCAAAACATGCCAAACAGCCTATTCCAAATGTAGTTTGTTGTTGAAAGTGTAGAAACAAATTGCAGCTTTTTCTCTGTTAGAGCAGTACACCACTCAAATCTTAGAAGAAAAATCTTTGTTAAGTTGGATCTGCAACATAATAATTTTAGTTCTATTGAGAACCATTGTTTAACTAAAAATTGACCCTAGTCAGAGCTTTGGATGTAGAGTGGGTTCGCAGCTGAGTTTCTCTCTATTCAGAAAATGAATAAGAAGGTGGAAGAAGGATATTAGACAATAATCAAGTGTCGAAATCCTCTTATCCTGGTTAGAAGACAAAATGAACTGAATCAAGCAAAAGCAATTGAGGTTCCATGGCTTCTGAAAAATGAAGATTCTAGTTACCTTATAAAATCTAACAGATAGATTGGATACAGAAACTACAAAAGCCCATGGCTTACTTTTACATCATTGTTTGAGAAGTACCTCCGTTTTGTTAAGTAATTTTAGTAGCCTCTTATTTGAATTCGTTTTCAATACTTTTTCTTCTACTGATTTGAACTTTGATGGAACATTATTTATTAAAATCAGGTGAGGAGTTGCAAGGCTGTTTAACAAAGGTCTTGATGAATTCAAAGGTTAACCTGTGTTATCAGTCTTTTCAAATATCTGCTGCCCTTTTCAATTCAGGACTTCGTTTACACGAAACATTTGATATCTGTTCCTGTACTAAAAGCTTGTGGAATTTTGCAGGTTGATTCACCAGATGAGTTCACGTGGATGCACTTAGATCAGACATGGTTGGATGGTTCAGGACGAAAGGATGATACAACTTGGTTTATCTAGATCACTGAGTAATTTCTTAACGTTCTATACATACTAATTTAGGCTCATATAGTGCATGTTTAGTGATGAGAAGGTACGCAATCTTTTATTTCTTGTGTCCTACATGGGTTGTGATCCACAAAACCCTGATTTAGGTAAAAGTTAGATTATTCTGTGAGTCCTTGTACACTAAAAAATATTTTTTTTAATATGATTGAACTCTTAAATTCTCAGTGGTTTCATACAGGAAAGTTCCACCATGCCTTCTCTCCCAACCACACCTTCCCTTCTATAAATTTATTCTTCTCCCCATCCATCTTTTGGTATTTCAAATTATCATGAACTTTGTTGGTGGAGTTTTGGACGTTAATAATCACCTTATTTTCACCCATCTTTCAAGGCCACAATTATATATGTCATATTGTTGAATGCACTGTCCTCCAGATTCTGTCAAAGATGTTGCCTCATCTCCCAATCTTGATGACACCACATGGAAACAAATCGATTACCCTTTTCTTTCTTACTTCAAGGCACAGTTTCCAAACTCTTATATCCTTTGAAGCATCTTGAAACCTGTTCCTGAACACACCCCTTTCCCTCCTTGGCCTTCTTAGATGACGAGAGGGAAACAAGAAGACTTGAATACATCCCTAGGGTGCTTCTAAACCTGAGGATTCTTGTAGAAGACCTTGAGAAGAGTGTCCTGAGCACGCCATAGATAACCTCCATTGGATGCGCAATCTTTTGGGTTGAGTCTCTGTTGGTTTCCCTAACATGTCATTGGCGCCTTGCCTGGTAATATTGGGGCGCCTCTCCTTTCTACCACTTTTGTCTACAAAAAAGAAAAGATAACCTCCATTGGAGTGTAAGGAGCTGCCATGGTGTCGTGAAGTGCCCCATGAATCCTAATGTGCCTCCTTCATTGGTCCCTTGTGGTTTGGTGCATGCAAGTCTCTAACACATGTTGAGTCCGTCACATTTAAACTGTGTCAGTTTCAGTCTTTCAGATGTATCTAGACAGCTATTTTGTCTCAACTTTAAACGAATTAGTCTCACAAGATGATAAAAATGAGGGTATATGGAGAATAATTTTTATGATATGGTTTTTGTGGTTTTTATTATTTTTAAAATGGCTGGAAGGGAAAAAAAAGCCCTCTATTTGCTTTATTGTCTACTTCCATTATAGTATCACCTTAATTTAATATATATATATATATAATATATAATCTAGCATTTTCACTATTGTTACACAGCCAACTTTTTGAATCCAGAAATATTAACCACTCATTTGGTAAACGGAATGAAATAAAAATGAGAATGAGTTCATTACTTTTCATAGTAAAAAATCGAATTCTCACTAGATGAAGCGAGCTGAAAATAATTAAAATTTTAAACTCGCCGAACTCAAGCTTTTATTTAATAAACGAGTTCGAGTCCACTAAACTCTGGCTACTGTCCTAATTGTACACATTACAAAATGAGAAAAAGAGATGCATTGGTGTAAAAACTAAGGCCACGTTCGTTTCAAAGAAATCTCGATGGAAAAAGCGGAGCTTTTGTCTTCTCCCATGTTCGTTACATAGAGATGGTAATGGAATGGAAAGCTGTTCTCCACTGCAGCAACACGTGGAAAGGAGAAAATATAGCAAAATTCCTATTTTGCCCTCAGCTACACGCGAGAAACGGATGGATTTTTCACCACATACTTTTCATCTCTGACCCACCCACAGGAGTCAGTACCAACGCGAGCAGAATCAAACCACTCTTGTTTACCACAGAATCGAACCACGGAATTTTATCAACATATTCATCAGGCTTACCACAGAATCGACAATGGAGGATGAATCAGCAGTATATAATGGGATCGAATCGGAGGGAGAAAACACAGATGAAGGAGATCGAATCGAAAAAAATGGGATCGAATCGGAATCGGAAAGAATGGAAACTTACACGTCTAGAAGATCGAAAACGTGAACGGCATCGTAGCAGCCTCTATCACCGGCAACCCATTCCGACGATGACTCCGACCACGATCGTGGCTCAGCAACGACGGTGGCTCAGCATCTTCGATGACAACTAGCGGCACGCCTCTGCTTTGTGTGAAATAGTGAAAGAACGACACTGACACATCTTTCTTCTTAAATTATTTAAATTTCTAAGATATAAAAAAAATTAATTAAATAAATTATTATTTTAATTTTAGGGACAAAATTATAATTTCACACCCTTACTTTTTCTTTTCAATTCCTATTTCCATTCCCAAATCTTCCTACCAAACAAAACAAATGTATTCCCTCTCCCTTTCTGCATAAAGAACGTACCTTAAGGGTATGTTTGGATTGGGGATTAAGGAGGAGAAGGGGAGACTATCAAGATATCTTCTTCTTGTTTGGAAAAATGAAAATTGGAGGAGAAGATAATAGAGGATCAAGCCTTAACCCTCCATTATCCTTCCCCTTCACAAATTCAAGATACTCCAAATTGGAGTATTTTGGAGGAGGTATCAACACCCAAACAAGGGGAGGACATATCGGAGGTTAACCTTCCCTTCACCTCCCCTCCCTTCTCCTCTAATCTCTCCCCTTCCCTTTCCCTCTTAATTCCCAAACAAACCGTAAAAATTGGGCGGTAAAGGAGGATTTGCACGTTGAAAAAAATGACCAAATTATATATATATGGAAAAAACTTATGTCTATTTCTTCCAATTCCACTAATCATATATTGTATTTACACTCTCTTTCTTTTATGATTGGTCATATAAAAGGTGGTCTTCTATATTCTCTCTCTATTGTAATTGGTCATTTAAACACTTTTTGCCACGTGTCATAATTATATTGGAGAATTGAATGAATGGACATAAGGAAATGGACATAAGTTTTTTCCTATATATATATCAAAACCTCTTCAAAACTGTCCACCAAGGTCTAGGCGCCAAAAGTCAAACCAAACACTGTGAGTCGCAACCTTCGTCTTCTATGCCGAACCTTTGAGTTTCACAGCCATGTCGTCACAATCTCGTAAACACCTCAGAACCATTCCAAAACCCGAACCAACATCTTCTTTAGCAAACATCGTGGCCGACAATGACGACCTCTTGTTCGAAATCCTCCTCCGTCTGCCCATCAAATCCCTTCTCACATTCAAATCGATCTGCAAGCATTGGCTCTCTCTCATCTCCAGCCCCCAATTCTCTCGTCGTCGCACCCCATTTCTCATAATCCCCACATTCTCAAATTCCTACTTCTACCCGCGATTCAATTTCGTCGATTTCTATCCCAATCCCATTAACCCTAACCCTAACCCTATCAGTATCGCGCGCTGTCCCTTTGAATCGCTAGATTTTGTCAAACACTCATTAGAGGTCGAAGTCCTGCAATCATGTAATGGCTTGCTTCTGTGCTCTGATTATCGTGGCTATCCCCCTTACTGCGTTTATAACCCCACCACCAAGCAATACTCTGTTCTTCCTCCATTGAAGTCCTACGAAAGCTACCACCACGTGCGTGGTGGTGTCTGTTTGGCCTTTGACCCTTCCAAATCTCTTCATTACAAAGTTGTTTTTGTAAGGCGTAGTAATTTCAGTTACCTAATTGAGATTTACTCATCCGAAAATGGACAATGGAGGGTCTCTAGTTTCTTCACTGGCTATGATTTTGTAGAATTACGCAGTGGTGTGTTCTGGAATGGGTCTGTTCATTGGATAAGCGATCGGGAAAAGTCCTTATACTTCAAGGTCGATGAAGAGGAAGTGCGAGATATGCCAATGCCGTCAAGGGATCACGTGCATCATAATGTCCGGAATCTAAGAAGAAGAATTGATTATTTTGGAGAGTTCAGGGATCATCTGCATCTCATTGAGATTCATGGGCCTAGGAAGTTGGAGTTCAATGTGTATGAGATGAGAAGGGATTATTCTGGTTGGTTCGTGAAGTACCATGTTGATCTCAATGCGGTCTGTATTGCGTTTCCAGAGATCATTCAGAAGTATCACCCACCAGATGACTGGAACTATTACTCTTTTCAGATAGTTTCTGTGGTCACAGGTAAGGCAAGTGGGGATTCTTTTCTGGTGCTGAATATCTGTCATAAATTTGTTGTGAGATACAATTTTGAGGACAAATCATTTTGTAAATTGTACTACCCTGGTTATAAGGCTTCAAGAAGGCGCGAGCGCAATAAGTCTCCAGCGTTTCAATTAGTTGACAATCTTTGTTGTACTTGATTGGAGTCTCCCGAATCCTTCATCTTTGTATTATAGCCTAAGCACGGACACAACTGTTTTATGGCGTGTCGGCGCGTCGGACACGTGTCCATGTGACTGACACGATGACACACGTGCGACACGCCTGTGATACTCTGTCTCTACTTTTCTCTTTAAGTTGTACATATATATATATACATTCTGTTAATATATATGACATCATGAATATTATAATTTTTGAAACTTTTATCAATATTTATAAATATTTTATGTCCTCTTGAAATTAAAATATGTATATATATATGCTGTGTCGTGTCCTGTAATTTTAAGAATCGACGTGTCGAGGTGTCCGTATCGTGTAGCGTGTCGGTGTCTGTGCTTCATAGATTATAACTGTGTCTGATTTAGAACAGTGCTTGTTTATTTTCATGTTAATGTATCATGTATGTATGTAACTGTGGTGTGAGTTGATTTTTCTTGTTATTTTGTTTACTATCTTGTAGATTTTGACATGTTCCAAATTAGATTCAAATTTCACTACTCATATAATCAGTGGAGCACTGTTATTTTGCTTAATTTTTTTTTATATTTACTTAAATAAGATATGTAGTGCTGTTATTTGAGGAGCTTTAATTCCTTTTAACAATCTATTTTTAAATTCAACTTTAGTTTAACTGAACACAACATATTTGACTTGCTAGCGTCATTTTATGTTTAAAAATTAGTCATAAGTGCAAAAGGTAGTACATTTAGTTACTTCATTACGCGAAAGTGAAAAGGGAAAGGGAATATATTTATTGTGTTAGTAAAAGTTGAGAATGAAAATGAAATGGAAATGTATTAAAATTACAACTTACCCCTTATATTGAAATAATAAAAAGAAAAGAAAATTATGATTGTGTCAAATCAAAGGGTATAATAGACATTTTGTATTTTGTATTTTGTATTTTCTTTTTTTAATTATACACATTTTTTAAGATAAAAAAAAAAAATGGGTAACATATGGGATCTGCATGTTTTTTTTTTCCTTCCTTCTTTTCTTTGCCTAAACTTATCTAAAGAACACAACCTTAGTATCCAATCCCACCAATCCTTAATATATTGTGATAAAAGTCTTTGTTGTTATTGTTGTTTTTAGCATTTCAAGTATGACTCAATATGTTTTTAAATTCCATTTCATTGAGCAATCAAGTAGATTTTCACCACCAATATGTCTACTAATATATCAATGACCTTATTTACGCACTATGATTGAAACTGACCGTCTTAGAGGCATAGTGTAGAGAACAAACCTACAGAGAATTGTCCTCTGCTTACAATTCAACATCCTTAAACCAATCGAGAAGGAAACAGTATTAAAACAAGCAATTCTTGTGTATTTGAATGTCTTCTGCTCACTTCGATCTCCAAAACATTACATTATCCACGTGAGAACATAATGAAAATTAATAATAAAACTAGCATCAAATCATTCTTTCCCACATTTGCATGAGTTAAAACTGTGAACTATCTAGTCATTGCAAGTTACTATCACCAGTCACCACAATGTGAGACCACAATACTGGGGGCCTTAAGATGTGAGTGAAATACTAAATAGAATATAATAGAAGTAAGAACACAAACATCTAAAGGTCTTTTAGTTATTTACAATTTAGGTGGTATAGATGAAACTTGTTTAAATAATAAATATTAATTATTTTTAATATATAAAATGACATCACTCAAATTTTAAGTTTTAACATTCAAATTATATGACTTTTCAAAGTTTTTAATTTTCAAGACTTGTTAAACTCTGAAAGAACTTGATCAAACCAAACATGAAATTCTTGATAATCATGACTTATTAAATTTTAATTTTCAAGACTTTTCTAATTTTAATTTTTAAGATTTTTCTAATTTCTTTTTTATGTTATTTTTTATTTTCATTTTTCAATTTATTATTTTTTTTAAAAAATAAAATTGGACCGGTTGGATGGTCCAAACTGGTTGACCGGTTGGATCCCGGTTAAATTCGGTCCAACTAAAAAAATGATTTTTCTGGTCCAATCGACTCGCCTTTGTATCCGATTAGCGTTTGGGCCAATCGAACCGTCCGGTCCGGTCAGTTATTACGACACTGTTTTCAATAGCATGCTTATCTCCAACAAACTTATTCCATGGGAAAATGAGCAAATGTTCAAATTATAAAAAACAAACAAAAAAACCATATGCTCATTTAAATTTCATGATTAATTAATGCATGCAACAAAGGGATTAGTTGAGTGAGTAAGAAAATTAAACGGAAATATTTTGTGTCAAAAGCTAATACCATATTCCTTTTATCATTTTGGAGACGATCTTTCTTCATTTTGCTCCAACACAAGTTCAAAAGGCAGGAAGCTATGCAAGAGCTTGTACATTTAAACTTCATTTCAGATGGTATTCAATACTTAAGCGAGGAAAATCCAACGGAAATAACAGAATAGAAGTGACACTTATCTATCCCACTCAAAGCATAAAGAGACAGACCATAAACAAAGCATCGACATACCAAATTACAAGTATAGCCGTATAGGTCAATTCTCCATACACTTCATTTCAGAAACCATTCAAAACATAAACTAAGAAAACAAATGAGAAAAAGCAATAACAAGTGTCCCCAATCTATCACAAAGCATAAGGAACAGAGTACAAACAAAGTGTTTGCATACCAAAACACAATATAATTACTTCTCCATACTTTATTATTAGATCATTCGTTAAAATTTATTTGGTGTCCTAAGTACTAATGGAAATGCGGAGGCATAGTTTAGTTTCACAAAAACTAGTACATTATCGCCATTGCCAAGTGCAAAACGTTGTGATATTTAACAAGTACGATAAGATGGGGGCAGATCTGCTAGTGAACAGCACAATCTTGGCTGTCTATCTCGTTGATGATCGAGACGGACGACTCAGATTGAGATAATGGCCGAAAATCAACGGTCACGATTGCATAATCCGCTGAAGTTGCTTCAGCAGATCCTCTTCTAGGATAAGACAAGTTCAATAAATGCTTTTATATTGGACCAATCGACATATTACTACGGGCGTGTTCGGTATGGTTGAAATACGGGTGAAAAAAGTGAATGGAAAAAATATATATATGTGGGTCTCACATGTTACCCACTTTTTTATTTCTATCTTGAAAAATGTGTTTAAAAAAAAATATTTATACCATTTGATTTGACACAATTATAACTTATCTTTCTTTTTATTATTTTAATATAAGGGGTAAAGTGGTAATTTTAATACATTCTCATTTTATTTCCATTCTTAACTTTTACTAACAAACACAACAAATGCATTTCGTTTCCGTTTCTGCGTAAAGAAAATGTCCTACATCAAGCATTTTCCAGAGTCCTAATTAAGTATATATCGCATATTGTTACTACATGTCTAAATTTCCTACCCATTATAAATCTTCGTTACAGGAACAGGATTTCAAATTTTCATTTTGTCACTACCAGTAAAACTAATTGACATCTAGAAGTCCTAGTTATATGAAACATACAGTAAATCATAGGGTCTATGTTGCGTGGATGAAATAGAGGAACATTGAGATAGAAAAACACCACTCAAACTTAAGAAAAAATTTTATTGCACATCAATAAAATCTGCATTGTTATATGATATTAAATGTTAAGCGATAAAAAGTCAACAAACAAAAAATCAATGTTGCAAAATGAGAATATTACGATGGATGAGTGGTTAGACTATAAAGGACAGGATTAATAATGATTGCATTTTAGAGGAAGTTGGGGTAGCACTTACTATAGAAAAGTTAGTAGAAGCGACGTTTTAGGTCGTTTGGTCATGTACAAAGAAAATCATTAGATGCTCATGTAAAAAGAGTTCATTAAATGAAAGATATGCCAATAATTAGGTTAGGAGAAACTATTAAGAGTTCACCAAATGGAATATATAACACATTAGCATTGCTTAATCCATATAACCGACCCTACCTAGTGAAAAAAAGCTTTGTTTATTGTTGTATATGAAACTATACAATAATCAATATCTTATATAGATGACTTGATATAAAATTAAGTACCAAAGCTTCTTCTAATAATCTCATTCAAACTAAATCAGCATTTCTATTAAAGGAAAAATTTAGGTACAATTTTTATATTTTTGTCATCAAATTCTCTAATCGAAACTGACATTTGTAGTTTATACAACTTACTATGAAGCACGTGTACTTCTAAAATCAAGTCGTATCCGTACCGAATACGTACTCGGTACTCGTACCCTTTAGATACTCTTGAGTTCTTCAAAATATGTGTGATATAATATTTTTTTTGAAGAAAAAAGTTTGATTTTAGTACTTAACAAAAAAATTATTAATAGATCTATAAAATTTTATCTTTGTAGTCTTACGGATTAGATAATTATAAGAAAAAGACAAATATACACCTCAATATCATATAATATCACAACAAATTATATTAGTTTTATGAATTTTAAGAAGCTTATGTTACTATTTTGATTAGTTATGAATAACTAAAGGGGCATTACATATTTTTATTACATTTAAAAATGTTATATATTATTAATTTGGTATATATTGCTGTACCCATATCCTATTTTTACAAATATTTACCGCACCCGCATCCATATTCATGCAACATAGACAACTTATTTTTGGTCTTTTTTAAAAAAAAAATTTTCACATGTTTTATTTTGATTACAGAATTCAATAACAAAGATTAAGTAATGTGTTTTTTCCCCCTTTAGCTTCAGCGTTGACATAATAACATTACATTGTAATACAGAAATAAAGTGAGAATCTTAAAGGCCTGGTTGGGAGTTTTGAAGTGAATAGGATGGAATGAGTTACACAAATCATTCCATTGATTGAGAGTTAAAAAAAATAAAGAAGATGGTGGAGGTAAAAATTTCAATATTACTCTTTTAATGAATAAATAAAAGTTAAGAACTCTAAACCATCCCACCTCACTCTCAAACAGACCCAAGGTAAAAAGTAAACAGAGATTTACAATAATCAACAGCGCAAAGAACTTGGGCTTTCTCAATCGCAAGATCTATTGCTCTAGAAACAATGACCCGAGCACCACTTCAAGACCAAAAACAAGTATGACCAACATTTGAACAAGCTCTGGAAAAGAAGGCAAGGAGAAGAAAGAAAGAAAGAAGGAGAAGAGGCGTCTAGGTATTGTATCACGTTTAGCTGAGCTTTAAAGTGGGGTAGGTTAAAGCATTTATTGACCCATGAACCTGGTTTTTTTTCATTCTTTTATTAATATTTTATTTAATTGATTTTGCTTTTTTTTTTTAATATTTGGTTTGATTTTGAATCTTAGATTAAGAAAACCATTAAAAATATTTAGTTAATTTTAAATTTTAATTTATATTTAGTTCCTTATACATAATAAAATGTCTATTAATTATTTTTAATAATGTTAAAAAGTTATATATAATATATATTTAATATTTAATATAAAAAGTTATATAAATATTTTTTAAAATTTTCGTATCTCGTACCCGTACCCGTATCTGTACAACTTAGCCAGATTCTTTGCAATACTCTATGAACTTGTTAGAGTTCTTAACCTTTCCTCTGTTCAGGGGCTTACCAGTTAACCAGGCCTTACAAGTCTTGGAATGGATCAATACATTTTATTTTAAGAGTTGAAGAATTGAAACAATCTGTTTGTATGCATTACTTGAATAAGAATTTATCACAGCAGTAATACTTGAATAAGAAAGATGCTCTGTGTTCTTCGTAGTAGTCATGTTGTTTTGTGTTAACTCCACTATATCACATTCCTTAGGCCTTGTTTAGTACCAACAAAATGCAAGGGAATGGGAATGTTGGAGGGAACTAGAAATATCATGCCAATACGATGTGATATGATGTGAATGAAATAAAAGTGGGTAAAATGATTATTTTATCCTTATATTAAAAGTGGGTAAAAAAGTAAGGACAAAAACATAATTTCATCACATTGCAAAAAGTAAGGTTTGTTTGGTAGGAAGAATGTTGGAGGAAAAGTAAGGGCAAAGAAATTGTTTCTAGAATCTGAACTCTCGACCTCCAGGTCACATGACAACAACATTACAATTATACATGTAAGCAGAAAATAGATCACCCATTTCATGAGAAAAAACCTCTTCAAGCTTCTAGAAATATGTAATAAGAAATGATACTGAGCTATTGATTTTTTTCTCAAGGATGCTTTTTACTAACTCATCAGTCAAATCACAGCATTTTCCAATGGAGTTATTGCTTCAAGGCTGTAGAATTGGAAGAAGGAAAGTACATTCCTCTCAATGCTTAACAATTATTAAAGGATGAAAATACCTTCGTGCATTTGTACAAGTATAAACAAACCGACCATGTGAATCTATATAAAGAGGTAAATATTTGAACAAAAAGAAAATTCCCATAAAAGAGAACAGAGAGAGAGAGAGAGAGAGGGAGAGAGAGCTTCAGCTTTTCCGATTTCTTTTTCCAGTTCAATTGTAGTGATCACTATGGCATGAAAACCTAAAGAAAAATCATGACAATTTTATTGCTTCCCTAGCAAACCAAAGAAATATAATGGTGTTTGGTATTCTGTGAGTATTTAGTGGGAGGTGGAAGTGAAAGTAAGTGGTAAAAAGTATGTTTGGTATGCAGGGAAATGGAAGTGAAATATAAAAGTAATTTTATTTGGTATGGTGGGAAGAAGATAGGGAAATAGAAGATAAAAGTATGAAATATCTTTTTTGCCTTTGTTACTTTTATGTGCCATGTAGCTCTCTCAATCCCATAAGGGTATAATTGTATTTTTAAACTTATTTCCATGGAAGCATATTCAACTTCCCTCTAGTCTACCAAGGCAGCAAACTTCCCTCCGAATATAGAACCTAACTCACTATGAAAGATGACTTTCCTGGTACCAAACAAAGCTTCTATAGTGACAAAACTCAACTTCCCTGTTGATAAAGACAAAACAGCACAATGCACTTGTTCAGCTAGTTTTATTGTCCTTCATATTTAACGAAAATACGAAATAATTGTTGCAAACAGTAATTATAGAAACATAACATATGAAACTTATGAAATTCCAACATCCTTTGTAGCACTGATCAAAGAATAAAACCTAAGTCCAATAAATAAATAAATAAATGAAAACGATTATGGTTTAGAAGATGAATTAAAAATAGTAAACCACAACCATCGTTGAAATTTTAATTTCATCATAGAGTAGAAGGAGCCGCATGTTAAGCGGCTCGTAAATAAAAACTTATTAGAATAGTGAGTGTAGCAGCTGTGTGCTCATTTGGTACGCAGGAACATAAGGGAAGGTGAGTCTTCTCATCATTTATAGTGTGTTTGTTAGCTAGTGAGTATACTTCTTAGTGAGTACACTTTCATCAAAGGAGGTGAGTATACTTCCATGGCTAAAGAGATGGAAGTTGATTTACTTCCTAACAAGTTGAAGTAAAAGTACTACTATACCCTTAATATAAAATACTAATAATGCTTCCTCTACATGGTACATAATTTAAATAAGAGTAAAAGTGTCTTTTTATAATTTTATTTTTTACTTCCCTATCTTCTTCCTACCATACCAAAGAATATCACTTTCAATATTCCACTTCAATTTCCCTATATACCAAACACACATTTTATCTTCCATTTCCACTTCTATTTCTATTTCCCACCAAAGCACTCACTTCCTACCAAACACCACCTAAGGATTAGTGGGGTTGGCAGGGGCAAGTTTTTTATGCAGAAATGGAAAGAGAAAGAGAATATATTTTCTGTATTTGTTAATAAAGTTTGTGAATTGAAATAGAATAGAAATGTATTAAAATTACCATTTTACCCTTTATATTAAAATAAAAAAAATTATAATTGTGTCAAATCAAAAAATATAATAGACATATTATTTTTTAAAAAATTTCACAATTTCCCATGTGAAAAATCTCATTTTATAGGTGGTGGGGCCCACAGGCCCCACCTTTATTTTTTGTTTTCCATCCCTATTTCTCTTAAACCAACATCACTTAGATTTATTGCTTTTGCACTAAAACTATTTTTGAAACATAAATAGACAATTAAGGTGCTAGACAAAGTAAATCAATACATAACACCAACTAACAAAGTAAAATTAGCTACATCAATCAATCGAACAATGCCAACGGATTCTGTTTTGGCTCAATTCTATGGTTAAATTGTCCTTAGTTAAATCCATTTTAATAATTACATCTGAATTGAGCCTTTTTTATTTCTCTATTAACACCATTGATACATCAAATATGTTGCATTCAGTTAAACTTACCTTGGATTGGATTTAGAATAGATTGTTAAATGGCTAATAATAAAACTTCCCTTCTATTAAAGGGCCTCAAATAACAGCACTCAATATTGAAATTAGATCCAGTGCAATTCGCTTCCGTACAATTTCGTGCAATTCCTTTAAAATATACAATTTTACTTCATTTTTGAAGCACTAATACGGACTTACTCTAACAATAACCCACTATGAATGGATTAGGGACGAAATTATTATCAATTTTGATAAATATCATCACTAAATAGCCTTGTGAGACTATTTTTAATATCAATAACAATTTGGTCCCTAATCTATTTAAGGTGATGATATTTGTTAATATTGATAAAAATTTAATCTCTAATCTATTCATGGTGGATTATTGTTTGTGTGAGTCTGTATAAGTACTTCAAAATAAATTAAAAATGTATATTTTAAAGGAATTGCACCGAAATTGCACGGAAGCGAATTGCACTTGATCCAATTTCATCAAAATCTTAGTTTAGGAAATGGAGAAATTTAAGCAAAATAACTGGGGTCCACAGTTTCAGTAACATGACAACAAGAATCATAATTTGAGGAAATGGATCCTAAAGTAACCCACTACATTTTGTGTGGAGTTATGAGAGAGATAGAGAGAAAGAGAGATAGAGAGAAAGAAAATTAGGAGAGAGAAGACTTAAAGAAAGAAAATTTTTCCCTTCTCTCTAACACTCTCATAACTCCTATAGAGAATTAACGTACATTTTCATAATTTGAAGCCGGACACAACCACGAAGGATTTGGGAGATTCCAATCAAGGACAACATAGACTTTCAATGAATGGAAAAGCTCGAGACGAATCGTGCAATATAGAAGCCTCGGAATCAACAATGTCATACAGTTTTCGAAATGATCTGTCTTCAAAATTGTATCGCACAACTTTCCCAAAGATGTTCATCACCAAGAAAGAATCCCCACTTGGCCCACCTCTGATCACAGAAAATATCGAAAAATCATAGTAGTTCCAGCTATTTCGCGGAAGATCCTCCCGAACGATGTCCGGAAATGCAATAGACACCGAAGTGAGATCCACATGGTACTTCACGAACCAACCAGAATGGTCCCTCTTCATCTCATACACATCGAACTTCGTAGTCCAAGGCCAATAGATCTCAATGAGATGCAAATGATCATTGGACTCTCCAAAATACTCGATTCTCCTATGATTCCAACCATCATCATGGTGTTCCATTGAAGGCATTGGCAAATCTCGCACTTGCTCTTCATCAACCTTGAAGTACACAGAGTTTTCCCATTTGTTTAACCAATGAACAGCCCCATTCCAGAACACACCACAGTCAAATTCTACATTGAGAGAGGCAGTGAAAGAAGTAGAGACACTCCATTGTCCATCTTGAGATGAGTAAATCTCAATCAAATGGCGACTTGTATAGTTAAAACCACCCTTCCACAAACAAACAACTTTGTAATGGGGTGACTTGGAAGGGTCAAAAGCTAAGCAAAAACCACGCACCCTCCAGAACCCTCCATGGGAGTTCAATGGAGGAAGAACAGAGTACTGCTTGGTGCTAGGGTTATAAACGTAATAACGGGTTTTGCAGAAATTGTAATGTTCCGAGGTAGACGAACTACAGAGAAGCAACCCATTACACGATTGGAGGATCTTGATCCCCAAGGGGTCGTCGAAGAAAGTTAGGGTTTCGAAGGGGCCACGAGAGGGAGCAAAGTTGATGGGATTGGGGTTGAAATCGACGAAATTGAACCGTGGGTTCTTATATGAGAGTGAGAGTGAGCGCAATATGAGGCCAGAGGGTGAGACGTGGGTGCGGAGGCGAGAGAATTGGGGATTGGAGATGAGAGAGAGCCAATGCTTAGAGACGGATCTGAATCTGAGAAGGGATTTGATGGGGAGACGAAGGAGGATTTCGATCAAGAGGTCGTCATTGTCGACGACGATATTTGCTGGAGAAAATGGTGGTTTGGGTTTTGGAGGGATGATATTGAGAAGATTACAAGACTGTGACGACATGGCTGCGAGATTGAAAATTGAAAGGTTGAGGAGAGCTTACGTAGAAGAAGACGAAGGAACTGATTCTCTGGTTTTGCGAACAGAGCAAGTTTTTTGTTTTTGGTCAAAAGCAATCCGAGGAAGTTGGAACTTGGAATTGATCATACTAGCAAGTGTTTCGTTTATCACTTTATGTTGTCAAATTTATGAACAAAAAAAAGTAAATATAATAATTCTTTTCTATATATATTTTTTTAAGGGTTTGTTTAACAAGTGTCTTAGGAGATTTGTTAAGGTTTATTTTGATTGGTAGAGGGAGAATTAATTTTTTTGAAATTGATGAAAAATCAACCAACACGTGTTTTAAGAGTTTCTCATTGATTAATAGAAAATAGAAAACCTTAAAGAGTACCTAAGGACACTTGTTAACGAAACATTTTTTTTTATTATAAATAACCGATTACAACTAAAGAGGGATTTTTTTTTATATACAAGTAAATAAATTAGACTCCTATTCTTAAACTACACGTGTCTCTTTCTATTAGGGGTATTCTACGGTCGATTTGAGTGTTTTTGGATGAAAAATTAGTGCACTTTTCGATTTAAATTAATAACGTAAAACGAACGGTTTGGTCGTTTGAACAATTTAAATTTATATATTTAATTTTATTAATAAAAAATATAATTTTATTCAATATAAATAATAAAAAATATAATAATATTTCATTTACTTACAATATACACTCAAATTAGTTCAAAAATTAAATGTTTATATTGACTAAATTTAATCTAACATTCTCTTAAAAATTCCAACATAATATGTATATATATATAAGTATGCGGTTTGGTTCGATTTTTCAGCATACCAAACCAAACCGAATCGAATATTGTTCGGTTTGTATTAAGTTCGATTTTGTTTGATTCAAGTGCATCGGTTTTATTCGATTCTGAACACGTCTACTTCTCACTATTTTGAAAACCTAGCTCTCCTCTCTTGAGATATTGAAAAACCTATAATTTAATCGTTTTTTTAACTAAAATATCCTTAATAGTATTATTAACTTTTTAAATAATTACATTTTATTATAATTTTTTTTTCAAATTATCATTCCAATATTATTTATTTTGAATTAAAAATAATTATTTTACTTTACCTGAATTTTTAAAAACAAATTTTTATATTAGGCAAATACATATTTAACTATATAAATAATAAATATAAGGGTATTTTAGACAAAATGAATGTAATTGTAATTTTTTAAATTTCTCAAGGAAAGAAACTGTATATTTTTAAAATAGATGAAAGAGGACAAAGAGTGTAATTTAAGAGTGTAATATACTCATAAATATCAATAGACAACCATTAAAATACAATAACATTTCCACTCATTATTAAGATAAAATTATAAAAGTTCTTAACTAATTCAAAATAAGACAATATTACGAAATATGTAAATAACAATAGTTTTATATCATTTAATCCAAATAAAAATCTTTTAATAAGATGTATTTTTTTATAATAAATTTTATTGAATTATAGAAAAGTTCAACGGCATTTACAATAAATTAGACAATTTTATTTTAACAATATTAGATAAATAATTCGTAAAGATTGTTGAACTAAATGGTGAATAAAAATGTCAACTGATCCTATTTGTAAGATGAACTTGGAATGAAAAATTGCACCATTCTTGGTGTTGCCAACAAAGTTTTTACTGTTAAACCTCCTGCATATTAGATCTGGAGTAATCTTCAAAGTTAAAAGTACATTGAAATTTTCTAACTACATGATGAAAGAGTGAAAGCTTTCTGACATAAAGATCTGCAAATTTTAGATATAGATCTGCAAAAACTTCCCCAACAAACAAAAATAACAAAAACTACCTCCAGTTACTAGATATGAGAAGATTTAGTAATTAGATATTAAACTTTTCTAAAGAAAGACAATGTAAATACTAAATACAACATATAACATGAAGCTAATTAAAAAATAACTTACAATTCACAAATATTCATTTAATAATAATATATTTGAATTTAAATGCTACATAATTAATTTTATCAAATTTATTATATATAACTAATCAATATTCAGGAAAAAAAACTTATCAATATTAAGCCCTAAATATGTTCTATTGTTCTTATAAAAAAAAAAGTTCTATTGTTTATAGAAAAATGTTCTAATAATCTAAAATCTTTCTTGGTATTCAAATAAATTTCTAAAAATAATTGTATAAATAATGTATACCTTTAAAAGAAGAAAACAATATCATCTTAGAAAGCAATTTATCATGATTATATTTAAGCAACAAGTGGCAACTTAATTTTCATTCAAAATAATTTAAGAATTAAAAAATGAAAAAAAATTTAATTTACATCAACCAAATCTTATTTAATAAATTTTTTTTTGTTAGAAAAAGAATCGTTTAATAAATTCTAATTTATCACAAAATACTTCAGATTTCTGAATTTATCATAAAATTTTATTAATAATAACTACGAATTTAGTTTGTAAAAAACTAACCTAATCTAATTTATTTTCATAATTTATCATGTTTTATATCTTGAAATTAGATCTAGTGCAATTCAATTTCTTACAATTTTTATTGAATTTCTTCAAAATGTAAATTTTTACCTCATTTATAAAGTAATAATAAGGATGTGTAGCTCAATTTATCATGATTATATATATATATATATATATATATATATATATATATATATATAAATGATTCAAGTGAATTGCTAGAATTTTTTTTTTCTTTTTCCTGTTCTTAAAGATAATAATAAGCTGATATTACAACATGAGACATCCATGTTGTTACTGAATGTCTGAATTTCTACCCATTATATATCTTCTTGTTATAGGAACAGAATTTCAAATTTTTTATTGTGTCACCACTAAAACTAATTGACATCTAAAAGTTTAGTTATATGAAATTAGTGGGTATGTTCTTTAGGGAGAAAGAGAATGTATTTATTGTGTTTGTTAGTAAAAGTTGAGAATGAAAATAGTATGAAAATATAATAAAATTACCACTTTATCCCTTATATTAAAACAAAAAAAAGTTATGATTGTGTCAAATTAAAAAGTATAATAGACATTTTGTATTTTCTTTCTTCTTTTTTTAATTATACACACTTTTCAAGATGGAAATAAAAAAGTGGATAGCATGTAGGATCCATATGCTTTTTTTTGTCCTTCCTTCTTTCCCTTGCCTTTTCTTGCCTAAAGAACACAACCTATACAATAAATTATAGGGTACATGACGGGTAGATGAAATAGAGGAAGGTTTCAAATGTTATTTGAGATAGAAAAATACCATTGAACTTAAGGAAAAATTTTATAGCACAACTATAAAAGCTACAACATTATTGTATGGTACTGAATGTTGAGCAATAAAAAGAGGATAGCATGTAGGACCCATATGCTTTTTTTTGTCCTTCCTTCTTTCCCTTGCCTTTTCTTGCCTAAAGAACACAACCTATACAATTAATCATAGGGTACATGTCGGGTAGATGAAATAGAGGAATGTTTCAAATGTTATTTGAGATAGAAAAATACCATTGAACTTAAGGAAAAATTTTATAGCACAACTGTAAAAGCTGCAACATTATTGTATGGTACTGAATGTTGAGCAATAAAAAGTCAACATAAACATAAATTCAACGTAGTAGAAATGAGAATATGTTGTGTTGGATGAATGGTGAGACTATAAAGGATAGAAATAGAATTCGGAATGATTGCATTAGAGAGAGTCGGAGTAGAACCTGTTGTAGAAAAGTTAGTAGAAACGTGCCTTAAATGGTTTGGTCATGTATATAGAAGGTTATTAGAGGCTGATATACAAAGAGTTCACCAAATGGAAGATAGTCTAATAATTAGGGCAGGAGAAGACTGAAGAAAACAATAAAAGAAACTATTAAGATGTATTTAACTATTAATAATCTAACTATAGAAATAACCAAAGATAATAAAATATGTTAGCGTTGCTTGATCCATATAACCAACTCTACTTAATAGAAAAAAGTTTTGTTTGTTGTTGTTGTATATGAAACTATACAATAATCAATATCTTATATAGACTACTTGATATCAAATTAAGTACCAAAGCTTCTTCTCATAATCTCATTCAAACTAATAAGAACACTTAGTGCAGTTTTTATATTTTTGTCATCAAGTTTTCTAATAAGAAATTGATATGTGTATGGTTTATACAACTTATCTCTCAATCTCTCCTATGATTGGTTTTTTCAAAAAGTCTTTTCCACATGTTTTATTTGATTAGAGAATTTAATAGCAAAAATTTAAGCAACTGCATACAAGTCTACTCCTTCAATTAAATGTGATGTGTTTTTTTTTCCCAAGAGGACAATTATAGATCCTGGGAGGCAATTCTAATTGGTCAATAAAAATAGATTTCAATGCTATTTCTTTTTTATTTTTCCTTAGTTTAGCCAATCCATCATGAAAAGTAAAAAGGGGTAAAGTAACATTTCATTGATTCATTTTTCTTTTTATTTCAATTTTTTTAATTATTTATTCAATTATCAATTACAACATAAAAGAAATGAAATGCCAAAGCATTGACATAATAACAGAGATTTACAAAGGCAGAATCTAAGGTAAAAAGTAAACAGAGATTTACAAAAATCAACAGCTCAGAGAACTTGGGCCATTCTCAATCTTTCAAGGCAAGATCTATTGCTCTAGAAACAATGACACAACCACCACTTCAAGACCAAAAACAACTATGGCCAGCATTTTAACTCTGATAAGGCAAAATCTAACTTATGGCTGAGAAGAGAACTACAGAAATGCAGATAAAAGAATACCTCATTGAGCATGGGGCCATTGATCCATCATTTACTTAATCATCACTATATTGGCTACACAACAGCAGACATGTTGTGGTTGTTGACCTGAAAACAAATTGCTAGCATATCAGAATATCCAGAATGAGTTTTGCAATATTCTATGAACTTGTTAGGGTTCTTAACCTTTCCCGTTCAGTGGCTTACAAGTCTTGGAATGGATCAATACATTTTATTTTAAGAGTTTAAAAAAAGAAATGATCTGTTAGTATGGGCATAAAATTACAGTTATGCATGTATAAAGGGGGGCCCAGTGCACGACACTATGTGAATCTATAATTCTATATAAAGAGGTAAACTAAATACAACAATCAAAGCCTTTTCTCACTAGGTGGGTCGGCTATATGGATCAAGCGATATATAAAGAGGTAAATATTAGAACAAAAGCAGAAATCCCATAAAAGAGAAAAACAGAGAGAGAGCTTCAGCTTTTCTGATCCACTTTTCCAGTTGCAATGTTGTGATCACTATGGCTTGAAAAACGAAAGAAAAATCATGACAAGTTTGAAAAGCATTTATGTCCATAAATTTAGGATCAAACCAGTATTTAAAACAAATTAATACTTTAATTAATCAATACTTACTCTCAAAATAGAAAGTCATACATCAAAAGATCATACCACAGGCTTGGCTCTTCTGCACCCCATATGATGGAACCTAATTTTGCAGTAGCTACAAGTATATTGGATCCTTGTCTTGTATTTTCTAGTGTGTTATTAAGAGCCCATTCGTTATATATATGAAAGAGTGATGGAGAAATTTAAAAAAATATATATAAAATACAAAATGTCTATTATATCTTTTGATTGGACACAATCATAACCTTCTTTTCTTTTCTTTTTTTATTTTAATATAAGGAGTAAAGTAGTAATTTTAATACATTCCCTTTCCATTTCCATTTCAAAATTTTACTAACAAACATAGTAAATACATTCTCTTTCCCTTTCCCTTTCCCTTTCAAGGACCAATGGACTATCATGTTGCTTCCCTAGCAAACCAGAGAAATATAAGGAAGAGTGAGGCGTTGATAAGGATGAAACAACACAATGCACTTGTTCAGCTAGTTTTATTGTCCTGTGTATTTAATGAAATAATTGTTGCAAACAGTAATTATAGAAACCTAACATATGAAACTTATGAAATTCCAACATCCTTTGTTGCACCAATCAAAGAATAAAACCTAAGTAAAAAAGATACTAAGATGAAGGAACCACATGTTAAGCGGCTCAGTAGATAAAAACTTATTAGAACAGTAATGGGCTTGGCTTATACTAAATTTATTGCCTTTTGCCCTAAAACTATTTTTGAAACATAAATAGACAAATAAGGAGCCAGACAAAGTAAATCAATAAATCCCATCAACAAAGTAAAATTAGCTACATCAACCAAACAATGCCAACGTGTTCTATTTTGACTCAATTCTATGGTTAGGTTGTTAAGATAAATGCATTTTAATAGTTACATCTCATTTGGATTTTTTTTTTGGGTTTCTTTATTAACACCATTGATACATCAAATATGTTGCATTCAATTAAATTAACCTTGGATTTGGAATAGATTGTCAAATGGCGAACAATAAAACAGCACTCAATATGTTAGTTTAGGAAATGAAGATATTTAAGCAAAATAACTGGGCTCCATTGGATATATGAGTAGTGAAAGTAGAACCTAATAAGCAGCATGTTAAAACAGCATATAGGGTAGTAAACAAAATAAGAAAATAAAAAAACACCACAGTTACAGCAACATAACAAACAAGCATAATTTGAAACCAGAACACAACTACAGTACAACCATGAAGGATTTGGGAGATTCCAATCAAGCACAACAAAGACTTTCAATGAATTGAAAAGGTTTGTAACAATTGTGCATTTGCGTGCATGAAATCTCAGAACAACGAATAATGTCATGAAGTTTTTGAAATGATTTGTCTTCAAAATTGTATCGCACAACTTTCCCAAAGATGTTTATCACCAAAAAAGAACTCTCACTTGGCTTAGATCTGATGACAGAAAGTATTGAAAAAGTACAATAGTTCCAGCGATTTCGTGGAAGATCCTCCCGAATGATCTCTGGAAATGCAATAGAAACCGTATTAAGATCAACATGGTACTTCACAAACCAACCAGAATAATCCCTTTTCATCTCATACACATTGAACTCCAATGTCCTATGCCCATAAATCTCAACAAGATGCAAATGATCCCTGGACTCTCCAAAATACTCAATTCTTCTTGGTTTCCGAATCCGATCATCATCATAGTGTACCATTGAAGGCATTGGCATATCTCGAACTTGCTCTTCATCAACCTTGAAGTACACAGAGTTTTCCCATTTGTTTATCCAATGAATAGCCCCGTTCCAAAACACACCAAAGTCAAAGTCTACAGTCAAAGGGGCAGTGAAATAACGAGAGACCCTCCATGGTCCACCTTCAGATGAGTAAATCTCAATTAGATGATCACGTGCATATTGAAAACAACCTCTCCTTCTTACACACACAACTTTGTAATGGGGTGACTTAGAAGGGTCAAAAGCTAAACAAACACCACGCACTTTCCAAACCCCTCCATAGGACTTCAATGGAGGAAGAACAGAGTATTGCTTGGTAGTAGGGTTATGAACGTAATGATGGACTTTGCAAAAATCATTAGGTGTAGGGCTAAAAGAACAAAACAAAAGCAACCCATTACATGATTGTAGGATTTTGGTCTCTAACGGGTCCTCAGCAAAAGTTAGGGTTTCAAAGGGACCACGAGGGGGAGCGATATTGTCAGGATTAGGGTTGAAATCAACGAAATTGGGGATTGGATATGTGCACAATATGAGACCAGAGGCTGAGTCTGCAAATGGGGTGCGACGGCGAGAGAATTGGGGGTTGGAAATGAGAGAGAGCCAACGCTTAGAGACGGATTTGAATTTGAGAAGGGATTTGATGGGCAGACGAAGGAGGATTTCGATCAAGAGGTCGTCATTATCGGCCACGATATTTGGCGAAGAAGGTGTTGGTTTGGGTTTTAGATTGAGTTTGAGTCGCTTACAAGATTGTGAGGACATGGCTGTGCAATTTTCTGAAAGACGAAGGGACTCGCTGGTCTTGCAAATAAGGAAGATTGTGTATATGTATAAGGAAGATTGCACAATACGTTACGGGAACGAAATCCAGTGTGAGACAAGCTTCTTTCTGGGTTGACCTTCTCACCCACTATCACAGTATCACTATCTATCGTACTATTACATTATTTACCTCTTATTTGCTCTTGGTGAGATTATTATTTAGTACTTGAATTTATTAAAAATATTATTTATTTTTTGAAATATTAAACTATGTCAATTATTTAGTCTCTAAATTTGACAAAATATTATTTAGTCCCTGAATTTGTAACTATGTCAATTATTTAATCCCTAAACTTGGCAAAAATACTATTTAATCATCGAATTTGCAATTCTGTCAACTATAACGGGTAACAGTCAGGAGACTAAATACTATTTATATCATTTTTCTTTTTTGCTTTATATTTAATTTAATCTTAAAAAAATACTTAGATCAAGTTTCTTATATCATTGTCATCAAGTTCTCCAACATAAATATGACACGCAGTAAAAAGTATTTAAATGACCAATCACATTAGAGAGAAAATGTAGAAAATCACCTTTTATATGATCAATCATAGAAGAAAGATAGTGTAAAACTGTAAATGCAATATATGATTAGTTGAACTTGATAACAAGGATATAAGGAACTTGACCTAACTTTTTTCCTTTAATCTATAACCATAAATATTTGTAATTTACAAACTTTAATGATAAATCTACCTATTATTTTTGTCATTACAATTTTTTTTTTTACATTAAAGTATAAAAAAATTGTAATTTACCAAATTTTGATATACTATTCTAATTTTAAGATAGGACTTATTTAATTTTGATAACATAACCATTATCATGATGTTTCTTTTAGATTATTCTTTTATTAAGATGAGAACTTTTGTTTATAACTTTAGGATAAAAAGATGACTTCATATAAAAATTGATTTAACATCAAAAAATGACTTCAGAATTTTTCCTAAACCATCAACTAATAACTTTGTCTTTAGATTTTTTAGTTAATTTCTTTTAGCCTCAAGTATAACTGGCATTTAATTTTCAAATGTTATAAACTTCACCAGTTTTTGGACGAAATATAAATTAAAACACAATAGAAGAAGATATTTAAGACTAAAAAAATAATGAACTTTCAGTAAATGTACATAACCATTCATAAATATAAATGATTGAATATATTGTACTTGTAGATCATTAAAAATATTTTCATAAAACACCATTTTAAATTACAACTCTAGCATCAACGGGGTTGGGTCTAATGTGAGAGATTAGTCCCTCACAAAGTGATAAATCCGGGTTTGAATATCAACTGGGAGAGATGCTTACATTTAGTGCCCGACAGGGACTCAAACAGAATTGCCTCCAATAAGAGGATATTTGTAGGAGACCAAAAGAAATCACAACTTTAACATGCATAATTAAAATTCTAACATTTCAAATATTTATGTTTGAATGAACTAATATTCGTTTATTATTATTTTTTTTACTTATAATAATTAATTTTTCAATTTATTTAATTAAATTTTCACAATTTGAGGTATATTATTAAATATATCATAAAATCTCAATACTAATAATAATTCTTTATTATTCATATCTTAATAAATAAAAATATATTTTACCATGTGCATGCTTTAATACTAATTATTTTTATATTTCCCAATTTACAAACGCATTAGTCGAACTAATAACTGTAAAGATCATTGTCATCGAATCCAGCAGTGGTTGCAAACGGATCTATTGAGGCAGCATCATCACTTGAGTTGGAATCTACGAACCTAAACTCAGTTCCAAAGCCTCTTGATTGTTGTAATGTTTGGGCAAATGCTTGGTACTTACGAATGTCAGCATCACTTGCACTCCTTCGTGTGTACTTCATCGACTCCTCAAAATGAGTGGCCGAAATTTCCTATACATCATCTTCAACATCCTCCTCCTTTATGGCCTCAGGATTCTTGCTTCTTGGCCTTTCTCTTTCATTGTCCTGCAAAAACAAATTAAGGATAAAGGAATGAGTCCATGTTGAATCCAGTAGTACAATATTACTATAAAGATATATTCTCTAATTTACCTTCTCAATGTCCTCTCTTATAGCATACTTGCATGCACGTTGGCAAATCTCAGTAATATCAGCACCACTGAAGCCTTGAGTGTACTTGGTTAGAGCTCAAAGATCAACATCCTTTGCAACGGGGGATTTTCTCAAGCAAGATTTAAATATCTGATAGCGGGATTCCTCATCTGGGAGTGGGATATAAATCAACTGGTCTAGACGACCAGGTCGCAGAAGTGCAGGATCTATATTGTCTAGTCGATTTGGTGGCACCGATGATGAACACATTTTTATTGACTAACATACCATCCATTTCTGTGAGAAGTTGGTTCAAAACCCTATCAGCAGAACCTCCGGCATCTCCTATATGACTACCTCTCTGCAATACAAAGCAATGATGTCAAAACAAGTAATAACAAAATTCATGCATGCTACTTGTATTACTATTTAGGATTGATGGGTACTAACCTGAATTGCAATTGAGTCAAGTTCATCAAAGAACAGGACACACGGGGCAGAAGCACGAGCCTTGTCGAATATTTCCCGAACATTAGCCTCACTTTCTCCGAACCACATTGTTAGTAGCTCAGGACCTTTCACACTGATGAAGTTGGCCTGGCATTCACTGTACAATACATGGTTTAGGTTATCATGATTTTTCTAAAACAGGTTATGGTATCCATAGATCTTGGCCCTTCAAGTTGGTAATATGATTAGGAAGGTTTCAATTTTCTTTGTTTCCTCTTGAAGTTGGTCATTTTGAGCTCTTAAGAATCAGTTCAATATAAACCTCAGGATGCTTCAAATTACAACTTTGCCAGGAAGGAAATATAGGTAACTTTAACTTGTCACTGCTTTTGAGGTGCAAATTTTACCTAAAGTTCAAGTGTTGGAAAAGTTAATCCAAATCTGTTTTTTATTATAATCTGATTCCATTGTTTTATGGACGTGTTAGTGATAGATAACAATTCAATGTTATTTTCTGTTTTAAGTGGTCAAACCTGAGTGAATCTATTTTCATGTCTATCTGATTTAGTAGTGTATTAAGCAAGGGAGCTTCCCTTCCAATTTCCCCTGCTTTTGACTAAGATATAGTAATCTCAAGGAACATAAGTTATATCTACTAATTGAAATGAAAGCCATGTGAACTTTTATAGGCGGGCTTTGCCGAAAATTAGGCTCTCATTTATTTTTGGCAATGAACTTCTGGGGGACACTTTGAAACAAGAAACTTTTAGAGTTTATAGATTTTACTGAAGAGAATTAGTAGAAAGTGGTTCACTTTAATCAGATAAAGTAATCATGCTTACAAGCATGTATGAATGTTCAGTTTAGGTTTCATTTGTTGTATGTACTATTTGATTAATTTAGAAATGGGAAAATTGCAAATTGTGACTGTTCCTTTTAACTCAATTGTTGAGAAATTAGTCGAAACACGCCTTAGGTGGTTTGGTCATGTACAAAGGCGGCCGGAAGAGGCTCCGGTACGTAGAGTTGACCAAATGGAAGATAACCTAATAACTAGAGGTAGGGGAAGACCAAAGAAAACAATAGGAGAAACGATTAAGAGGGATCTAGCCATAAATAACTTAACCATAGAAATGTGCAAAGACAGAACGTGTTGACGTCGCTTGATCCATATAGCCGACCCACCTAGTGGGAAAAGGCTTTGTTTGTTGTTGTTGTTTAAGGATCTAGAGTAAAAACTTTTGCTGTACTAATGGATGAGGGTTCGTATAATCAAATCTCCTTCAAGCCATTTAAAATTCTACTTGGTGGATATCTTTCTCCGAAAAGATCTTTTGACACCCAAGAGCTAAAGCTAAAGCATATTTTTTAATCAGGTTTCTCAAACCTAACCTTGTCTGATATCAATAATAGAAGAAAAATAAGGGTAACTTATAGTTGACTTTATTTGATCAAGTCCCTAAAGTGTGGAGCTAATTAGGAGTTAAATTTTATGAAATAATTATTTATTTATTAAAATATGAATGTTAAATTGGTGATGATATTTAATTTTGTAACATGACGTAAGTACAATAAAAAATTTCCTTAAATTTAGGGAAAATGATTTGTTTACTTGCAAATGTCTTAGATTATTTCTTTTCATTCCTATGGTTTCTTATTTTTCTATTAACTTTCGCAAGCAAGTTCTAGGGCTGCTAAGAAGACTGTTGAATTTTGTCTATATTGGGTAGATTCATCTGGGATTTGAGTCTTATATGAGATAATAATAGGTCAAATTACTCTTTTGGTCTTCAACGTTTGTACGAAGTTTAATATTGGTCCTCAACGTTTCAAAAAGTTATTTTTGGTCCTCAACGTTTTTGTTTTGGTCAAAATTGGTCCTCTAGCGTAATATCTGTCTGGTTTTGCCATTAAATACTGACGTTGAAGGCTTATGTGGTACACCCTCTCTCCTACATGTAATATTTAAATGACATGGCACACTCTCTCACTCCAATTCAGCAAAATGATGCCGTTTTGATTTATTTAAATATAGCAAAACCAGACAAAACATGGGTCGGGCTCGGAAAAATACAGGTCGGGCTCGGGCACTTTTTGTAAGCCCGAAAAATATAGGTCGGGCTTGGGCATTTTTTAAAGCCCGACCCAAAAAGCCCAAAAAAATAAGGGTTGGGCTTGGGCATTTTTTTAAGCCCTGAAAAATACGGGCCGGGTTCGGGCAATTTTTTGTAAGCCCGACCCGAAAGCCCGTAAAATATGGGTTGGGCTCAGGCATTTTTTAAAGCCCAGAAAAATACTGGTCGGACATTTTTTAAAGCCCGACCCGAAAGCCCAGAAAAATACGGGTTGGGCTCGGGCAATTTTTTGTAAGTCCGGCCCGAAAGCCCAAAAAATATGGGTCGGGGTCGGGCATTTTTTAAAGCCCGGCCCAAAAAAATACGGGTCGGGCTCGACCATTTTTAAAGCCCGGCCCGAAAGCTTGGAAAAATACGGGCCGGGCTCGGGCACTTTTTTGTAAGCCCGGAAAATATAGGTCGGGCTCGGGCATTTTTTAAAGCCCGACCCGAAAGCCCGAAAAAATTCGGGTCGGGTTTGGGCATTTTTTAAAGCCCGACCTGAAAGCCCGGAAAAATACGGGCCAGGCTCGGCCATTTTTTTGTAAGCCTGGCCCGAAAGCCTGCAAAATATGGGTCGGGCTCGGGCATTTTTTAAAGCCCAGCCCGGAAAAATACGGGTCGGACTCGGGCATTTTTAAAGCCTGACCCGAAAGCCCGGAAAAATACGGGCTGGGCTCGGGCACTTTTTTGTAAGCCCGGCCCGAAAGCTCGAAAAAATACGGGCCGAGCTCGAGCATTTTTTAAAGCCCGACCCAAAAGCCTAGCCCGGAGGCCCGTTATAAAGGACCAATATAGAACTTCAATGAAACATAAATGACTAATATAAAACTTCAATGAAACATAAATGACCAATATAGAACTTCAATAAAACATAAAGGATCAATGTAGAACTTCATGAAACATAAAGGACCCATATATAAATTTTTTATAAATTATGTATAAGAATGGGCTAAGCCCGGGCTTAGCCTATGGGTTTGGGTAAATACCTGGCTCATTGTAATGGGTAGTAAAACATGTAGGCTTAGGCTCAAGCTCAAGCCCATATATGTAAAGCCCATGGGCTTAAGCCCAAGCCCGGCCCGGCCCATATGATTGTTTGAACTTTAAAGACTATTTTTTTTTATGAATTTAAAGACTAAAATTTATATTTGTAAAACATATGATTATATATATATATATATATATATATATATATATAATGTCTAATTCTAGAATAATTTAATATATTTATGATTTAATTAAAAATATTATTATTTTTACTTATTTTTCATAAATACTTCATTTTAACAATTTTATGTTTTTAATAACAAAAAATTTTAACATCTTAATCTTATTCAAACTCAACAAATTTAATACGAAGAGTAAATTTTAATTAAAAAAAGACTTTTTTTTTTTCTACCAAAGTTAGTTTATTACTTTGTCTCTATTCTTAACATTTGGTATAATATTTATTTTTTCTTATGGTGTTTAGGGAAAGAAAAGGAAAGATACAATATGTATTGCAGTTGCTAATGAGACATGTGAGGAACCAAAAATAAGAATGAACAAGGTCATAAGAAACAACCTCAGGGTTAGGCTCGGAGATGTTGTTTCTGTGCATGAATGCGCTAATGTCCAATATGGAAAGCGAGTCCACATTCTTCCTCTGGATGATACTATTGAAGGAGTAGCAGGAAATCTCTTTGATGCATACTTAAAAGTATTTCTACTATGCAATAAGTATTTCTATTGATTTCTTCTGTTTCATATATACTTATGTCCCTTTTGCACAGCTTATTTTTTGGATGCGTATCGCCCAATGAGGAAGGGTGACTTGTTCCTTGTGAGAGGGGGCATGAGAAGTGTAGAATTCAAGGTTATTGAAACTGACCCTTCTGAGTACTGTGTTGTGACACCGGACACTGAAATCTTTTTTGAAGGAGAGCCTGTGAGAAGGGAAGACGAGACTCGTCTAGACGAGGTTGGTTACGACGATGTTGGTGGCGTAAGAAAACAGATGGCCCGGATTCGAGAATTGGTGGAATTGCCACTGAGGCATCCACAGTTGTTCAAGTCTATTGGTGTTAAGCCACCCAAAGGAATCTTGTTGTATGGCCCTCCTGGCTCCGGTAAGACTACGATTGCTCGAGCAATTGCGAATGAAACCGGTGCCTTCTTTTTGTGCATTAATGGACCTGAGATTATGTCAAAATTGGCTGGTGAGAGTGAAAGCAACATGAGGAAGGCATTTGAGAAAGCTGAAAAGAATGCGCCGTCTATTATCTTCATTGATGAGATAGATTCAATTGCTCCCAAGCGGGAGAAGACTCATGGAGAAGTTGAGAGGAGGATTGTTTCGCAGTTGTTGACGCTCATGGACGGGTTAAAATCACGTGCACATGTGATTGTTATTAGAGCCACAAATCGTCCCAATAGTATTGATTCTGTTCTTAGGAGGTTCGGAAGGTTTGATCGGGAGATAGATATTGGTGTTCCGGATGAAGGTGGCCGTCTTGAGGTGCTACATATCCACACCAAGAATATGAAACTTGCTAATGATGTAAGTAAGATTGAACTAATTTTCCTTAAAAAGTTTTGGCTTCAATATGCTAAATGTTCTTAATAGAGTTTATTCAATGTTTCCATTTACACAGGTTGATTTGGAAAACATTTCTAAGAACACCCATGGCTATGTTGGTGCTGACCTTGCTGCTTTGTGTACTGAAGCTGCACTACAATGCATCAGAGAGAAAATGGATGTGATTGATCTAGAAGACGAGACAATTGATGCTGAGATACTCAACTCAATGGTAGTGAGAAATGAGCATTTCCAGACTGCTCTTAGATCTAGCAATCCTTCTGCTCTCCGTGAGACTGTAAGTTTATTATTATTTATATCTATTTTCAGAGATCATTCCTTCTCCTTCTATGGTGGCATATATCTCTAACTTGGATTTGGTTATGAAACAGTTTGTTGAAGTGCCCACTGTCGGTTGGGATCATATTGGTGGCCTTGAGAATGTTAAGAGAGAACTCCAAGAGGTAATTGCATTGAATTATATATGTTCCTTCTCTTTAATTTATTCCTTTCATCTCTCTAGATTTTAATACTTTTTCTCTTTCGCAGACGATTCAATACCCAGTGGAACACCCTGAAAAATTCGAAAAGTTTGGAATGTCGCCATCGAAGGGGGTTCTTTTCTATGGTCCTCCTGGATGCGGTAAGGCACTTTTGGCTAAAGCCATTGCCAGTGAATGCCAAGCCAACTTCATCAGTGTGAAAGGTCCTGAGCTACTAACAATGTGGTTCGGAGAAAGTGAGGCTAATGTTCGGGAAATATTCGATAAGGCTCGTGCTTCGGCCCCATGTGTCCTGTTCTTTGATGAACTTGACTCAATTGCCATTCAAGTTAGTACCCATCAATCCTAAATAGTAATACAAGTAGCATGCATGAATTTTGTTATTACTTTTCTTGACATCATTGCTTTGTATTGCAGAGAGGTAGTCATATAGGAGATGCTGGAGGTTCTGCTGATAGGGTTTTGAACCAACTTCTCACAGAAATGGATGGGATGTCAGTCAATAAAACTGTGTTCATCATCGGTGCTACCAATCGACCAGACATTATAGATTCTGCACTTCTGCGACCTGGTCGTCTAGACCAGTTGATTTATATCCCACTCCCAAATGAGGAATCTCGCTATCAGATATTTAAATCTTGTTTGAGAAAATCCCCCGTTGCAAAGGATGTTGATCTTAGAGCTCTAACCAAGTATACTCAAGGATTTAGTGGTGCTGATATTACTGAGATTTGCTAGCGTGCATGCAAGTATGCTATAAGAGAAGACATTGAGAAGGTAAATTAGAGAATATATCTTTATAGTAATATTGTACTACTGGATTCAAGATGTACTTATTCCTTTATCCTTAATTTGTTTTTGCAGGACAATGAAAGAGAAAGGAGGAGAAGGGAGAATCCTAAGGCCATGGAGGAGAATGTTGAAGATGATGTAGTAGAAATCACAGCAGCTCACTTTGAGGAGTCGATGAAGTACGCACGAAGGAGTGTAAGTGATACTGACATTCGCAAGTACCAAGCATTTGCCCAAACATTACAGCAATAAAGAGGCTTTGGAACTGAGTTTAGGTTCGAAGATACCAACTCAAGTGATGATGCTGCCTCAATAGATCCGTTTGCAACCACTGCTAGATTCGATGACAACGATGTTTACAGTTATTAGTTCAACTAATGTGTTTGTAAATTGGATCTGGTGCAATTTATTTTTCTATAATTCTTTTAAGTTGTACATTTTTGTTTTTTTAATATTTGTCCATCCTATTAATCCAATAAATAGTCAACTTTAATTAGATTTTGTTGGATCGGTTTGGTTGGAATTGAATAAGATTAAATTTGAACAACCCTAAGATAATGGCATTGGAAATATAAAAAAAACTAGTATTAAGCCATGCACATGGTAATATATATTTTTATTTATTAAGACATGAATAATAAAGAATTATTATTAGTATTGAAATTTTATGATATATTTAATGGAAAAAAACTTAGGTCCATTTTCTTATTTCCATTTCATCAAGTTCCACCAATCATATATTGTATTTACACTGTTTTTCTTCTATGATTGGTCATATAAAATGTGGTCTTCTATATTCTCTCTCTACTGTGATTGGTCATTTAAACACTTTTTGCCACGTGTCATATTTATATTAGAAAACTTGATGAAATAAACATAAGAAAATGGACCTAAATTTTTTTCATATTTAATATGGGTCCATATTATTAATTTTTCTCTTTTTTAAAGATCACACAATAAAGAGGATTTAATCTCGCCCTAAACACTCCTAAAGTCCTACTCCTACCTACGAGCAACCATCTTGAGTCACAAGTTTCACAGCCATGTCCTCACAATCTTGTAAACAACTCAAAACCATTCCAAAACCCGAACCAACATCTTCTTCAGCAAGCATCGTGGCCGACAATGACGACCTCTTGTTCGAAATCCTCCTTCGTCTCCCCATCCCATCCCTTCTCAAATTCAAATCCGTCTCTAAGCATTGGCTCTCTCTCATTTCCAACCCCCAATTCTCTCGCCGTCGCATCCCATTCCTCATATTTCCCACATGTTCAATCTCAAGAAAATTTCCACGATACAATTTCGTCGATTTCAATCCCAATCCCCTTAACCCTAACCCTAACCCTAACCCTAACCCCATCAATATCGCTCCCTTTCCTGGTCCCTTTGAAAAGCTAGCTTACATTAAAAGCGCAATATCGGTCGATGTTCTGCAATCATGTAATGGGCTTGTTTTGTGTCGTTCTGATTATCGTGTCGAAATTCATTATTACGTCTGTAACCCCACTACCAAGCAGTACTCTGTTCTTCCTCCATTGAAGAAGTGCTCTGGATTACTTAACTTCGTGAGTGGTGTTTGTTTGGCTTTTGACCCTTCTAAATCTCCTCATTACAAAGTTGTTTGTGTAAGGTTTTGTGGTCTTAGCTACCAATATCATTACCAAATTGAGATTTACTCATCTGAAAATGGACTTTGGAGGGTCTCTAATTGTTCTTTCACTGGCTGTGGTTCTGTAGATTTCCACCGCTGTGTGTTTTGGAATGGGGCTCTTCATTGGTTAAGCATTTGGGGAAGCCCTTTATTATACTTCAATGTTGATGAAGAGGAAGTTAAAGATATGCCAATGCCTTCAATGGTACACCATGATGATGATGATTGGGATCAAACTCATCAAAGACAAATTGAGTATTTTGGAGAGTCCAGGGATCATTTGCATCTTATTGAGATTTATGGGCGTAAGACATTGGAGTTTAATGTGTATGAGATGAAAAGGGACTATTCTGGTTGGTTTGTGAAGTACCATGTTGATCTTAATGCCGTTTCTATTGCATTTCCAGAGATGATTTTGGAGGATCTTTCACCAAATGACTGGGACTATTATCGTTTTGATGTGGTTTCTGTTATCACAGCTGAGCCGATTGAGAATTCCTTCTTGGTGCTAAAAATCTATGGGAAATTTGTGCGATACAATTTTGAAGACAAATCATTTCATAAACTCCATGAAATCCCTGTCCCTGGTACTGCGTCTCGAATGTTGCTATTAATGAGGCGAAATAGATCTCGAGTGCTACAATTAACTGACAGTATTTGTTTTGCTTGATTGGAGTCTCCCAAATCCTTCACGTTTGTTTAGTAGTTGTATCTGGTTTTTGAACTGTGCTTGTTTATTTTCATGTTACTGCATGTAACTGTGGTGAGAGTTAATTTTTACTATCTTATGGATTTGGTTTTGACATGCTGCTGATTGGAATCAGCTTTCACTATTCATATAATATAATCAGTGGAGCTTTGTTATTTTGCTTAAATTTCTAGTTTTTTTTCTACATTTCCTGAACTAAGATATGGAGTGCTGTTATTTGAAGAGCTTTAATCCCATTTAACAATCTATTTTTAAATCCAACTTTATTTTAAGTTTTTAACCGAATGCAACATATTTGATCATTTGATGTACCAATGGTGTTTGTAGAGAAACAAAAAAAGTTTGTAAATGGGATTTAATGATTTACTAGTCTGGTACCTCAAATGGCTTTTCTATATTTAAAAATGAGGTTGAGTGCAAAAGGTAATACATTTAGTATAAGCCTCACCAATCCTTAATTACAGTGATCAGATTAACATTTCAAGTATTAGCCGATTGCACATAGTGAGAAAAGTCTTTGTTTGTTGATGTCAGTTTTAGCATTTCAAGACTTACTCAATGCAGGCTGTTATTAAAGTAACAAAGACAGTCTTTACAAGCCGGAAACTACTAGACAAAGATCCAATATCCTTGTAGCAACTGCAAAATTTGCTTCCATTATATAGAGGGAAGGTATTGAAACTTGCCATTTTCCTCTTACTAGCAGAAGAGCAAAGCCCACGGTATGATCTTTTGATATATGTCTTTCTATTTTTATATTAATTAAACTGATAATTTGTTTTGTATACTGCTTTGATCCTAAATTCAATGTACATACATGGTTTAGGTTGTCATGATTTTTCTTAGACAGGTTATGGTATCCATAGATCTTGGCCCTTCAAGTTGGTAATATGATTAGGAAGGTTTCAATTTTCTTTGTTTCCTCTAGAAGTTGGTCATTTTGAGCTCTTGAGAATCAGTTCAATATAAACCTCAGGATGCTTCAAATTACAACTTTGCCAGGAAGGAAATATAGGTAACTTTAACTTGTCACTGCTTTTGAGGTGCAAATTTTACCTAAAGTTCAAGTGTTGGAAAAGTTAATCCAAATCTGTTTTTTATTATAATCTGATTCCATTTTTTTATGGACTTGTTAGTGATAGATAACAATTCTATGTTATTTTCTGTTTTAAGTGGTCAAACCTGAGTGAGTCTATTTTCATGTCTATCTGATTTAGTAGTGTATTAAGCAAGGGAGCTTCCCTTCCAAATTCCCCTGCTTTTGACTAAGATATAGTAATCTCAAGGAACATAAGTTATAACTACTAATTGAAATGAAAGCCATGTGAACGTATATAGGCGGGCTTTGCCGAAAATTAGGCTCTCATTTATTTTTGGCAATGAACTTCTGGGGGACACTTTGAAACAAGAAACTTTTAGAGTTTATAGATTTTACTGAAGAGAATTAGTAGAAAGTGGTTCACTTTCATCAGATAAAGTAATCTATGCTTACAAGCATGTATGAATGTTCAGTTTAGGTTTCATTTGTTGTATGTACTATTTGATTAATTTAGAAATGGGAAAATTGCAAATTGTGACTGTCCCTTTTAACTCAATTGTTGAGAAATTAGTCGAAACACGCCTTAGGTGGTTTGGTCATGTACAAAGGCGGCCGGAAGAGGCTCCGGTACGTAGAGTTGACCAAATGGAAGATAACCTAATAACTAGAGGTAGGGGAAGACCAAAGAAAACAATAGGAGAAACGATTAAGAGGGATCTAGCCATAAATAACTTAACCATAGAAATGTGCAAAGACAGAACATGTTGGCGTCGCTTAATCCATATAGCCGATCCCACCTAGTGGGAAAAGGCTTTGTTTGTTGTTGTTGTTGTTGTTTAAGGATCTAGAGTAAAAACTTTTGCTGTACTAATGGATGAGGGTTCATATAATCGAATCTCCTTCAAGCCATTTAAAATTCTACTTGGTGGACATCTTTCTCCGAAAAGATCTTTTGACACCCAAGAGCTAAAGCTAAAGCATATTTTTTAATCAGGTTTCTCAAACCTAACCTTGTCTGATATCAATAATAGGAGAAAAATAAGGGTAACTTATAATAGGAGAAAAATAAGGGTAACTTATAGTTGACTTTATTTGATCAAGTCCCTAAAGTGTAGAGCTAATTAGGAGTTAAATTTTATGAAATAATTATTTATTTATTAAAATATGAATGTTAAATTGGTGATGATATTTAATTTTGTAACATGACGTAAGTACAATAAAAAATTTCCTTAAATTTAGGTGAAAATGATTTGTTTACTTGCAAATGTCTTAGATTATTTCTTTTCATTCCTATGGTTTCTTATTTTTCTATTAACTTTCGCAAGCAAGTTCTAGGGCTGCTAAGAAGACTGTTGAATTTTGTCTATATTGGGTAGATTCATCTGGGATTTGAGTCTTATATGAGATAATAATAGGTCAAATTACTCTTTTGGTCCTCAACGTTTGTACGAAGTTTAATATTGGTCCTCAACGTTTCAAAAAGTTATTTTTGGTCCTCAACGTTTTTGTTTTGGTCAAAATTGGTCCTCTAGCGTAATATCTGTCTGGTTTTGCCATTAAATGCTGACGTTGAAGGCTTATGTGGTACACCCTCTCTCCTACGTTTCATATTTAAATGACATGGCACCCTCTCTCACTCCAATTCAGCAAAACGATGCCGTTTTGATTCATTTAAATATAGCAAAACCAGACAAAACGACGTCGTTTTGCTGAGTTGAAGTGAAAGAGGGTGCCATGTCATTTAAATATAACACGTGGGAGAGAGGGTGTACCACATAAGCCTTCCACGTCAGTATTTAATGGCAAAACCAAACAGATGTTACCAATTTTGACCAAAACAAAAACGTTGAGGACCAAGAATAACTTTTTGAAACGTTGAGGACCAATATTAAACTTCGTACAAACGTTGAGGATCAAAAAAATAATTTGGCCGATATAATATGAGGAGAGAGTGTAATACCCCTCGTATTAGGAGAGAGTGTAATATGAGCAAGCGAGTCTTTGAAAATTTAAAAAAGTTAATATATCACTATATTTAGTGGACATCGTGCATGCCAAATTTTTCTTTAAACCTATTTTCAAATATAATAGGACATCAAGCAATTTTTCACTAATTCATAATGTCGTATTATCCATTTTCTTGTTTTGTTCACGCCTTTATATGTTTATTAAGTTTTATAGAATTTAAAGACTAAAGAAACTAGACTTAAAGTTAAATAAGCATGCCAATATTTTTTTTAATATGAGGTAATTTTTCTATATCTAAAAATACGTTAAATAAGCATGCCAATATTTTTTTTAATATGAGGTAATTTTTCTATATCTAAAAATACCAAAATTAAAATGATCTATCTTATTTTTTCTTCATATTTTTTTTTATAATTTTTTACTATTTTTATTTTCCTCCTTTAGTATTATCGCATTATATATTTTATTTTATATGATATAATATATAACTTTAAGGATTAATAATAAAATATAATATAGATTTAAATATAAATTTACATATATTAGTAATGGAATCATCCCAAATCCTGGAAGAAATCAAATGCCTTTCCTTTTGAAATAAGGAATAAAATCGGCATATATACTTCATCTTTTGTTCTTGTGCCTAAACGCATATATATATATATATATATCAACATATATACTTCATCTTTTGTTCTTGTGCCTTAACGCATATATATATATCAACATATATACTTCATCTCTTGTTCTTGCGTAGATTCTTTACTAGTCTCTTGCGGTTCTTTCGGCATGGCTAACAAGGCTCTATCTTCAGAATCGTAAGCCTCACTTCCTTCTTTATCATACTTCCTGTGTTGTCAGTTTCTTAGACTCGAGAGGATAGGTTGAGAGTGATGTAGTAGTTAGATCAATAAAAGATATAGAATAGAGAGTATTAAAAGAGTTTTCATTATATGAGTAACATGGTTGTCAAACCCTAGTAAAATTGTTGGGGTGAAAGTAAACTCGTATCGTAGAATCGTAAGAGTTTGCATATCATATAGAACTATATAATATGTCACATACATGTATAGCATATTTATACCAAATCATATAAATATAACTTTTTATGCTTAATTACATTCAAAATCAAGCACTATTTAATATTTTGTACACGATTTAACAAGATTCAGGACGATCTTGGAGAATAAGAAGGCGCCAAATCGGCTAGTTGTTGATGAGGCTACCAACGATGATAACTCCGTTGTCACACTTAATCCAGAAACGATGGAAAAACTCCAACTCTTACACGGCGACATAATTTTGATTAAGGTAATAGAATTTTTCGATCAAAAGTAGTTACTTAACATTATGAACTGTATTGAAATAAAACAAAAATAATTAGAAGAAAAATTAATAATCTCATCAAGATGTGTTCAATACACTTTTCATTTACTTTTTTGCTCTTCTATTTTGTTATTCTATACGTATGAGTCTATTTAGCATGTATCCAAACTGTATATATATGGCATGTGAACGAGCTGAATTTTTTATTATGAAATATTCATGGGTGTTCAACTTATGTAAATATGTTAATACTAATTATGTCACAAAAGTAAAGTGTGACACAAAAAAAAATAACTCCTCCCATAATTTCATAAGTGTAACTTCTCAATAAATAACTAAAAAAAAAAATTTTCTTTTATGTTGATTTTTAGTGTCACAAAACAAAAGTGTGACACTAAAAAAATAAATTTCTAAATGTAACTTGCCAATAAAAAATTAAAATATATATATATATATATATATATATATATATATATATATTATTTTAAAATATAATATGTCTATATATATAATTTTATACTAGAGGCTTCGAATTTATTTTTTAACGTTTCAGAAATATATTGTATAATAATCATTATTATATTTTAAAATAATAATAATTTAAAAATATTTATTATTTTAATTTTTAAAAGATAATATAAAATAATGATTACTACTTTTAAATAATATACTAAATAATGAAAAATTATTTATTGGGAAGTTACACTTATAAAAATTAATGAGGGAGAAGTTATTATTATTTTTTGTTTCACACTTTTCTTTTATAATACCAAAAAATGCAAAGCCATAAGATAGATATAACCCCTTCTTCCAAAAAAAAAATTTATAAAATATCTATAAGATTTTTTGAACTTTAAAGACTATTTTTTTTTATGAATTTAAAGACTAAAATTTATATTTGTAAAACATATGATTATATATATATATATAATGTCTAATTCTAGAATAATTTAATATATTTATGATTTAATTAAAAATATTATTATTTTTACTTATTTTTCATAAATACTTCATTTTAACAATTTTATGTTTTTAAGAACAAAAAATTTTAACATCTTAATCTTATTCAAACTCAATAAATTTAATACGAAGAGTAAATTTTAATTAAAAAAAGACTTTTTTTTCTACCAAAGTTAGTATATTACTCTGTATCTATTCTTAACATTTGGTATAATATTTATTTTTTCTTATGGTGTTTAGGGAAAGAAAAGGAAAGATACAATCTGTATTGCAGTTGCTGATGAGACATGTGAGAAACCAAAAATAAGAATGAACAAGGTCATAAGAAACAACCTCAGGGTTAGGCTCGGCGATGTTGTTTCTGTGCATGAATGCGCTAATTTCCAATATGGAAAGCGAGTCCACATTCTGCCTCTGGATGATACTATTGAAGGAGTAACGGGAAATCTCTTTGATGCATACTTAAAACGTAAGTAATTAATTTCTACTATGCAATAAGTATTTCTATTGATTTCTTCTGTTTCATATATACTTATGTCCCTTTTGCACAGCTTATTTTTTGGATGGGTATCGCCCAATGAGGAAGGGTGACTTGTTCCTTGTGAGAGGGGGCATGAGAAGTGTAGAATTCAAGGTTATTGAAACTGACCCTTCTGAGTACTGTGTTGTGACACCGGACACTAAAATCTTTTTTGAAGGAGAGCCTGTGAGAAGGGAAGACCAAACTCGTCTAGACGAGGTTGGTTACGACGATGTTGGTGGCGTAAGAAAACAGATGGCCCAGATTCGAGAATTGGTGGAATTGCCACTGAGGCATCCACAGTTGTTCAAGTCTATTGGTGTTAAGCCACCCAAAGGAATCTTGCTGTATGGCCCTCCTGGCTCCGGTAAGACTACGATTGCTCGAGCAATTGCGAATGAAACCGGTGCCTTCTTTTTGTGCATTAATGGACCTGAGATTATGTCAAAATTGGCTGGTGAGAGTGAAAGCAACCTGAGGAAGGCATTTGAGGAAGCTGAAAAGAATGCGCCATCTATTATCTTCATTGATGAGATAGATTCAATTGCTCCCAAGCGGGAGAAGACTCATGGAGAAGTTGAGAGGAGGATTGTTTCGCAGTTGTTGACGCTCATGGACACATGTGATTGTTATTGGAGCCACAAATCGTCCCAATAGTATTGATTATGCTCTTAGGAGGTTCGGAAGGTTTGATCGCGAGATAGATATTGGTGTTCCGGATGAAGGTGGCCGTCTTGAGGTGCTACATATCCACACCAAGAATATGAAACTTGCTAATGATGTAAGTAAGATTGAACTAATTTTCTATAAAAAGTTTTGGCTTCAATATGCTAAATGTTAATGGAGTTTATTCAATGTTTCCATTTACACAGGTTGATTTGGAAAACATTTCTAAGAACAGCCATGGCTATGTTGGTGCTGACCTTGCTGCTTTGTGTACTGAAGCTGCACTACAATGCATCAGAGAGAAAATGGATGTGATTGATCTAGAAGACGAGACAATTGATGCTGAGATACTCAACTCAATGGTAGTGAGAAATGAGCATTTCCAGACTGCTCTTGGATCTAGCAATCCTTCTGCTCTCCGTGAGACTGTAAGTTTATTATTATTTATATCTATTTTCATAGATCATTCCTTCTACTTCTATGGTGGCTTATCTCTAACTTGGATTTGGTTATGAAACAGTTTGTTGAAGTGCCCAATGTCAGTTGGGATCATATTGGTGGCCTTGAGAATGTTAAGAGAGAACTCCAAGAGGTAGTTGCATTGAATTATATATGTTCCTTCTCTTTAATTTCTTCCTTTCATCTCTCTAGATTTTAATACTTTTTCTCTTTCGCAGACTGTTCAATACCCAGTGGAACACCCTGAAAAATTTGAAAAGTTTGGAATGTCGCCATCGAAGGGGGTTCTTTTCTATGGTCCTCCTGGATGCGGTAAGACACTTTTGGCTAAAGCCATTGCCAGTGAATGCCAAGCCAACTTCATCAGTGTGAAAGGTCCTGAGCTACTAACAATGTGGTTCGGAGAAAGTGAGGCTAATGTTCGGGAAATATTCGACAAGGCTCGTGCTTCTGCCCCGTGTGTCCTGTTCTTTGATGAACTTGACTCAATTGCCATTCAGGTTAGTACCCATCAATCCTAAATAGTAATACAAGTAGCATGCATGCATTTTGTTATTACTTTTCTTGACATCATTGCTTTGTATTGCAGAGAGGTAGTCATATAGGAGATGCTGGAGGTTCTGCTGATAGGGTTTTGAACCAACTTCTCACAGAAATGGATGGGATGTCAGTCAATAAAACTGTGTTCATCATCGGTGCCACCAATCGACCAGACATTATAGATCCTGCACTTCTGCGACCTGGTCGTCTAGACCAGTTGATTTATATCCCACTCCCAGATGAGGAATCCCGCTATCAGATATTTAAATCTTGCTTGAGAAATCTCCCGTTGCAAAGGATGTTGATCTTAGAGCTTTAACCAAGTACACTCAAGGATTTAGTGGTGCTGATATTACTGAGATTTGCCAGCGTGCATGCAAGTATGCTATAAGAGAGGACATTGAGAAGGTAAATTAGAGAATATATCTTTGTAGTAATATATTAGAGAATATATCTTTGTAGTAATATTGTACTGCTGGATTCAACATGGACTCATTCCTTTATTCTTAATTTGTTTTTTCAGGACAATGAAAGAGAAAGGCGAAGAAGCGAGAATCCTGAGGTCATGGAGGAGGATGGCGAAGAAGCGAGAATCCTGAGGTCATGGAGGAGGATGTTGAAGATGATGTATTGGAAATTTCGGCCGCTCATTTTAAGGAGTCGATGAAGTACGCACGAAGGAGTGTAAGTGATGCTGACATTCGTAAGTACCGAGCATTTGCCCAAACATTACAGTAATAAAGAGGCTTTGGAATTGAGTTTAGGTTCGCAGATTCCAACTCAAGTGATGATGCTGCCTCAATAGATCCGTTTGCAACCACTGTTGGATTCGATGACAATGATCTTTACAGTTATTAGTTCGACTAATGCTTTTGTAAATTGAGAAATATAAAAATAACTAGTATTAAGCCATGCACATGGTAATATATTTTTTTTATTAAGATATGAATAATAAAGAATTATTATTAGTATTGAGATTTTATGAAATATTTAATAATATATCTCAAATTGTGGGAATTTAATTAAATAAATTGAAAAATTAATTATTATAAGTAAAAAAATAATATACGAATATTAGTTCATTCAAACATAAATATTTGAAATTTTATAATATTTAATTATGCATGTTAGAGTTGTGATTTCTTTTGGTCTCCCACAGATATCCTCTTATTGGAGGCAATTATGTTTGAGGCATTGTCGGACACTAAATGTAGGCATCTCTCCCAACAGAAATTCGAACTCAGGTTCATCACTTTTTGAGGGACTAATTCCTCTCACTAGATCCAACCCCGTTGGTGCTAGAGTTGTGATTTAAAATGGTGTTTTCTGAGAATATTTTTAATAATATACAAGTACAATATAATCAATCATTTATATTTATGAATGGTTATGTACATTTACCGAAGGTTCATTATTTTTTTAGTCTTAAATATCTTCTTCTATTGTGTTTTAATTTATACTTGGTCTACAAAAATGGTGAAGTTTATAACATTTGAAAATTAAATGCTAGTTATACTTGAGGTTAAATGAAATTAACTAAAAAAATCTAAAGACAATGGTTTAGGAAAAATTCTGAAGTCATTTTTTGATGTTAAATCAATTTTTATATGAAGTCATCTTTTTATCTTAAAATTATAAACAAAGTTCTCATCTTAATAAAAGAATAATCTAAAAGAAACATTGGTTATGTTATCAAAATTAAATAAGCCCTATCTTAAAAGAATAGTATATCAAAATTTGGTAAATTACAATTTTTTTTAAACTTTAATGTATATAAAAAAAGTTGTAATGACAAAAATAATAGGTAGATTTATCATTAAAGTTTGTAAATTACAAATATTTATGGTTATTGATTAAAGGAAGAAACTTAGGTCAAGTTTTTTATATCCTTGTTATCATGTTCCATTAATCATATATTGCATTTACAATTTTACACTCTCTTTCTTCTATGATTGGTCATATAAAAGGTGGTTTTCTACATTCTCTCTCTAATGTAATTGGTCATTTAAATACTTTTTTCCGCGTGTCATATTTATGTTGAAGAACTTGATGACAATGATATAAAAAACTTTATCTAAGTATTTTTTTTTTAATTAAATTGAATATAAAGCAAAAAAAAGAAAGAAAGAAAGAACGTAACCCACAAATAAAGATATTAATATTTCAATAAAAAATTTACATTGATTTCCAAAAACACATGCAAAGGTAATATATATGAACTATATATAAGAAGCATATCAAGCTAAGTGAATATATATAAGAAGCATATCCAGCTAAGTGAACTTCACATGTCATGTTGGGGCATCAACCTAAAAATAAGAATAAACACAAAAAATATAGAAATATAAATTTGTTAGAGAAATAATTAAATGCGTGGTACCGGACTGAGGTACGGGTATCTCGTTATCTTTAAGGTAATTCACGCCTCTCACAGGCTGATTTGGCTATATCACCCGGTGCAGGGGTACTCAGACACGTTACCTCCAAGATACAACAGCCCAGTACTCGCCTGTATGTCTACAACCTCTGCACATAGGAGGTAGGCAGGACTCTCTCTCCCACACCTTTCTCTACCCAAATATTACACATAATAATATTTTATTCTTTCTTTTGATACACCTCCCATAAGATGTTCCATTCCTCATCTATTTTTCTTCTTCCAACCCATATATATATATATATATATATATATATGCAAGGCACATAAAATGCTTTTAATGTATTAAAAGCATGTTTCACACAAATTTTAAATTGGTCATTTATCTTTCAAAAGTTCTATATTGATCCTTTATGTTTACCAAAAGTTTTATATTTGTCCTTCAGGTTTCATTGAAGTTCTATATTGGTCCTTTATGTTTCATTGAAGTTCTATATTGGTCATTTATGTTTCATTGAAGTTTTATATTAGTCCTTTATGTTTCATTAAAGTTTCATATTGCTCCTCTCAGCATGATTTTATTTTTGACTTAAACGACGTCATTTGAATGTTTTTAGTGTATCTAAGGCCACGCCAGCTATCTAATACGCGTAAGAGAGATTATGTGTTCACCTCGGCATACCACATTAGCAGTTAACTTAAGAAATTGACGGAAGTGGACGGAATGACCAATTTAGAACTTCTTACAAACATAAAGGACCAATTTAAACTTTTTGAAACATAAAGGACCAATATGAAACTTCGTACAAACATAAAGGACTAATTTGAAGTTTTGACCATTGTATATATATATATATACACGTAAGTTTTAAAAACATTGCATTGTGATTCTTTCAATTACCATGAGATCAATTGCTGATGCATGTGCATTAATTTGCTTAGATAGTAGGACAAGAAATCAGTTTGGTGTTCTGTACACACTTTCATATACTTTCACAGATTCTCTTTAATTATATCCACTCTAAAAAATTTTGTCATTGCTTACTTCAACTCTTCTCACTTTTCTGAAGTTCTTTAAACAAGTCTAGAACCACCTGCCAAAGCTTAGAACTTTCCATGACATCCGTACAACAGCATACTCACCACAAAAGCATCAATTTCTTGTTCTTTTAAAGGAAACTTGTGGTGTTGTGCACGAACTCCCGGACGCTGCCATTGGGAAGGTCTTTCTTCCTGCAGAGTGTGATAAAGAGATAAATGGTTGTGAATAAAAGATAATAAATGACAGAGAGTTCACTTGTGAAATACAAAAAATGTCTTTACCAGACTGTACTGGAGAATCATGAAACAAAAGTGTTTAATCATAAAATTCATAACTTATGAGCAACAAGAAGAGAAAGTGAGGAGTAAGAAACAAATCTGTATGGGAGCATGAGAGAAGCAAATAGCCCTGGTCCACCAGCAACCAATAAACAAATGGTGAATTCTTTCCATCTCCAAGTGACACTGAGGGCACATACCATCAAGACGAAGAGTTCACTTAAGGAGAACAGCTCGGATAGGCAAATCAAAATGACAGAGCCTCCATAAAAATATCCTAATTCCTAACTTTTGGACGGACCTGTCATCGCCAAATTTGATGCCAAGAGTGAACACCCCCGACCTATGGTAAGGCCAAATCAATATATCATCACAAAATCCCCAAGATAACGGAATAGAAATAACAGATTCTGCCTCAGATGAATTAAACAAGGAACGAATGACATCTACCCCTCCACATACAGTTTTCATGATTGATCAAGTCATAGACAAAATTAATGGGTGTATTAAGTGGTTTTGGACTGAGGATCCTCCCATTATTGACCTCCAAAAGCCATCCTTCCAGATACGAATCATCCTTCCAGATCCGACCCTCCAAAGACCACCCTGTTAAAGAACCCATCTCAATTTCAAAATAATTTTCCATGTATGACTAGCTTGACCACTCAATTTTACCTGCAAAAAGCTCGTATTAGGAAAATAGCGCCCCTTCAAGACTCTTGTTGAATCATACTTGAAATGATAAAAACAACATACAAATAAACAAAACCTTTTCCCACTCAATGAGTACTTGTTAGAATAGTGAATGTGAGTTTGTGACAGCTGTGTATTAAGTTTTAGAGGAATTGGGCATAGCCTAATTTTCAAATACAAAAGACACATAAGGCACTAGACTATAAATCGTTAAGTCCCATTTACAAATTTTTGTTTCTCTACAAACACCATTGGTACATCAAACATATTGCATTCAGTTAAACTAAAGTTGGATTTAAAAAATATTGTTAAATGGCTAAATGTGGAACTTCCCTTTGATTAGAGCTCCTCAAATAACAGCACACTATATCTTAGTTCAGGAAATGTAGAAATTTAAGCAAAAATAACAGTGGTCCAATGATTATATGAGTAGTTAAAGTTGAATATAATCAGCAACATGTCAAAACCAATAAGATAGTAAACAAAATAACAAGAAAAATCAATTCAGACCACAGTTACATACAGTAACATGAAAATAAACAAGCACAGTTCAAAACCAGACACAACTACAAGACTCAAATCAAACACAACAATCACTTTCAATTATTTGAAACACTCGAGACCTATCTCGCATTCTTGAAGCCTTAGTACCAGTGATGTCATAGAGTCTATGAAATGATTTATCTTCAAAATTGTATCGCACCAAATCTCCAGAGATATTTAGCACCAAAAAGGAATTCTCATTCGGTTCAGCTGTGATAACAGAAATTATGCCAAACGAATAATAATCCCAATCACTTGGCGGAAGACACTTCAAAATGATCTCTGGAAATGCAATAGAAACCGCATTAAGATCAACATGGTACTTCACAAACCAACCAGAATAGTCCCTCTTCATCTCATACACATTGAACTCCAATGCCCTAGGCCCATACATCTCAATGAGATGCAAATGACCTCTGGACTCCTCAAAATACTCAATTCTTCTTTTATAAGAATCCTCTCGGTGTACTATTGAAGGCATTGGCATATCTCGCACTTCCTCTTCATCAACCTTGAAGTATATAGAGTTTTCCCAGTTGCTTAACCAATGAACAGCCCCATTCCAAAACACACCTAAATGGAATTCCTGTACAACTCTATCGAGAGTGAAAGAACAACTAGAGACCCTCCAACTCCATGGTCCATTTTCAGATGAGTAAATCTCAATTTGATAACAAAATGAATAGTGAGGACCACGATGCCTTACACAAACAACTTTGTAATGAGGAGATTTAGAAGGGTCAAAAGCCAAACAAAGACCAAGCACTTTGTGAAGACTTCCATATGACTTCAATGGAGGAAGAACAGAGTATTGCTTGGTCGTGGGATTATAAACGTAATAATGGGTTTTGCCCCAATTATTAGGTAGAGAGTTAGAACAACACAAAAGCAATCCATTACATGATTGCAGGATTTTCACCTCGGATGAGTCTCTAACTGGAGTTAGCGATTCAAAGGGCTCACGAAGGGCAGTGATATTATTATTGTTAGGGTTAGGGTTAATCGGATTGGGATTAAAATCAGCTAAATTGAAGTGTGGGTGTCTGTATGTGATTGAGAATATGGGAAATATGAGAAATGGGGTGCGAAGGCGAGAGAATTGGGGGTTGGAAATGAGAGAGAGCCAACGCTTAGAGACTGATTTGAATTTGAGAAGGGATTTGATGGGCAGACGAAGGAGGATTTGGATCAAGAGGTCATCGTTCTCGTCCACGATGCTTGATGAAGAAGATGTTGTGGGTTTGGGTTTTCGAGTGATTTTGAGACGCTTGCAAGACTGCGACGACATGAGTGTGAAACTCGGTGGTCTTGCAAAGAGAGGAAGTTGGAATGGATATATGGATGATGGAACTTGTGTGTGAAGATTGCACGATACGCCACTGGAACGAAATCCATTGTGAAGCAAGCTTTTGGGTTGACCTTCGCGCGCCCACTACTATCACAGCTTCATTAATATTCAATAGTCAATTGGTTTGAACGACGGTGGCTGATTGGAGTGACAAGGATGGTTGTTGTTGGTGGGGCTTAAAGGTATATTTGGTTAACGAGGCAGAGATATTGGAGGTAATGAAAATGTTATGTCAATGTGGCGATTAAAGTGAGAATAGAATAAAAGTAGATAAAAAAATAATAAAAATAAAATTTTATCGCATTGCAAAAACTAAGGTATATTTGATAGGAAAAATGTTGGATGTAATGTTTGATAAATAACATACCAAACACACCCGAAAACTGATACTTTGTTCTTATTTTATTCCTTTTTGGTAAATTAATGATTTAATTTTTTTAGACAATTGATTTAATTTTTAGAAAATGCAAATAATATGCATCTTACTAACAAGTGGTTGGTTGGAGTGGTAGGTACTTCATTCCTCTTAAGTAAGATCTCGGATTCGAGACTTGTGTATAGAATAACCTCTGCTGAGAGAGTTCTACCCTCATTATAGGACCTCAGCTAACTTGAACAAGATTGCCTCCAAAAGGAGGATACATGTGAAAAAAAATAACATGTATCTTACATATTATGATACAAAACACCATTTTGTATCATAATACAATATATAAAAAAAAAACATAATGTTATTACAATATATAAGATATAATGTTATTTAAAATGACACCATACAAAAGGTCTCCGATAATCTATAAAATAAAGCATAAACTTTATAAACTCACATTAAAAATACAAATTATACATATTGATTTTGTTTAAATTTGTAAATATATTGTATTTTTTTACAATTAAATAAGATTGTTAGATTCATTTCTAACGGTATAGAATCTATATTAAATATATAAAGACTGTAAGAGGTCTTAACTTTAGAGTATTTGTTCTAAGTGAAAATTTAGGTGCCTACATACCTTGAAGAATGATAAAAAAATTTAGGGGTGTTTGAACAATTTCATAAGAGAGTTATGGAAAATACTCTGATTCATTCAATAGGAAGTGAGCTCTTTATATAGAGAGCCAGAGACGACAACAGAAGCAACAGAAAACTAAAAATAGAAACTAATCCTAACTTAATCAGTAAAAATAAAAGAAGTCACGTGCTGCTCATGTGCTAAATACATAACGAAATAACCAAATAAGTTTTCAAACCCCCCCCCCCCCCTTGCAATGCTAGGATAAACCATGCCTAACTTGGATATAAAAACCTCAAATTGAGAATTAGCAAGGGACTTCGTAAAGAAATCTGCTATTTGTTGACTGGTGAGAAGATGTTGCAACTGAATGAGACCATCCTTGTATTGTTGCCTCACAATATGACAATCGATCTCTATATGTTTCGTACGCTCATGGAATACAGGATTGGAAGTAATGTGAATAGCTGACTTATTGTCACACCATAGAGTGATAGGTTTGAAAGCATCAATATGGAAATCTTTCAAAACATAAGTAATCCAAAGCAACTCACACACTGTTGATCCAAGACTCCTATATTCTGCTTCACAGGAAGACCGAGAGACTGTCACTTGTTTCTTGGTCTTCCATGATATTAGAAAATCACCCAAAAAAATGCAAAAACCTGTTAGAGACTTCCTTGTGGTAGGACATGCTGCCCAATCGCTGTCACTGAAAGCCTCTATTTGAGAAAAATTAGAGTTTCTCATATATTTGATTCCCATAGTCTGTGTTCCTTTTAGATATTTTACAAGGTGTAGCACATCATTCATATGATTTTCACATGGCATCCCCACATGCTGGCTGAGTTGCTGAACTGCATATGTAAGATCTGGTCTGGTCATGTTCAAGTATAGTAGACCCATCACAAGTCTTCTATACTGATCGGGTTCCTTGAGTACTGGAGAGTTTTCTTTAAATTTCTGCCCTTTGATCATAGGAGTAGGTGCTTCTTTAGCATCTTGCACCCCTATGTCTTTCACTATTTCTCCTGCATATTTACTATGAGATAGAAAAATACCATCAGTGCTATGAGTGATCTCAATACCTAAGAAATACCGAGCCACCCCCAAATCTTTGATGGTAAATGCCTTGTTAAGGTATTTCTTTACTTGAATGATATCTGCTTCACATTCTCCTCCGATAAGTACATCATCAACATACACAAGCAATACCAAGAAGGCTCCTCCTATGGAAACTTTGGTGAATAGACAATGATCATTGGTGGATTGTGTGAAGCCATACTCTAACAATTTTTGAGTGAATTCATTGTTCCATTGTCGCGATGCTTGTTTCAATCCATATAAGGATCTTCTCAATCGACAAACCTTCCTTTCTTTGACTTTTCCATATCCTTCAGTAGCATACATATATACCTTTTCTTCCAAATGCCCATGGAGAAAGGCATTATTAATGTCTAGTTAGTGCACAAACCAATTCTTGCTTGCTGCAATTGAGAAAAATATTCTAACAGTTACCAATTTGGCAACTGGAGAGAAGCTTTCATAGTAGTCTATCCCATAGGTCTGACTATAGCCCTTAGCCACCAACCTTGCTTTAAATCTGTCAACTGTTCCATCAGCCTTGTGTTTGACCTTATATACCCATTTTCAACCTATGGGTTTCTTCCCTTTTGGTAAATCAACCACATCCCATGTGTGATTTTTCTTCAAGCGCCTGAAGTTCTGCTGCCATAGCCTCTTACCATTCAATCTTCTTTATTGCCTCCTTATAAGAATGAGGTTCTGGAATTTCATTGATCTTGGTCAGAAACACATGTTGCTTTGCCATATTACAAACATAGTCTTTTAGCCATTGAGGCTCTCTTCTTTGTCTTATGCTGCTTCTTCCTGGTTGTATGTTAGTTTGCTCTGGAATTATCTCTGTTTCCTCATCTGATTCTGAGCTGTTCACAGTCTTATCATCAGTATTGAGATCAGCTTCTATGGGGTGCTGTGTCCCAATCTGTTCTTGTTCAATCTCGGGTGCCTCATCATTGCCATGTTCAGGGAGGCTTATTTGAGGCATTGAATCTGCAACTTTAACATTCTCCTGGAAAGGAAAAATTGGCTCATAGAAAACAATATCTCTTTTATGTAATAAACCCTATAGGCTTTATACCCTGAAGCATAACCCAAGAAAATACATTTGTAGGCCTTAGTCTCAAATTTATCTTTATGGAGGAGTGTATTTGCTATGTAACATAAACATCCAAAGCTTCTTAGCCTCTCATAGTTTGGTTTTTTATTCATTAACATCTGATATGGTGATTTTCCTTCCAAAATACTAGAAGGTAGCCTATTTATTATGTGAACAGATGTCATAATAGCCTCACCCCAAAATTTTTTTGGTAGATTAGATTGAAACATCAGTGCCCTTGCTATTTGAGTATGTGTTTATGTTTTCTCTCTACAACTCCATTTTGTTGTGGAGTGTAGCTGTAAGTCTTTTGATGCTTTATTCCCTTCTCCTTAAAAATTAGATCACATTGTGCATTTACAAATTCTGTCCCTCTGTCAGTTCTAATGGTTTTAACAGTTTTGCTATACTGAGTCCTAACCGTAGTTATGAAGTTGTCTAGCAATTTAGGTACCATGTGTTTATGTTGAAGCATAAAAATCCATGTAGCTCTACTATAGTCATCAACAATTGTGAGGAAATAGGTTGCATTGGTGAAAATGCATTTTTCTTTATAGGGACCCCACAAATCCGCATGTATCAACTCAAAAACATCTTTAGATCTAGTTAAGCTCTTAGGAAATGGGTTTCTTTGCTGTTTTGCATAGTGGCATACATCACAATCAGTAGGAAAGTCATTATGATTCAACTTTGTTTCATCAATTTGCTTGAGTACATTGAAAGGGCTATGTCCTAACTTATTATGCCAAATACAAGTTTTTGATAAAGTTACTGAATTACAATGCAGATCTGATATGTTTTGATTACTATGTGCTACAATATCCAGTATGTATAGGTTTCCATCTACTTTGCCCTTTGGTAATGTCCTCTTAGTCTTCTGGGCCTGTATGACACAGCATTGCAAATCAAAGGTTACAATTACATCCAGTTCTCTACTTAATTTACTGACAGAGATCAAATTGTATTTAAACATAGGAATAAGGAAAAGATCAGTTAATATAATTTCGGGTCTTATGATCACAGTTTCAATTTGAGTCACTTCCACAGATTGTCCATTAGGTAAATGTACCTTTAGTGGATTTGTCAAAGTCTGTAAATTTTGCATTAAAGATTTTTGAAAGCAAATATGTGAAAAGGCACCTGTATCAACAATCCACATATTTTTGTAAGTGTCAAAGGAGTGATGCATATTACCTGCAAAATTACCTAATTGGGCGAAGTTCACACAGTTGTCATTTGCACCTCCTTTCATGGCCTTGGACAGCTCCTTAACAAGCATGGAGAGGATTGACACTTGATTCCCTTTATCATCCTTTTCTGCAATTGGTGCATCCAATGATGACTCTCCCACATTAGCTGCTACATTCATTTGTTTCTTGTTTGTAGTGTTCCTCTTCTTGAGTTCCTTGTACCAGTCAGGGTACCCTTGAAGCTTAAAACAAGTTTCTTTGAGGTGGCCATTCATATGGCAATGCTCATAGTACTTAGCATATTTCTCTTCTTTGGTTTCTCTTCTTCTAGGTCCTTCACTCTTTCCTCCTCTGGCTATCATAACCATCTCTGTCCCTTCTGACGGGTTCACCCAAGAAGTAGTACCTCTGTAAGAATGGTTGACTTCTCTCTGTCTTTCCAATTGAATTGCCATGTTGTATGCTTTATTAACAACGGACATAGGATCTAGATTCAAGATTTAACCCCTAAGAGAGTCAAAAGTTGGATTCAAGCCCATAAGGAACTGCATCAGCTTGCTTGATGATTCTTTCTCCTCCAATCTCTTATTTACCTCACAAGTGCACTTTCCACAGTGAAATCTTGGGCTGGGGCATATTCTTGTCCATTCATCCCACTACCTGTGCAATCTGTTCCAGTATTTGGTGATGGAGTCGCTGCCTTGCTCAGTCTTAGCCATTTCTCTTTGTACATGGTAGAGTTGTAGACCACAACTCATGCCAAAACGCTCCTCAAGCTCCTTCCAAAGGGCCAGCGATGTACCACGATGAATGAGTGATTCAGAGATCTCCTTAGAGATGGAGCTCGTAATCCACGACTTCACCATTCAGTCGACGGGTTTCCATTTGAGATGTTCTTCCAAGTCTTCAGGTTCTTTGAGGCGACCATTGATGAATCCCACCTTCTGTTTAGCTTCAAGAGCTGTATGGAAGGCTATGCTCCATGCAATGTAGTTCGGTCCAATAAGTGGAGACGTTACCAACGGAACTCCCGGTTGATCCGAGTTATTCAGCATCCAGGTAGGTCTCTTGTTTTGCTGTGATCCATGATCGTTCCTGTCTGTTCGCGTCTGTTCTGTCGCCATCTTCTTCTTCCTGCAACACGAGGTCCTTCTTCTTTTAAGACTCGCGACAAGATTATGTTTCTGCTATATTCTTCCAATGAAGATTAACTTCTAATCTTGATCAACCCACAGTGCTATGATACCATGAACAATTTCATAAGAGAGTTATGGAAAATACTCTGATTCATTCAATAGGAAGTGGGCTCTTTATATAGAGAGCTAGAGACGAAAACAGAAGCAACAAAAAACTAAAAATAGAAACTAATCCTAACTTAATCAGTAAAAATAAAAGAAGTCACATGCCGCTCATGTGCTAAATATATAACGAAATAACCAAATAAGTTTTCAGTGTTCAACGGATTGGATTGAATTGGATGAAACAAATTTTCCAACCAATCCAATCAATCCAGTAAAAATGCTTCATCCAATCCAATCCAGATTAGATTGGATTGGTTGATCGGTTTTCTATGTACAAAAAAAAATTGAAAATCACATATATTTTTCCAAGTCTCAAGTCCTAATATGAAGATTTAAAGACTACAAACTAAAATTAATAATTCAAGCACAATTCAAAAAAAATAAAGTCTTAAAGAGTACAAATTAAAATTAATAATTAAAACACAATACTAATATTTAAAGAGTACAATCAAATTTAACAATCTATTGCTTTCCAATTTTGAAAATTTGCAAGAGTGATGCTTCCAAGTCGATCATATTAACTGCAAATATAGAACAAATATTTTAATATATATTACAAACATATATGAACCAATCAATTAGAACAAAAAAAACTTAATTACTTCAATCTTGCAACTTCCAAAGTAACTAGGGCATCATCTAATTCCAACATACAAATAAAAAAAATATTAAAAGGTAAATTTTATATATATATATATATATATATATATATATATATTATTAAAATATTAATAAATGGATTGGATTGGATGACACTTAAGCTCATCCAACAACCGATCCAATCCGATCGATTTTGTCTCAAAGCCATCCAATTAATCCAATCAAAGATAGGTTTTCGTTGGATTTTAGTGGATCAGATTGGATCAGATCGGTTGATATTGGATCAAATTGGATTTGAACACCCCTAAAAAAATCTACGTAGTTCGATGTTGTGAGACGTTCGTAGTGGCAGTAAGGCGAAGGACTTACTTGTCAGTGCCGTGGACGGCTAGGACGTCATGGTGGAGGTCAGCAAGGTCACCAAAGTTGGACTATAGTAATTCTGCGATGGTGGTATCAATGGGGGTCTACGAGGGAGTGTAAGAAATGATGGGAGGGCTAAGAAGTCGTTGAGGTATATGGATGCAAAAGTTTGTCTAAGAGATATATGTTGTTTATGTTTAGGTATGAGAGACCTTATATAGCCTCTATGTGTTGCTAATTGTGAGCCACGCACATTCCCCTTAGCAGGGGTACATGAGAACGTGGGTACGTGTTATGTTGTGTAAGCGTGGCATGTGCGCGTCACGTGTTGAGAGAATATTCTGTATTAACAAAAAATTAAATTTATTATTTAATAATCAAGTTAAAAATAATTATTGTCTTTGTCACTTAACTTTTTATCATTCTAATTAATCAAACAACAAAATTAATCTTTTAGAAATCAGATTAAGAAAATTCAACTTTATTAAGAATTAGATTGAGAAAGCATACATTTTTTAAAGACTAAATTTTTTTTGATGGAATTAAAGACTAAATTATTATAATGTACTCTATTATTTTTATAAAGTTGGGATTGCAATTTTAATTTAAATCTATTATTGCCACGTTCGGTTACAAAAATGTTTGAGGAAATGATAATAGGAATGAGAATGTTGGATAGAATGATAATGTGATGTGACTATGATGTGAATGAAATAAAAGTAGATAAAATGACCATTTTATCCTTATATTAAAAGTGGGAATGGAATAAAAGTGAGTAAAAAAAATAAGGATAAAAACATAATTTTATCATATTATAAAAAATAAGGTATGGTGGAGGAAATATTCGATTACAACCATCATTACGCCTTACAAACAAGTAGCCGAACGGGGGTTAGTTTTTAGGGTTAAAATTAAAAAGATATTAAAATTTTTTAAATATTTATTTTCTCAACAAAAATCGACGAAACCAATTCAATTTAAACTAGTTACAATTGATTCAGTTTGGTTGGCCTCGGAAAGACAGAGTGAATTGGATGATTTTTCCACCCATTGAATCTAATCAATTCGATTGGTCGGATGGCTAAAATAAATTAAATCGAATCGGCCGAATGCTTATCCTTATCACTTATCAGATATAAACTCTATTTGAATAGGCCTTTATAAAAAGTACTTTTTTAATGAAACTTTTAAAAAAGAGATTATACAAAAATTAAAAGTTATTTTGTATTTGAATGCTATAATTAAAAAATATTTTATAAAATCATAAATATTTGGATGTAAAAATAAAAAAATTACTTTTTACTAAAGATTACTAAAATAAATGATTCTAAATATTATACCCACCTTTTGGCCATTTGTTTTAATACTAGGAGAGAAAGGGTTGACCATAAGGTTCTCAGTAGGATTAGTCTGTAATTATTTGAGATTTTAAAGCAAAAAATAATGGTTTGAAGAATCACAAAGTTATATTGTCTATGGTGAGCATGCACATTTAGACAATGTTTCGCCAGAACTATTCTTTGAATTATGGATCTTAATTATGCTGGAGTTTGTAATCAGTTCTACAGATATAGATATATATATATATATATATATATATTATATATATATATATATATATATATATATATATATGTGTGTTTTATGTTTTTATAAACTAGTATTAAACCCGTGCAATACACGGGATATGACTACAGATAATTTTATATTAATTTAAATTATTTTATACATTAAAAAAATAGATATATAATTTATGATATATGAGTTTCTTGGTATTTTCATAAATAAATAGAATACATTATTTATTTGTTAATAATTTTAATCAGATGAGAATAAAGTAAATTAAATAGAGTCCATTATTAGTAAAAAAATGCAAAAAAATACAATAAAGAAGAATGAGGAAAAAAAGTTAGAAGATTAACACTAAAAAATAAATTTGTAGATCTCAGTACCATGTGAGAATAAAAATAGTGAGGGGCAATGTTTAGGCCCATATATTACGGTAATATGGCATAGTATAGGATCTTAAGGGCATATTCATTATATGGAAATGCCCATTCCATGGAATGCAAAAAGTAGTGGGACCCAGACTGGGTCCCACTTACTTTTTTACTTTTTTATTTTCATCAACTTTAAATAAAAAAGGAAAAAAATTAAAATATCTATTATACCCCTTTAATTTGACATGATTTGATACAATTATAACTTCTTTTCTTTTTATTATTTTAAAATAAGGGGTAAAATTGTCATTTTAATACATTCTCATTCGATTTCCATTATCAAACTTTTACTACTAAATACATCAAATGCATTCCATTTCCGTTTCCGTTTCCATTTCCATTTCCATTTCGATTTCTACCTAATGAACATGCCCTAAGTATGTTAGGTATGTAAATAATTAGAATTTAAAAACGTTTACGTAGAATCAATGTCATATTATGTCAATTTAAAATTTCTATAAAATGGCCAGCACAACAATTAAAAGCAAAGGGTTTAATACAATTAATAATAATTAATTATATTTGGCTAAGATAAACCAATTCAACATTCACGTAATTGATATCTCAAACAAACCAATTCAATATTCACGTAATTGATATCTCAGACAAACCAATTCAAATTTTCAAATGTTTGCCATTGAAGGCTATTGGGTACGAAAAATTTTGTACTGATATCCTTTGGTACAGAGTCAGAGTGATAAATGTGTACTCCATTATGGAGCGAAACTCAAGGAATTAGCATGATTGAAGTTATTTATTATATATTTAAATGTCTAAATTGATAAGAATCAATTCAATTAAATATAGTCATTTTTAAAAATTTAACTTTCTAAATTGATAAGAATCAATTAAGACTAATTAACGGCAAATGTACATTGGCTTCTCAAAATAAAGGATGAAGACTGATGTGGCAGGATTGAAAAAAATAACAAACAAACATGTGACAGTATTTGAATCATTGTATATTACTTTATATATTATATTATATAGATATAGATTCTTATTTTCATTTTAGAATTTAATTACCAGCCCATTGGTATGTTACAATATATATATATATATATATATATATATATATATATATATATATATATATATATATAACATATCTTTATATTTAATTTTGATTTTAAAAATAAAAAACTAATATAAGTTTTAAAATGAATATAATTTAAGTTTCTTATTCCATCACAAAAAAAAATGAAGTTTAATATAAATTATGAAATTTAAAGTAATTAAAATCTAAAGTGGACTGTATGCATATGTCTTGATTCTCGCCATTTATTTTGAGAATTATATTATTTTTTATTTCTGAAATTTAATTGCCCATCCCATAAAAAAAAATTTTATTGCCCATTTTTTTTTGTGTGTGATATAAATTTCAACATTAACTTTAGTTAATAACTGATATACAATTTTGATTCCCGCCATTTTATGAGGTGGGAAATCATCACATTAGAGGGTTGAATGATCCAAATTGAGTGTTGAATCATGAAGTGGCACAATTAGGAGTCATGTATGTTGAAATATATATATTTATATAGATAGATTGTGACCCGTGCGATGCACGGGATTTATCTAAGAGAATAACTATTACTAAATTAGTATGTCTCAAATTATCTTGAAAGGTATCAAAGCAACAAACGTCTATTTGCTTATAAATTTTAAAAGTACGCAACTATTTCTTAATACACACCCTTATAATTTTTGATAAATCTCCAAAATCTGAATAAACATCTATGACATTATATAAGTGATCAGTTGGTTCTATTGGGCTCGGAAGGGATTGATCCTTATCCAATAATCAAATCGAACCAAATCGATTGGACTAAAAAATATCCAATTCATTACATAATTAGTTTTGGTCTGTTTTAATTGGTTCAGTTTGAATTGGATCTACACACTCCTAGAGTTAAGTGGGCAATCGAGTTTGATTTTTAAAAACTAAATTTGATCCTAATTATTCTATCCGACTAACTCACCCAAAATCATGTTGTATGGTAATGCTAAAATCAACTGGCGCGTACCCGTAGTCATATTTTTTTGGGTACATCAACATCTGCATTATATAATATTCTTTAATATATATATATATATATATATATCATTGATTTTTAGTAATATTGTTTTTAATAATTCTGTAAATTATGAGGATGCAATCATTATTCAATATTGAGATTGATTTTGTTAGGTAATTAGCATATTTGATCAAGTTTTGGTAAATATCATATATTTGAATGTTTAAAGATATTGAAGTTTGTATTTATTAAATCATAAAAATTGTGAGAAAACCTTATTCAATTTTGTAATTAGATAATTTGATTTTCGGAAAGATATAAATTGCTCTAATACAGTTATTGAAAACTGAAGATGCCTAATTTATATTCCTTGAAATATTTTCTTTTTTCAGTTTGGTCATTTTAATTTCTTTTGTATGTGTATGTGTAGCTTCTTTTAAGAATTAAAATTAAAGGTCTAATTAGGATAAAAACATATTTCAGAGACTAATTAATTAGGCATTTTTATCCTTTAGAGACACAAGGGAATCCATATCTTTCAAGGACCAAATAATTCTTGTATTTGTTAAGAAAAGGATCCTAACAAATTTAATAACAACATTCAAATTCGATTTGAGATCTCTAATTAACTCTTTTTCACAACAATCTCAAAGTTTAATATGTTTTGATTTGGCCGTCTTATTTTGATTGAGAGAATCATGTCATCCTTGTGGTCCTACTTGATTTAAATGTAATTATTTTTTGCATAGACCATTAAAATAATAGATAGACCAAGGAACTCATAATTCACACAAAATAAAAAGAACAAATTAACAAACTCTTTTTAAAAAACAAATAGAAATATTGAAGATCAATACTAATTAAAGACTCATTTGATAATTAAATATATTGAAAAAATAAAATCGAAGTCCGAACTATATATTAATTAATTAAAAAATCCTAATACTATGAAATCACTTTTCATAATTTTCATATATATATATATATATATATATGTGCGCGCGCGCAATGATTAAAAAATCTTTTAAGTTTTTATTTTTCACCTAGCAAATTAATTAATTAATCTTCAATAGCCAAATTGAAGATCCATGAGCTCGAAGCCATGGTATGCAAGTTGAAAGCTTTACATTACATTGTTGTATTTTTTTGAATGATCTCTTCTAAGTTGGTGTCTCCGGTGAATAACCATCTCTCCATGAAATGAGATCAATGAGTCCTCTCTTTTTAGAGGGTTTGAGATCAGAAGCACTTATTTTCTTTAAAATCGTTTATTTTTTTAAACTGAGGTACTTAGCAAATTATTCAGAAGTGCTTCTGAGTTGCAGCAGAAGCAAATTTTTAACTTTAAGTAAAAGTTAATTTAATTATTTTAGGACAAGAATACCCTTACTAACAATTTAATATTCCCATTTTACCCATTCTTTCACCCTAATCCCATCCTCCATTCTCATTTTAAATAGTAAAGACGACGACGACGACAACAACAACAATTTATCAAAATAAAAATAAATAGTTATAATTAATTTTTATTTGAATTTAATTAATAGATATTTATTAAAAATAATAATCACAAATAAAAAATCATATAAAATAAAATAAATAATTTTTCATTAATATTTTATTGAATTAATAAACTAATTATCATTTTATATTTATTTGGGTAATAAAAAGTAGCACTTTTCAATAATACAAATTTGTCAAACACAAATCGTTTTTGAAAAGTACTTTTCAACTCAGTTTGTCAAATACAAATTGATTCTCTTTTACAGTACTTTTTCTCGAACTCCATTAAAAAAGAAATCATTTAAAAATCAGTAATTTTCATAAGTTTAACCAAATGGGTCCTTACACATTTTGAGGAAAAATCCGATCTCTTACACATTTTTTAGAATCATATATAAACGTACTATCTCACATACTCCATTTCCTCCCTTTCTTCCAAATTAATTATAATTCTATATATATATCACTTCAATATTTTACAAAATAAACACTTGATGAGAGGATCATTCATCCTCCTTGGCATGAGTGCATGACTAATCACCAATGACCAAAATGTCAAGATGAATGTGGACATAGGTGAGTCATGACACGGATATTGTAACTAATGGTAATTAGTGAAATGAACAGAGACGTTTTAAGGCATTGAATACAAATGCAATTAAGGCAATTTACTCAGAATTAATCAACGGATAAATAAATTCAAACTTTCATGGTCAATAAAGCCAGAATTTAAAACACTATTGTATATACACATTCATTAACTATACACACAAATCCTATTACACATTCATTAGTGTAATTTGATTTGAATTATCTTCTCATATAAAAATATTTTAAAAAGTGATAAGAATTGCGTCAATCTTCGAAATATACACTTTTTTTAAACGTAACATAAGTCTCAATCAGGATACTAACAGAACCATCAGAGTTCTTATCCACCACTGGTGAGCTGTACAAAACGAAAATAAGTTTAAATCACCATTCTTCCTCCAGGCTTCAACTGCTCAATTATAGCTTCTGGGATTTCTGGTGCTACTGCTCCCACGTGAATGCATCATAAGGACCAAACTCTGCCCACGCCTTCCATCTGTCAACACAACAGTTGCTCATATTATCAAATCACTAACCAAGATGCCATACTTAAATATTACTTTATTTGGTAAAGACAATGGCATCAACTTTAAGCTTATCAGGGGAAATTGCTTGAGTTAAACATAACACTTTTGTGGGCAGCACAGGACGTTGAAGCATTAGCCTCTGCACAAAAAGGAAGAAGAGCAAAAATTGGAACACACACGAGAACATGAAGACAATGGATTTTGATTGGAAGAAGATTGCAGAACCTGTTATGGCGCTTTACACTGAAGCAACCGATGGTTCCTTCATTGAACAAAAGGAAAGTGCATTGGTTTGGCATCATCAGGAAGCTGACCCTCATTTTGGATCATGCCAAGCCAAAGAGCTTCTTGATCACCTCGAGAGTGTGCTTGTCAATGAACCAGTAGTTGTCTAGGGTTTAGGGTTTAGGGTCTAGGGTCTAGGGTTTAGGGTTTGGGGTTTGGGATTTAGGGTTTTACGTTTAGGGTCTAGGGTTTATGATTTAAGGTCTAGGGTTTAAGGCCTAAGTTTTAGGGTTTAGAGCCTAGGGTTTAGGGTATAGGGTATAGGGTTTAGGGTTTATAGTTTAGGGTTTAGGGTCTAGGGTCTAGGGTTTAGGAATTAGGATTTATAGTTTAGGGTTTAGGATCTAGGGTTTAAGGTTTAGGGTTTAGGATTTCACATTTAGGGTCTAGGCTTTAGGGTTTAGGGTTTAGGGTCTACGGTTTAGGGTTTAGGGTCTAGGGTTTAGGGTTTAGGGTTTAGGGTTTAGGGTTTAGGGCATAGGGTTTAGGGTTTAGGGTTTATGGTTTGGGGTTTAGGGTTTAGGTTTTAGGGTATAGGGTTTAGGGTTTGGGGTTTAGGGTCTAGGGTTTAGAGTTTAGGGTTTAGGGTTTAGGGTTTGGGGTTTAGGGTATAGGGTATAGGGTATTGGGTATAGGGTTTGGGGTATAGGGTATAGGGTTTAGGGTTTGGGGTTTAGGATTTGAGGTTTAGGGTCTAGGGTTTGGGGTTTGGGGTTTGAGGTTTAGGGTTTAGGGTTTAGGGTATAGGGTCTAGGGTTTAGGGTCTAGGGTCTAGGGTTTCACGTTTAGGGTCTAGGGTTTAGGGTCTAAGGTTTAGGGTTTAGGGTCTACGATTTAGGGTTTAGGGTATAGGGTATAGGGTTTAGGGTCTAGGGTCTAGGGTCTAGGGTTTAGGGTTTCGAGTTTCGGGTTTAGGGTTTAGGGTTGGGGGTTGGGGGTTTAGGGTTTAGGGTATAGGATTCAGGGTTAGGATTTAGGGTTTAGGGTATAGGGTATAGGGTATAGGGTTTAGGGTTTAGTGTATAGGGTTTAGGGTTTTGGGTTTGGGGTTTAAGGTCTAGGGTTTAGGGTTTGGGGTTTAATGTTTGGGGTTTGGGGGTTTAGGGTTTACAGTATAGGGTATAGGGTATGGGGTTTAGGTTTTAGGGTTTAGGGTTTATCTAGGGTTTAGGGTTTAGGTTATAGGGTTTGGGGTTTGGGGTTTAGGGTGTAGAGTATAGGGTTTAGGGTTTAGGGTTTGGGGTTTAGGGTATGGGGTATAGTGTTTAGGGTAGGGTTTAGGGTTTAGGGTTTATAGGGTATAGGATTTGGGGTTTAGGGTTTAGGGTTTAGGTTATAGGGTTTGGGGTTTAGAGTTTGGGGTTTAAGGTTTAGGGTATAGGGTATAGGGTTTAGGGTTTAAGTTTTAGGGTTTAGGGTATAGGGTTTAGGGTAAAGAGTTTAGGGTTTAGGGTTTAGAGTATAGAGTTTAGGGTTTAAGGTTTAGGGTTTGGATAGGATACTATATTCTCCGTTCCTGGACCTAGACTTAACAGGTATCAAAGTTTATGCCCTTCTCCGGACCTTACAAATATTCGAATCCCCTATACATGGACCTAGAGCCGTAAAGCTTTTAAAATGAATTATTATTTTATTAATGTAAAATTTATTTTTATCAATATGAATCTATGATAAAAAATATAGATGAATAAATATAAATATACAATTAAATTACCTTTATATGTATACACTGTTAAACATGTTTATTATCATTATATAATTTTTCAATAAAAAAAAGGTTAAAAATATTACTTTTTATATATAAAAATATATCATTATTACTGTGGATAGGGTATATGTAGATTATGGGTAGGGAACCTTTTTACCTGTCCCCAGATTCATTGAATTTGTACCCTGACCCATACCTAGACGTACATGATAGAATTTCATGGTACCTGTTGGATATGAATATTTTGATCATTCATACGTATACTTAATCTAGGTATGCTAAATTTTGTGTGGATTACATTTACAGTTATAACCGCATCCCTTAACTCTGAATTTTTTTTAATACCAAAATTAAAGACACGTGAAAAAAATTTATATAGCATCCATGCGATTAATATATTATTGACCAAAAATGGTATTTATACACTCTTAAATATTACTTTGTGTACTTAAACCTGTCTCAAATCTCAAATTCAGATAGCATACGTGTGCTTAATAGATTATGGCAAGAAGACAAAAGAAAAATAGGAGGAAGATGAAGAAATGTGAGTAAAAAAGAAAAAGAAATAGTGAAAAGAAGATAAACTTGAAAATAATAAAGTAAATAAAAAAGACATAGGAAAAACAAAAAAATTAATAAATAGATGTAAATATGAAAGATATAAAAAAATAGATAAATAAATAAATATAACTTGAGAAAATAAAAAGCAGGTAAATAGAAATAGATATGAAAAAATAAAAAGTAGATAAATAAATAAGATAAAAATGTCTAACTCCCAATTTTTTTCAAAAATTATACAAATAAAACAAAAACAATTACTGGATCCAGTGCAATTTAGGAACTTCAGGAAATCTCAACTCTAGAGGAAATTGGATCCAGTGCAATTTTCTTCCGTGCAATTCCGGTGGAATTCCTATAAAATACACATTTTTACTTCATTTGTGAAGTACTAATACGGACTCACACTAATAATAATCCACTATGAATAGATTAGAGACCAAATTAATATCAATATTGACAAATATCATCACCTTAAATGGATTAGGGACCAAATTGTTATTGATATTAAAAAATAGTCTCACGAGGCTATTTAGTGATGATATTTGTCAAAATTGATAATAATTTCATTTCTAATCCTTTCATAGTGGGTTATTGTTAGAGTAAATCCGTATTAGTACTTCAAAAATGATGTAAAAATGTGTATTTTATAAGAATTGCATGGAAGGGAATTGCACTGGATCCAATTTGAGGTTTAGGATAGTTTGTGTTGTTTATAATATTTAATTTCATTATTAACCTTCTTTTATTCTATTGTTTATAATATTTAATTTCATTATTAACCTTCTTTTATTCTATGGTTCACAACTCTATTTTTTTAAATTCTCAATCAATTGAATGATTTGTTTGAACCATTCCACCCCACCTCACTCTCTTCAAAACTCTCAACCAAGCCCTTAGCCTTGCTAGTTGAAAACAATGAGAAAAATACAGAAGAAATAAAAATAATAATAAATAGAAGTATATATGAAAATATAAAAATAGATAAAAAATAGATGTAGGAAAAAAAAAGGTAAGTAAATAGAGATAGGCATTGAAAGAATAAAAATTATAATGAGATAAGAGTATGTAAAGAGAATTATAATAATATTTTTTATATTTTAAATTTTTAGAAATAATGAGTAAAATATTAATTTTTTAGAAAAAGAATAAATATAATATATATTATATATATTTATTTTATTATATATTATTTCTTTATTTATAATTAAAAATTACATATATTAAGACCGGTTCGATCACAGTTGGATCAGTGAACCATCTACCAGTACCTCGACTGGTTCAATGACTGATAAAAAACCATGGGTATGAGTAATAAATGTTATTATATATATATATATTAGTTTTTTTAAAGAAGTATAAGTGAAACATTAATTTTTTAAAAATAAATAAAGATATATTATATATTTTAATTTATATGTAATTATTTTCTATTAAATCTTTATAATAAAAATTACTTTATATATTAGATTGGTTCGACCACGGTTAGATTAGTGAATCGTGAATCAATACATCAAGTTGTTCAATGACTGATTTGATTTTAAAAACATTGATTAGATTAGTTCTCATTTAGTCATAATTGACATTGGAAGCTTCATGTGATCACTATCAAAAATCACTTTTCTAAGAATTAGATTAGATCAGTAGTTTAATCGAAAAATTAATGAATCAGTGTCCAATCTAGAGTAATCACAAATTCACAATAATATTTACCATTAAAAAAATAAATCAAAATAGGTTCACAAGAAAGAGGAGAAAAAGAGGAGAAGAAAGAGGTAAGATAAATGAATAAATACTACCAAGAAAATATCAGATTTAGTTACAGAAAATTCTGTAGTTAATATGTCGCTAATCATCATTATAATATAAAAGGGCTTCCACCAACCTAGAACTATAACACGTGACATCCTAGATTATTTAAGTTATTATTTAATAAAACAAAATAAAAATAAAAATAAAGATTTACATCAACTAACCAATATATTTAAATTAAGAGAATTGAAACAATAATATATATATATATATATATAACACTATTCATTAACGTTATTAAATTAAATTAATTAGTTAAATTTCATTAAATTGATTACAAAAACGTGTCCAATACATATAGGAAAATATGTTTCAAAAACTATATTTAGTATTTTTTTAGATAAAAGTATTATAAAACCAAATTATAAGGCATTAAAAAAATTTTAAATTGAAGAGGGATTCATTCTTTAAAAAAATATTATTAATTATTATATATATATATATAGAATCTTAGTATATTAAAAAATTTTTAAAATATAGAATCATAATATTTTATGTTTGGCATAGTTCTAAATTTTGATTTTCTTGTATATATAAAAGGCTTCCACCAACCTAAAACTATGACACGTGGCATCCTAGATTATTTAAGTTGTTATTTAGTAAAACAAAATAAAAATGAAAATAAAGATTACATCAACTAACCAAATCTAAATTAAATTAATAGAATTTAAACAATAACAAATATATTCCATCTATATATATATATATATATATATATTAATATAATATATATATATATATTATAGATATCATTAAAAGTATGTTATTAAATTAATTCGTTAAATTTCATTAAATTGATTACAAAAATATGTGCAAAACTACAGAAAAATATGTTTCAAAAACTATATTTAGTACATTTTTTAGATAAAAAGTATTATAAAACCAAATTATAAAGCATTAAAAAAATTTTAAATTAAAGATGGATGGATACTTTAAAAACTATATTATTAATTATTATATATATAGAATCTTACAGTTTCGGGTTTAGGGTATAGGGTTTAGGGTATAGGGTATAGCGTTTAGGGTTTCAGGGTTTAGGGCTTAGGATTTTGGGTTTACGATATAGGGTCTAGTGTTTAGGGTTTAAGGTCTAGGGTCTAGGGTTTAGGGTCTAGGGTCTAGGGTCTAGGGTTTAGGGTCTAGAGTTTTAAGGTTTAGAGTTTAGGGTTAGGGTTTAAGGTTTAGGGTCGAGGGTTCAGGGTTCAAGGTTTATGGTTTAAGGATTAGAGTTTAGGGTTTAGGCTTTTGGGATTGGGATTTAATGATTAGGGTTTAGGATTTAGGGTCTAGGGCCTATAGTATAGCCGTATAGGGTTTAGGGTTTAAGGTCTAAGGTCTAGGGTTCAGGGTTTACTATTTATGGTCTAGCATTTAGGGTATAGGGCTTACTGTTTAGGGATTAGGTTTTAGGGTTTAGGGTATAGGATTTAGCGTTTTGAGTTTAGGGTTTTATCGGTTAGTGTCTAGGGATTAGGGTTTAGGGTTTAGAGTTTAGGGTTTTGGATTTAGGGTCTAAGGTTATGGGTTTGGGATTTATGGTTTAAGGTTTAGAGTATAGAGTTTAGGGTCTACGGTTTAGGGATTAGGGTTTTAGGGTTTAGGGTCTAGGATTTAGCATTTTGAGTTTGGGGTTTTATGGTTTAGGGTATAGGGATTAGGGTTTTGGGTCAAGGGTTTTAGCTTTAGGATTTAGGGTCTAGGGTTATGGGTTTGGGATTTATGGTTTAGGGTTTAGGGTTCTAGGGTTTAGGGTTTAGGGTCTAGGGTCTAAAGTCTAGAGTTTAGGGTTTAGGGTTTAGGGTTTAGGGTCAATGGTCTAGGGTTTAGGGTTTTAGGATTTAGTACTTAGGGTCTAGGGTTTAGGGCCTAGGATTTTAGGGTGTAGGGTTTAGAGTTAGAGTTTACTATTTGGGGTTTAGGGTTTGGGTTTATGGTCTAGGGTCCAGGATTTACGGTTTAGGGTGTAAGGTTTAGGGTTTCAGAGTTTAGGGATTTAGGGTTTAAGGTTAGGGTTTAGGTTCTAAGGTTTAAGGTTTAGGGTCTAGGGTCAAGGGTTTATGGTTTAGGGTCTAGGGTTTAGGGTATTGGGTGTAGGATCTAGGGTTTAAGGTTTATGGTCTAGGGTTTAGGGTTTAAAATTTGGGGTTTAAGGTTTAGGGTTTAGGTTCTAGGGTTTATGGTCTATGGTTTAGGGTTTAGGATCTAGGGTTTAGGGTTTAGGTTCTAGGGATTTAGGATTTGGGTTTAGTGTTAAGGGTTTAAGGTCTAGGGTTTAGGGTCTACGGTCTATGGTCTAAGGTTTATTATTTAGGCTTTAGGGTTTAGGGTTTAGGGCTTAGGGTTTTGGGGGTTAAGGTTTTGGGGTTAGGGTTAGGGTTTAGGGTTTAGGGTTTAAGAATTAGGGTTTTGCATTTGAGGGTTTAGGGATTGGGTTCTAGCATTTAGTGTTTAGGGTTTCGGGTATAGGGTGTATGATTTAGTGTTTAGGGTATTGGTTTAGGGTCTAGGGTCTAGTGTTTAGAGTTTGGGGTCTAGGGTTTTAGGTTTATGGTTTAAGGTTTAGGGTTTAGGGTTTAGGGTTTAGGGTCTAGGGTTTAGGGTCTAGGGCTAGGGTTTAGAGTTTAGGGTTTAGGATTTAGGGTCTAGGGTCTAGGGTCTTGCGTTTAGGGTTTAGGGTCCAGGGTTCAGGGTTTAGGGTTTAAGGTCTAGGGTTTAGGGTTTAGGGTTTTAGGGTTTAAGGTTAGGGTTTAGTATTTAGGGTCTAGGGTTTAGAGTGTACTATTTAGGGTTTATGGTCTATGGTCTAGGGTCTAGGTCTAAGGTTTAGGGTTTAGGGTTTATGGTCTAGGGTCTAGGGTTTAGGGTTTATGGTTTAGGGTTTAGGGTTTAGGGTCTAGGGATTAGGGCCTAGGATTTAGGTTTTAGAGTCTGGGGCTTAGGGTCTAGGGTTTAAGGTTTAGAGTTTAGGGTCTAGGGTCCAGGGTTTAGGGTTTAGCGTCTAAGGTTTAGGGTGTATGGTTTAGTGTATAGGGTTCAAGTTCTTGAGTTTAGGGTTTAGGGTTTAGGGTTTATGGTCTAGGTTTTAGGATTTAGGGTCTATGGTTTAGGGTTTAGGGATTTATGTTTTATGATTTAGGGTTTACCGTTTATGGTTAGGGTTAAGGGTTTAGAGTTTTGGGTTTAAAGTTTAGGGTTAGGGTTTAGGGTTTAGTGTTAAGGATTTAGTGTTAGGGTTTAGGGTTTAAGGTTTAAGGATTAGGGTTTAGGATCTTGCATTTTAGGTTTTAGGGTTAGGGTTTCGGGTCTAGGGCTTAATGTTTAGGGTTTAGGGTATTTGGTTTAGGGTTTAAGGTTTATGGTATAGGGTTTATGGTTTAGGGTTTAACATTCAGGGTCTAGGGTTTAGGGGTTAGTGTCTAGTGTCTAGGGTTTAGGGTTTGGGGTTTAGTGTCTAGGGTCTAGGGTTTAGGGTTCGAGGTTTAGTGTCTAGGGTTTAGGGTTTAGCGTTTAGGGTCTAGGGTTTATGGTCTAGAGTCTAGGGTCTAGAGTTTAGGGTTTAGATTCTAGGGTATAGGGTTTAGGGTCTAGGATCCAGGGTTTAGGGTTTATGGCTAGAGTTTAGGGTTTAGTGTTTAAGGTTTAAGGTCTAGGGTCTGAGGTTTGGGGTTTAGGGTTTAGGGTTTAAGGTTTAAAGTTTTGGGTCTAGGGTCTAGCGTTTAGGGTTTAGGTTTAGAGTCTAGGGTCTAGGGTTTAGGGTTTAGGGGTTAGGGTTTAGGGTCTATGGTTTAGGGTTTAGAGTTTAGGATCTACGGTTTAGAGTTAGGGTTTATGGTTTAGTGTTTAGGTTTTAGGGTCTAGGTATTCAGGTTTTGGGTTTAGTGTTAAGGGTTTAAAGTCTAGGGTTTAGGGTCTACGGTCTATGGTATAAGGTTTATTGTTAAGGGTTTTAGGGTTTAGGGTTGGGGTTTAGGGTGTAGGGTCTAGGATTTAGGGTTTAGGGTCTTGGGTTTATAGTTTAGGGTCTAGGGTATAGGGTTTATGGTTTGGTGTCTAGGGTTTAAGGTTTAGGGTGTGGGGTTTAGGGTTTGGGGTTTAGGGTTTAGGGTCTAGGTTTTAGGATTTAAGGTTTATGGTATAGTGTTTAGAGTTTAGGCTTTAGGCTTTAGGGTCTAGGGTCTAGGGTCTGAGGTCTAGGATATAGGGTTTATGCTCCAGGGTTTAGGGGCTAGGGTTTAGGGTTTAGGGTCTAAGGTTTAGGGTCTATAGTTAAGGGTTTAGGGTTTAAGGTCTAGGGTCTAGGGTCTAGGGTTTAGGGTCTAGGGTTTATAGTTTACGGTTTAGGGTCTACGGTTTAGGGTTTAGGGTCTAGGGTTTATGGTTTACGGTTTAGGGTCTACGGTTTAGGGTTTAAGGTCTAGGGTTTAGGGTCTAGGGTTTAGGGTTTAGGATATAGGGTCTAGGGTTTAGTGTTTAGGGTCTAGGGTCTAGAGTTTAGGATTTGGGGTTTAGGGTTTGGGGTTTAAGGTTTAAGGTTTCACATTTAGGGTCTAGGCTTTAGCGTTTAGGGTTTAGGGCCTAGGGTCTACGATTTTAGGGCCCTAGGGTCTAGGGTCTAGGGTTTAGGGTTTAGGTTTATGATTTAGGGTCTAGGGTTTAGGGTCTAGGGTCTAGGGTTTAGGGTTTAGGGTATAGGGTATAGGGTATAGGGTTTGGGTTTAGGGTTAGGGTTTAGGGTTTAGGTTTGAGGGGTTATAGGGTATAGGTTTAGGGTATAGGGTATAGGGTAAGGGATAGGGTTGGGTTTAGGGTATAGGGTCTAGGGTTATGGGGTATAGGTTTAGGGTTAGGGTTTGGGGTTTATGGTATAGGGTTTAGGGTTTGAGGTTTAGAGTTTGGGGTTTGGGGTTTGGGGTTTTGGGTTTTAGGGTATAGGGTATAGCTTTGGGGTTTAGGGTATAGGGTTAGGTTTATGGTTTAGGGTATATAATATAGGGATTAGGGTTTAGGGTTTAGGTTTAGGGTTTGGGGTTTGGGGTGTAGAGTATAGGGTTTAGGGTTTGAGGTCTGAGTTTAGGGTTTAGGGTTGGGTTGAGGTTTATGGTTTAGGGTCTAAGTTCTAGGTAGGGCTAGGGTTTAGGGTATAGGCGTTAGGGTCTAGGGTTTAGGGTTTAGGTTAAGGGTCTGGGTTTGGGTTTAGGTTTCAGGGTCTACGATTTAAGGTTTAGCGTCTAGGGTCTAAGGTCTGGGTTTTACGGTCTGGGGTTTGGGGTTTAGGGTTTAGGGTATAGGGTTATAGGGTAAAGGGTTAACAGTTAGGGATTAGGGTATAGGGTTTGGGGTTACTGTTTGGGGTTTGGGGTTTAGGGTTTAGGGTTTAGGGTTAGGGGTTTACGTTTGGGGTTTCCAGTTTAGGGTATAGGATTTGGGGTTTAGGGTTTAGGGTTTAGGGTATCGTTTAGTATATAGGGTTAGGGTTTAGGTTAGGGTTTAGGGTTTGGGTTTAGGGTTGGGGTTTCGGGTTTAGGGTTTAGGTTTAGTGTTTAGGTTAGGGTATGGGTATAGGGTATAGGATATAGGGTATGGGGCTTAGGTTTAGGGTTTAGGGTATAAGGTTAGGTCTAGGGTCCTAGGGTCTAAGGTTAAGGTTTAGGTTTGGGGTTTGGGGTTTAGGGTATAGGGTTTAGGGTTTGCGATTTACTGTATAGGGTTTAGGGTATAGGGTAAAGGGTTTGGGTTAGGGTATTAGGGTTTGGGGTTTAAGGTTTAGGGTTTAGGGTTTAAGGTTTATAGGGTTTAGGTTTAGGGTTTAGGATAGGGTTTGGGGTTTGGGGTATAGGTATAGGGTTTAAGTTTAGGGTTGTAGGGTTTAGGGTATAGGTTATAGGGTTCAGGGTCGGGTTCAGGGTTAGGGTTGGTTTAGGGTTCAGGGTTAGGGTTTAAGGTTATAGGGTTTCGGGTTATGGTTTAAGGTATATGGGATAGGGATTAGTTTAGGTTTAGGGTCTAGCGTTTGGGGTTTAGAGTTTAGGTTTAGGGTTTGGGGTATAGGGTTTGGGGTTTAGGATTGGGGTTTGGGGTTTAGGGTTTAGGGTTTGGGGTTTAGGGTTTAGGGTTTGGGGTTTGGGGTTTAGGGTATAGGGTATAGGGTATAGGGTATAGGGTATAGGGTTTGGGTTTAGGGTTTAGGGTTTAGGGTTTAGGGCTTAGGGTATGGGGTTTAGGGTTTAGGGATTAGGGTTTAGGGTTTAGGGTATGGGTTTAGGGTATAGGGTTTAGGGTTTAGGGTAATAGGGTTAGGGTTTAGGGTGTATAGGGTGTAGGTTTAGGTTTAGGGTTTAGGGTATAGGGTTTAGGGTTTAGGGTTTAAGGTTACGGGTTAGGGTTAGGGTTTAGGGTTTAGGGTTTAGGTTAGGGCTTAGGGCTTAGGGTTTAGGGTTAGGGTTTGGGTTTAGGGTATAGGTTTCGGGGTTCAAGGTTAGGGTTTCGGGTTCCGGTTGAGGGTTAGGTTTAGGGTATAGGGCTGTATAGGGTATAGGGTATAGGGCAGGGTTTGGGGTTTGGGTTTAGGGTCTAGGGTTTAGGGTATAGGGTTTTAGGTTTAGGGTTAAGGTAGGTATAGGGTATAGGGTATAGGGTGTTAGGGTTTGGGTTTAGGGTTTAGAGGGTTTAGAGTTTAGGGTTTCGGATTTAGGGTTTGGGGTTTGGGTTTATGGTTTTGGGTATAGGGTTTGGGGTTTATGGTTTATGGTTTTGGTTTAGGGTTGTAGGGTATAGGGTTTAGGGTTTAGGGTTTATGATTTTTGGTTTTGGGTATAGGGTTTAGGGTATAGGGTTTAGTTAGGGTATAGGGTATGGGGTTTTAGGTTTAGGGGTTTAGGGTTTAGGGATTAGGTTTAGGTTTACGGATTAGGGGTTTAGGGTTTAGGGTATTAGGGTTTAGGGTTTAGGTATAGGGTTGTAGGGTTGAGGTTTAGGGTTTAGGGTATAGGGTTTAGGGTATAGGGTTAGGGTAAGGTTCAGGGGTATGGGTTTAGGGTTTTAGGGTTTAGGTTACGGTATAGGGTTAAGGGTTTAGGGTTTAGGGGTTTGGGGATTAGGGTTTAGGGTTTAGGGTATAGGGTTAGGGTTTGGTTTAGGGTTATAGGGTAGGGGGGTTTAGGTTTTAGGGTTTAGGGTTTAGGGTTTAGGGTTTTAAGGTATAGGGTTTAGGGTATGGGCTTAGGGTATCGGGTTTAGTGGTTAGGGTTTAACGTTTGGGATCTAGGGTTTAGGGTTTAGTGATTACGGTTTGGGGTTTAGGGTTAGGAGTTTAGGGTTAGGGGTTTAGAGTTTATGGTTTAGAAGTTAGGATTTGGGGTTTGGGGTTTGGGGTTTAGGGTGTTTGCAAGGACCAAATTGAAGAAGAAAGAAAGCACGAACGGAAAGTGAAGAAAGAAGGCCTGTTGCCAAAATGTAATTTTCTACCTGGGGTGAAAATGCAGTTTAGGGTTTAGGGTTAGGGTTTAGGGTTTAGGGTATAGGGTATGGGTATAGGGTTTTGGGTTTAGGGTATAGGGTATAGGGTATAGGGTATAGGGTGTAGGGTTTAGGGTATAGGGTTTAGGGTTTAGGGTTTAGGGTATAGGGTTCAGGGTCGGGGTTAGGGTTTAGGGTTTAGGGTTCAGGGTTTAGGGTATAGGGTATAGGGTATAGGGCATAGGGTTTGGGGTTAGGGTCTAGGGTTTGGGGTTTAGGGTTTAGAGTTTAGGGTTTGGGGTTTAGGGTATAAGATTTGGGGTTTAGGATTTAGGATTTGGGTTTGGGGTTTAGGTTTAGGGCTTAGGGTTTAGGGTTTTGGGTATAGAGTTTGGGGTTTGGGGTTTGGAGTTTGGGTTTGGGGTTTAGGGTATAGGGTTTGGGGTTTATGGTTAGGGTTTAGATATGGTTTAGGGTTTAGGGTTTAGGCTCTAGGGTTTAGGGTTTAAGGTTTAGGCTATAGGGTTTAGGCTCTAGGGTTAGGGTTTAAGGTTAGGGTTTAGGGTTTAGAGTTTAGGATTTAGGTTATAGGGTATAGGGTTTAGGGTTTAGGTTTAGGGTATGGGGTATGGGGTTTAGGGTTTATTGTTTATTGTTTAGGGTTTAGGTTTTAGGGTATAGGTATAGGGTTTAGGGTTTAGGGTTTAGGGTATAGGGTTTAGGGTATAAGGTTTAGGTTATAGGGTTTAGGGTTTAGGGTATAGGGTATGGGGTATGGGGTTTAGGGTTTAGGGTTTAGGGTTTAGGGTTTAGGGTTTAGGGTTTCTTGTTTAGCGTCTATAGGGTTTAGGGTTTAGGGTTTAGGGTTTAGGGTATAGGGGTTTAGGGTTTTAGGGTTTAGGGTTTAGGTTATAGGGTTTAGGGTTCAGGATATAGGTTTTAGGGTTAGGGTATAGGGTTTTGGGTTTAGGATTTAGGGTTTATGGTCTAGGGTCTAGGTTGTAGGGTTTAGGGTTTAGGTTTTAGGTTTTAGGGTATAGGGTTTAGGGTATGGGGTATGGGGTTTAGGGTTTAGGGTTAGGTTTAGGGTTTGGGTTTAGGTTTAGGGTTTAGGGTCTAGGGTCTAGGGTTTAGGGTCTAGGGTGTAAGGTCTAGGGTTTAGAGTTTAGGGTTTAGGGTTTATGGTCTAGGGTTTAGGGTTTAGGGTTTAGGACTTAGGGTTTAGGGTTTAGGGTTTAAGGTTTTGGGTTTGGGGTTCAGGATTTAGGGTTTAGGGTTTTGGGTTTAGGGTTTAGGGTTGGGGTTTGGGGTTTGGGGCTTGGGGTTTAGGATTTAGGTTTTGGGGTTTAGGGTTAGTGTTTTGCAAGGACCAAATTGAAGAAGAAAGAAAGCACGAAATTGGAAAGTCAAGAAAGAAGGCCTGAGGCCAAAATGTAATTTTTACCTGGGGTGAAAATGCAGTTTTTCGTAGGCGTAAAATATAATTTTTTCCGCAAGAAGGTGGACTTAGCGCAAGGATGTTCAAAATTCAGATGTTAAATTTGGTAAGGGCTTCAATTGAGATTCGGATTGGATTATTCAAGCTTCAGATTTTAAATTAATTACGAAATAATATTCTTCTATAAAAAATAATCTTATTTTCAGATAAATAATATTTTTATTTGAGTTTAAGTAAAAAATATATTATTCTATCGAGATATCTTATCATATAATAAAGAGTTCGAGATACTTTCTAATTAGTTTGAATTTTAATATTAAATCATTAGTAGATATCTTCATGTATTCTTAATCAAACTAAAGGCCCGGGAAGCAATCATTATATCATTATGATTATGATTAAAATAAAATAAAGATTTATATCAACTAACCAAATTTAATTTAGATAATAACAAATATATTCTATCTATATATATATATAATATATATTAATATACTATTTATTAACGTTATTAATTATTATATAATAGAATTAGTATATTAAACTTTTTTTAAAATATAGAATCATAATAGTTTATGTTTGGCTTATTTTAAATTTTGATTTTCTTGTACTCTATTTTGTTATTAATAACTAAAAATATTAAAATATATCTATACAATAAGTGGCAGCTTAATATCATTTTGATTTGTAAATAAAAAATATTAACTATGAATGTTAACAATTCAAACCAATTATTAAAAATTTCATCTAATCCCAATTAAAAATCTATTAACTTTTTTTTTTTGTAAAATAAAATGTTTTTAGCAATTTATTCATTTTCGATTTGTAAATAAAAAATTAACTATGAATGTTAACAATTCAAACCAATTTATTATTAAAATTTCATCTAATCCCAATTAAAAATCTATTAACTTTTATTTTTTTGTAAAATAAAATGTTTTTAGCAATTTATTAAAACTACAATTTCTAAATTAATTATAATTTATATTATTACAATAAATTATGTAATTGTTTAGATAAATTAAATATAGTTTTCAATAAAAGCTTAAATTTTAATAAGTAAAAATTTCGTAATTGTGAACAACCTTTAGAATAAATTTTTTTAAAAAAATAAGCAAAGTCATGGTATATTTAAATTTTAAAACTATATTTTAATAATATTGTCATTTAACTTTCTATTTATCCTATTAATGAAAGGACTAAGTTTATTGAGAATTAATCTTCTAGAGCCTAAATTGACACATTTTATTTTATGAACTAAATTGAGAAAACATACTTCTTTCAAGAAATTCTAACAAGTTAATTTATTCTTTTGAAAACTGAAAGTTCTTTACCGCGAGAAATCAAAATAAAAAACTTACAATTAGTAATTTAACCAATATATCATTAATGGTAATATTAATTATTTTAAAATATAATTATTAAAAATAGGACTGGAAAGAGTATTATTCATTACTATTATTATTTCATTTTTAAGTTAAAAAAAATTATTTTGAATTAAAAAAAAATTATTTACATTTTTTAAATACATATTTAATTATATAAATAATAATATGAGGACATTTTGGTCAATCTAGGTGAAATTGTTACTTTTTCCTTATATAAATATAAATATGAGAGGGAATGTAAGTTCTAAAATAAATTAAAGGAAAATGTAAATTTAATATTTTTGAAACCATGAAATGGTACTTTCAATTATAAATTATCAGCTCTGAATACATATTGAGGAAAAAAGAGGTAAAGTACTCATCCATCGGAGATGTTATTCATTCTCTATTTTAGGGTAACGTCTCCGACAAAGTAGAGAATGGGTAAGTCTCCGACAAAGTAGAGAATGGATAACGTCTCCGATGTTTTTATGAGCAAAATAGCGCGTGCGTTGAGTTATATTTTAGAAGGAATAGCCGAGGTCAAAACGACACAACTTTGATGGAAAAAGATGAGTAGGAAATCTGATGTGGAAAAAAAATATACCAAGTCAGATATTTTTGCCACATAGGATGCCACGTAAGCAAAAATTATTAATATTTGATGGTGTTAGTGAAAAGGGTGACATTGGCAGAAATGTAAAACGTTAGGGTTACAATTGACAGAAAAAAGAAACATTTTGCCACATAGGATACCACGTCAGCAAAAACTGTTAAATATTTGACGGTGTTAGTGAAAAGGGTGACATTGACAAAAACGTAAAACAATTAGGGTTACAATTGACAACGAAAAAACGTAGGGGCGAAACTGACAGGACCCCCCAAACGTTGGGGGTTAGGAAGGTACTTTTGCATATTTTTTTTAGAGATTAAATTACATTTTAATCTCTGAATTGTGGTCAAATTACTATTCAATTCATAAATTGTAGAAATAGACTATTTGGTCTTTGAATTTACAATCACGTCAACTATTAGTCCCTTGAGACGTTATCCGTTAAGTCACTGCGTGATGTGATCATTATGTGCTGACGTGGCGTTATTAATTTACCATCTCACCTTGCCACATAATCTAAATATTTAAAAGTAATATTAAATAATTCATGTATTAGTTAAAAGTAATACTTAGTAATTCCTGTATTAGTTTTTTTTTGACATGATAGTTCCTGTATTAGTTAAACGTGACATCATGGTGGTAAATAAATAGATTATTTAGTACTACTTTTAAATATTAAGATGGTATGGACATGTGACAAAATGAAGTGGCAACATGGTGTAAATTAATGGTGTCACATCAACACATAACAGCCACGTCACGTGATGACTTAATGGATAATGTCACACTGTTATAGGGACCAAAATAATTGACGGAAGTGTAAATTTATGGATCAAAAATCTATTTTTAAAATTTAAGGGCTAAATAATAATTTGATCAATAACTTAGGGACTAAAAAGTAATTGATCTCATTTTTTATTTTAAATTCAGACCAAAATAGATAAGGTTTTGTTCAGTTTTGTTCTTATCAGTGCTCACTTCACTCTCTATTCCGTTAGCCTCGCCCTCGCCCTTCCCATTCTTGCTTGGCACAGAACATCACCTCTCTCGGTCTCCGCTCTCAGTCTCGCCGGCGTCGCGGCAGTCCGGCGGCGGAGAGGCTTCTTCTTCAATTCCGATTTCGACGCTCGACGGTCGGTAGGTTACGCTTCCTTCCTTTGCTTCTCCCTTCCTTTTTCTATCAGATCTTCTCTCTTTTCCTCTCTCAACTCCGAAGATTTTCTTCACCACACAACTTTATGTTTGTCTTAATGATGCTCCAGGTCTGGAATGGCTAGGGTTGAATGAATTTACCATTATCATCGGCGTACTGGCCTTGGCATTTGGTTCTTATTTTGTAAGTATGTAGTGTTTTCTATCTAGTTTAGTGGTTTATCTTTCATTCCCAGTTCAAATCTAACGTGAATAGCAGTTTTCTTGTTCATTGGAACCTTATTTTCCTGCTATAGTATAGGAATTGATTTTGGGGTGGAGGAATCTGTTGGTTTTGGCACTGATCATCATTTCCACTTAATTTGATTTAAGTGGTCATCAGTTAATTGCTCATTCATATCCCTAGGCTACACACTAGTGTGTCTGTCACACTGATAAATAGTTTCGTGGGTTTAATTTGAGTATATACTTAGTTTTTCATGTGAAGTTTAAATATAATTTTTGAGTATATGCTATCAGTTCCTATTTAAATACATATAATGAATATTTTTAATAACTTAACACCTCATGGTTGAGTGTTCATTTCAATTAATTTCTTCACACGCATATTATGTGTTATTAGATAATCTGATAGCATATTCTTAAAAAAGAAACTTAAACTTTGTCATTTTTCGTCTGTAATAGAAAATATTTCATTATCGGGTTGGCGTTGTTTGATCCATATAGCCGACCCCACCTAGTGGGAAAAGACTTTGATTGTTGTTGTAATAGAAAATATTTCATTCCCATTCTGCATAAACAATTAATATGTGATGTAACTATTCTATGTCTTTATCTGATACAACATACACTGCAGGCAACCCTTCGAGTGTTTTTATCTGATAAACGTGTATATATATACATATTAAATATTTAATTTTAATCTGCTCTTATCAGCATGGGCTGGGGAGAGGATATTTGTTTGAAGGGGTAGTGTGGAGGCATGTACAAATTAAATCAGTACCTTGGAAGTCTTAACAATTGAATAAAAATCAGTCCAGAATTCCTAAAGAATATGGTATCCTTTGCTGGTTAAGCCAAATAGATGTTAGTGGCTGCAATGTCAGAAGAGTATCTCGAATAGAAAATTATGGACGACACAACAATCAATGGATGTCACATTCATTAGGAATTCTGAACTGATTTTTATTCAATTGTAATGCTCATAACATAGCCGACCCCATCTAGTGGGAAAAGGCTTTGATTGTTGTTGTAATGCTCATAACGAATGACTTCCAAGGTACTTGTTAAGAGTATAATAGTTTAGATTTAATGCATTACTATATAGTTTTAGTGGATGCAAACTACATGATTGGTTTTTGCAGTAAATCGCATCTTCTTGTTTTCCCCCTTTGATTTTCCTGGGTATTTCTATGTTTTTCTCTTGCCTGGATAAAGTTTAAAAGATTTGTTTATTTTACCTGTTTGTGATCTGAAAATGATTTATTCTTATGTATTTTAATATGCTTTGCTTCAAGTTGTTCTAACGATCTGTTTCCTCAGTAGGGATACAGAGTTGTATGCAATCTGTGAGGTGTGAGCGGGACTAAGAGACAGATTTGGGGAGTAGTTTAAAAAGCTGTCAGTTTTTACGGCTGTTTTTTCTCTCTACCTTTTCAATAAACTTCTGATATTGCTCAGCTTGAGAAGTCAATAACACCCAGGTGGGAAAAAAAGTTTTTTCCATGAATTCTTCTTCTTTGGGTTCCTTCCACCTTATTTCACCACCAACATGCAAGTTCCACCCACGCCTTCAAATAAAGCATCAACATATTCACCATCACAGTTACAATGGTCCCAGTATATCTTCTATCTCTCATACATCTTCACTCAGAAAGCCAATTTTGCTGCATGCCACTGACTCAGATACTGATGCTTCAATTTCTTTGCCTGAGGGAGCTATAGCTGTTATGAACTTTGAAGAATTTATTGAGAAGGACTGGTCAGTACTTGATTCTGATAAATCCACTTCTGAAAGGGAATTCAATAAACCTATTGACCACATTATTTCTGCTGGAAAGATTGATGAAACTTCAAGGGTTTTGGTTGCAATTGGTTCTGAAGAGTTTGTGGATCGTTTGGTTGATTCATCTCCCAGCAAATTTCTGCTTGTTGTCCATGATTCAATTTTAATATTAGCTGGTATTAAAGAGAAATATGACCAGGTTAAGTGCTGGCAAGGAGAAATCATATATGTTCCAGAAAAATGGGCTCCATTTGATGTTATTTTTCTTTATTTCCTACCAGCTTTGCCATTTAAACTTGACGACATTCTGGGATCTCTTGCAAAAAAATGTTCACCAGGTAAGTTCTCTGTTAGTTTAAATATGCAAGCTGTTCCTTTTAGAAGCAGTTTCCTCGTTTTCTATATCCATTCCATTTCATGCATAGTGTATGGTAATAAAGGACTAGAATTAGTAAAGTTCTTTAGGCTATTGCCATCAAATTCTCCAATAAAAACATAACTTGTACAAGATGTTTTTTATGAGTCAATCATGTGATGTTGAGAGTTGTAAAAAAAATCCACTTGTAGCAAACACATAAATAGTAAACCAGATATGGCTTCTTTATTTATTCATAATCTTGCAAACTTTGTGCAAGTATAAACAGTTATTGCCTTTGTCTCTCCACGTATCCTGGCCTTCAAATGTGCCTTTCATTAGATAAACTTGTGCTATAATTTTTTCTCCCTTCACTACTTCAAGACAATAAACATGCCTATAAAAGAAAAGTAAATTACATTCCCCTCCTTTAGAGATACTTAAATTACACTTCCTTTCCCTTTATTTTCAAAACCTACACTTCCTTCCCTTGAAAGTAAAAAAAAACCTTACAATTTCATTCTTTTTGACTAAAATATCCTTAATAGAATTATTAATTTTCTAAAATAATTATGATAATTATAAGAAATATTTTTTAAAAATAATTATTTCACAATTATTTATTTTGAGTTAAAAATAATTGTTTAATTTATTTTAATTTTTTATATTAATCAAATACATATTTAATTATATAGCTAATAAAAGTAAGGGTATTTTGGTCGAAATGGATGAAATTATAGGTTTTCTTATCTCTTAAGGGAGAGATGTGTAATTTCTCAAAACATAGGGGAAGCGAGTATAATTTAAGGATCTCTCCTTTAAGAATCTCTCAGGAGACGAGATTGTAATTTACTCAAAAAAAACTTTAAGGATTTTGTTGGTGCACTTATTGTGGGAGACCAATATTCTTACTATAATTTAGTTATTAGGTCCACTCTGGTAGATACCCGGTCATAGACCAATATTCTCACTTTAATTTGCTGTCAAGATGGTTCACTGATTTTGGACTTGTGTAGGTGGAAGGGTGGTTATGAGTCATCCTCAAGGGAGAAAAGTATTAGAACAGCAACGGCAGCAACACCCTGAAGTGGTAGTTTCTGACTTACCTGATAAAACAACTTTACAGAGAGTTGCTGCTGCACATTCCTTTGATTTGGCTGAATTCGTGGATGAACCTGGCCTTTATTTGGCTGTTTTGAGCTGGTCGGGGGCTTAAAAACAGGAAAGTGGATGATATGAAATTACAAGTTTATTACCAGTTCCTTTTGAAACATTTTTTTACTTAATCTTGGTCGGACCTTGACATGTGTTTTATGGTTTTAGGATAATTACTGTGTATTTTGGATGAGAACTCATAAGGAAATTCAGTTTTGGTGGTTCTTCTATGTCAGCTTTCCCATAACATAATAATTTAAATTTCCCCTAATCCTCTCTCGTCTTATTTTTGGAGGAGTAATGCCTTTGGCGTACCTTTCTTGTCGGAAAACCTCGCCCCTTTGTGTGGAGAACATGTGAGTAGAATAACTTAAGATGTACCGAAGTTCAATACTACTGTAGTTCTGAACTTTTACTACCCCATTTGTGTGGGGCTTTTGCTTTTAGATCTTGGATGGTAGGTATATTAATCATTCCTGTAAATGGGGGTCTCAGTTCTTCCGACATAAATGGGTGTCTTAGTTGCATTATGATAAATGGTGGGTCTATGATGCAAGTTGCATCATGCAATGGGCATGTGACACAATTGTAGCCATTGATACGATTCAATGATTGAAATTGCATTGTATCTTAAGTTATTCTACGTTACAATCTCATTGGCTGAAATTGCATTGTATACATGTAACAAGTTGCATCATAAACTCACCCACTATGGTGAAATAGCTTCAAATATTTGATGATAGGGCAAATTCATGTCGTTATTTGCATAATAAAAGTTTAGCTCAGATTAAAAACCTGAATTTAAAATACTAGAAATTTAAATGCCTAAGCTTTTGATAAATTCATGGATAGGCTAAGTAATACTTTGACTTAGTTTGGGTAGACTCGGTAGATTGGAGTAATTTTAAAACCTACTATATTGTTTATATATTTGGATATTCGATCCATAGGCTTGAGTTTGGATAGTATTATAGACTATCTGTCCCATGAATAGATCTATTTCCAATTAATCGTGTGAGTATTAGGCTTAATTTTGTTTTAGGTACTGCATCCTAGTCCGTAGCTATATCATTTCAAATGGAGCTTCTACTCTTGAATGGTTTTGATCCTCACATGACAGAAGGTAAAAGAGTTGCCACCAACCGTTGAATTGTCATCTAATTAGTCTCACATTCATTGTTTAAAATTGATGTAAGGCAATGAACAACATTTTTTTTTTATAAGTATCTATTGAAATGAGCTTGATGATTATTATCTTTCGTATGGTTTATTATTGGGTGCGACCCTTTCAATAGAAGACGTTCAATTCTTATTTCTCTTAAGATTTAATTTAGAAAACAATGATTAAAAAAACACATATTTTGATTTAGTTAATATATATTAGAAAAGAATAAGTTAAAGGAATAAAACAAATAACAATCCTCTGACTTAACTTTAAGTCTTTAGCACAATTATGAACAACCATTCTTCACCTGCTAAATGCTAAATAGTATGGCTTTCTAAAACCAACAAAAACAGACTTTGAAAAGAAAATAAAAAGCAACTTGTTTGTTATGTTAACATATTAGTAAAAGTTCACAAAGATGACATCGTTACAAGAAACAAGAAACCGAGAATATACCTGTGGACAATGCCTTTTCCGTCTATGTTTGGATTGAGGATTATGGAGAAAAAGAAAAGGAAAGATGAGATTTTTAAGATATCTTCCATTGTTTGAGAAGACGAAAGTCGAAAAAGGAGATAATGGAAGATCAATAATTAATCTTTTATTATCATTTCCCTTCACAAATTCAAGATACTCTAAATTAGAGTATTATATAAGAGGCATCAACACCAAAATAAAGGAAGTAACATATAAAAGATTAATCTTCCGTTTCTCTCTCCTCTCTTCTCCTCTAATGACTTCCCTTCTCCTTCTAATTCCCAAATAAACTCTTACAGCCTGTTTGATATAGCTTCCAGAGGTGAGGTTAGAAGGAAGGTGAGATTAAATTGTGTTTGGTATGATTTTGGAAGTGGTGAGGTGAGTTGAAGGTTCCTAGCTAAGTGGGAAGATTGTTGCCATGTAGAAGTGGAGGGAAGTGGAGGGAAGGTGAGGTGAGATTTGGTTTAAAGACCAAAATGCCCTTAAAAAAATTGTGGCTTTTAAAAAAGTAAGGGCAAAAAGGATATTTCATACTTTTATCTTCTATTTCCCTATCTTCTTTCCACCCTACCAAACAACATTACTTTTACATTCCACTTCCATTTTTTTGCATACCAAACATATTTTTTATCACTTATTTTCACTTTCACTTTCACTTTTACTTCCACTTCCATTACCACTTTCACTTTTCACTAAAATACTCACGGATACCAAATGTCACCTTAAAGTGCAAAAGCAAGTATAAAATATCAAGCATTCTAGACATGAGTGATTTTGTTAGTGGAATATATAATAAAATAGTTATTTCCGTCTAACTAAAAAGAATATAATAAAATAGTAAACTAATAGACTTGATAAAAGGGTATAAAATACCAAAGATTGTGTCTATTGGATAGTGGAAGAGATATGCCTCTTGGAAACCCTTCATGTGAAGAAACCAAATGCATGTGTAATATTTTTCGGTCTATCTCTCTTGTTGTGTTTGGTAAAAAGAGAAGAGAAAGGAATGAGAATAAAAATGTCATATTAATATGATGTGATGTGAATAGAATAAAAGTGGGTAAAATGACCGATCGATCATTTTACCCTTACATTAAAAGTGATAATAAAATAAAAGTGAGTAAAAAAATAAGGACAAAGATATAATTTCATTACATTATAAAAAAGTAAAGTTTGTTTAATAAAAAAAAAAGGAAGAAGGCTTCTCTCTCTTCTTTTTTTTCATCAACATTTCTTGCTACCGCATCCCAATAGATACCATTAACGTGGAAATTAGAATGTTTGTGTTCCTCTAAAATGCAAGGGTGCCATTGTAACTGCATTATTAAGGATATTTTTGGTAAGGTAAATTTGTAAATAACTCACATTTTTGTAGTAGAAAGATTATAGAGACATGTTTAAGAGAATATTAATAATTTGGTATCTAAAATGCATATTCTTTCAATTTAGTACTTTAACGTAGAGTAGTCTCAATTTAATGTATAAATAATTTTTTTAGACCAGATAATTTGATTCTTAAATAATTAATTTGATCATTTGGTTAAACGGAAGAAGTTTGAACAAGAAGTGATATTAACAAATAATTTTTTTTAGAACAGTATTAACAAATAATAACTTAATTATTAAGTAATGAATTAGATTATATTTAATAATTAAAAAATGTATTATATTTACAAATTAAACATTATTAAAAACTTAAAATACACAATTTGTATATTTTTATGTGCAATTTGTTAATTTGTTGTGATTTATTTTACACGTATCTTCAAAATGCATTCTTTGCATTTTTGGTTGAATAAGAGTCAATTCATCATTTCACACTCAATTAGTGTCCATTAATATTGCTATCAATTAACTTTTTATCAATTTTAATAGTCAATTATTAATTGATTTTTCAAAAGGAAAAAATTTATGTAAAGTTTCTTATATCTCTATCTTAATGTTCTTCAAATTATAGGTTTTATTTATACCGACTCTCTTCTATAATTAGTCAATTAAAATGTAGTCTTTATATTCTCTGTCATATAATTAGTATGCAAAATTCTTTTGTCACCTTTCTTATTTATATTGAGAACCTTACAACAAATATATATGAAACATTTCCTTAAATTTAGTCATTTTAAAATGCCAAATTAAATTTTTTTTAATGATTAAATTAAGAAAATATGTAAATTTCAATGACCAAATCATTAATATATACTCTATCTTTAATTAAAGATATAATTAATGTGATTTTTAATATACAGATGATTATTATTTTCAGGCCAAAAAAGGAAATTAGATTCGGTGCAATTACCTTTCGTACAATTACGGTGCAATTATTTTAAAACACACATTTTTACTTCATTTTTGAAGTACTAATAGGGACTCACTAATAAGGACCTACCATGAATGGATTAGGGACAAAAATTTTATCAATATTGACAAATATCATCACTAAATAGTCTTGTGAGACTATTTATCAATATTAATAACAATTTAGTCCCTAATCCATGATGATATTTGCCAATATTGATAAAAATTTTGTCCCTAATCCATTCATTGTTAGTCCTTATTAGTGTGAGTCTCTATTAGTACTTCAAAAATGAAGTAAAAATGTGTGTTTTAAAGTAATTGTACCGTAATTGCACAAAAGTTAATTGCATTGGATCCAAAGATGATTATTATTTGATATCCCACTATTTAAAAGTAGATATGAATTTTTCAATATTGAATAATTTTAAAAAATATTTAATGCATAAAAGCACAATAATACAAAAAATTAAATAAAGATACTTTTTTTTGGTGGGGTAAATAAAGATACTTTAATTTAACAAAAATATATTAAATGTCTAAATAATTATTTTGGATGAAAAATGTCTAAATAATTTGAAAGCATAATATATCTATAATTTTTAATTACAGTTTTTATTTTTTCTTAATCTATATTAATATAATTGTTGAGTATTTATCAATGTTGTAAGAACCGAACCGGACAAAGACTCGGACAAGTGTTCGGTTCATGGTTTGATCGGTTTAATCGGTCGAACCGTCGGTTGAACCGGATGACGCAATAAATAATAAATAATTATTATTCTTAATATATAAAATGACATCACTCAAATTTTAGGTTTCAATATATATAATTTTGAAGTTTTAAATTACATGACTTCTCAAAGTTTTAATTTTTAAGACTTATCAAGCTTTGAAAGAACTTAATCAAACTAAATATAAAATTATTGATAATCATGATTTTTAAATTTTAATTTTCAAGACTTTTCTAATTTTAATTTTTAGATTTCTCTAATTTTTTTTATATTATTTTTCCTTTTTATTTTTTAATTTTTTAATTTTTTTTAAAAAATAAAATTGGACAGGTTGGACCACCGGTTGACCGGTCCAACTCCGGTTAAATTCGGTCCAATTAAAAAAACGATTTTTTGGTCCAACCGACTCGCCTTTGTATTCGGTTGGCAGTTGAACCGGTCGGACTGTCCGGTCCGGTTCTTACAACATTGGTATTTATCACTCGTTTTCTAAAATAACTATTTTATAATTAAAAATATATAATACTTGATGAGATAAAAAAAAGTAGAAATTATGACATGTAGTTATCAAAATAAGAGGTAGATATTTAATTTATTAATTTTAAATATAATAATAATAATTAATTTATATAATATTTTAATCATTTTTAAAAAAATAAATATATTGATTTAGCATAATAGATTGATGACTTGAAAAACAAATATTTCCTAATTCTTCCTCAAACATAATATAATAACACAAACGAAATCAATATTCTTCGAGCGCACAGTGCCTTTTTCCCGGAACCATCAATCTTCTCCTTCCCGCTATGGACGATGGCGTCCAATCACCGGCGGCTCGCGATCCCGATGTGGCGGATCTCGATATCGCTCACGACGATCCTTCATCGACGCTTCTTGATCTCACCAGCTATCAACTCCACGACCTCGATTCCGTCGACTTGCCTCCCTACCTCACCGAGTTGGACCTAACCTCCAATCGCCTATCGGCCTTGGACCCTCGCATAGCCCACCTCTCTAATCTCAAGAAGCTTTCTCTTCGTCAAAACCTCATCACTGATGCTGCTGTTGAGTCCCTCTCTACCTGGCACGCCATATCGGGTCTTGAGGTATAACTAGTTTTTGTTTTTTGTTTTTTTTACTTCGCAATTGCTCTTTCTTTCTTACACTAGAAAGGTTTTGGGAAGATCTGAAGTTACGCTCTCAATGTGTTATGAATTATGATGTTTCGTTATCCCTGATGAAGAGCTTGAAACCTATAGGACTGAGTTTTACTGTCTGTGGCTTTGTTGGGTGTGGTGCAGTGAACTTGATTTCGTCAGTGCTTCAGAATTGAGCGCGTATGAGAAGAACTCCAAATTATTTATTTATTTTTTAAATTGTACGGTTTCTCTATATATAAGGCACTAAAGAACGAATTCCAGTATGTCCGCTCTTTTTTCCCTTTAAATTTTGTAATTAAGCCTTTGGTTTTCGCTGTATAGTCCTTGTTGTAGATTCGAAACGAAAAATTTAGAGAAGTGGAGACAAGTTTTGTGGACATACTATTGATTTCTGTACAAGTCAAAGTTCCAAGGAATACGAAAAATATGGAATTAAATTTAGTCAAAAGTATTCTAGTGTGGAGGTGAAACTGGTAGATCATTCTTGGTAATAAATTACAAGTGTTACATATTTGGAGACTATAATACAAAATAATGGGGAAATAGAGGAGATGTAAATTATAGAGTCCACACTATAGATGAAATGAAAGAAGGCTTTAGGTGTCATTTATAATAGAAAAGTACCAATCAAAATTAATGTTGGGTGATAAACATAAGAAAAAATTCAAGTGAGAATGTTGTGTTGGATGAGTGGATTTACTAGAAGTCTAGAAAGGATAAGATTATAAATGATTGCATTGGAGAGGAAGTTGGGGTAGAACCTAGCATAGAAAAAGTAGTAGAAATGTACCTTAGATGGTTTGGTCATGTATAAAGGAGACCATTAGAGGCTCTTATATGAAAAGTTGTGGATAGTCCAATAACTAAAGCTAGGGGGAAAGGAAACTAAACAAAACAATAAGAGAAATTATTAGGATGGATCTAACTGAAAACTATTTAACCATAGAAATGAGTTAAGATAATGCATGTTGGTGTTGCTTGATTTATGTATTGTAACCGACCCAATCTCGCGGAAAAGGGTTTTGTTTATTGTTTTGTTGTTTTTATGGTTACATCTTTCTCCCCCATCCCTGGTCAAATAAAAGAATCGTGAGTGAAACATGGAGTATAATGGGTTGGGTTAATCTAAAATACTCTGTAAAAAGTTGAGAGGAGGAAGGGAACGGAATGGTTAAGTAATTTGTTTCCCCCTTTGTTTGGAGAAATTTTCTCTTCCAAAATTTCCCAAATTGAGGGAGCTTAAATTTACAAGGCAGGAAGAGCTTCAAAGGATTTTGGAAGGTAATTGAAATTCCATCATTTTTTCTCCCCTCCTTATTAGTAACACCCAAACAAGGGAAAGTTTTCAATTAATTTTTCCATTACCCTCCTTGCTAAGGGAGGTATGACAACACATGATGTTTCAGAGGAAATTTCTGATGAAGTTCAATGTCTTGATTGAGTTAATTATTTTCCTGAAAAAATGTTTATATTTATGCTCCAACCATTTCAAGGGCTAGGAGTGGGTAAGGAGTCTCTAGTGTCTCTTTCATATGCTTCATGCTTTATCAGTTGCTTTTAAATTCTAGTCCATGGTAAGTGATAATTTATTAACTCAAAACATTAATATTTATTTATAAATGGAATGCAAGGAGAAAAGAAGATCTTTTGACCTTGTTTACTAACTTGAGATGATTTCCATACTTTTGCTTCAGCTAAAAGACAAATAAGTAGTGGGAAGCCTTCATAGGATGCCTATTATAAATTATAATATTTCTGTCGCCCATGCAATCATGCATGTGATAGGAATCCTCCTAAAAAGCCTCTACTCGCTTATTCTAGAAGGAAAACAAACATGAAAGTTGGAAAAGTAGTGGGACCACTACTTGGGTCATGTTGCATGTTTATTTCCCTTTTGCGTTCTGTTATTTACTTGTTGCACTACTTTCTTATTTTTAGCTAGCATTTAGGTGGGTATGGCATTATAAATAGGAAAAAACTTATGTCCATTTCCTTATGTCCATTTCCTCCATTTCCCCAATATAATTATGACACGTGGCAAAAAGTGTTTAAATGACCAATCACAGTAGAGAGAGAATATAGAAGACCACCTTTTATATGACCAATCATAGAAGAAAGAGAGTGTAAATACAATATATGATTGGTGGAAATGGAGGAAATGGACATAAGTTTTTTCCTTATAAATATCCGTTTCCCTTTGTTTTGTATTAGATTAATCTTGCTTGAATTGTATTGGATTTGGTCCTTCCTAAGGACTTTGCTATTGAATAAACACTTCGTTCAGATTCTGTAATACCTCTTGTTCAATATTCTGTTACTGTTTTAATTATAGTTTCTCTAGAGTCGGTCCCTATCAGTATCAGCATGTCATATGTTTTAATTATCTTGTTTTACATAGCTAAGCTTCTGACAGGCTGATATTTATACAGGAGCTAGTGCTACGGGATAATCAATTAAGAAAAATTCCAGATGTCAGCATATTTAAGAGAATTCTGGTGTTTGATGTCTCCTTCAATGAAATTACTTCACTACATGGGTTATGCCAGGTCTCCAACACGCTGAAAGAGCTCTATGTATCTAAAAATGAAGTGACAAAAATTGAGGAGATTGATCACTTCCATGAATTACAAATTCTTGAACTTGGTTCCAACAAATTACGGGTTGGTAATCTGGTTTGTTAGTGGACAATCTATCATATAGTATTTGAGACACATACAGCTTTTGTTCTGGCAAACATGAAGTGCAAGAGCAAGAGTATGATTGTTTGCCCTGTGGAAATGGGCGTAGTAGCTTTGCTTGCTATAGTATCTCATGAAGCATGGAGTTGATACTTACATACTTACATTTCTGAATCAGGTAATGGAGAATTTGCAGAACTTGGCAAATTTACAAGAGCTCTGGCTTGGACGTAATCGAATTAAAGCTGTAAACTTGTGTGGACTAAAATGCATAAAGAAGATTAGCTTGCAAAGCAATCGTCTGACTTCAATGATAGGATTTGAGGTATACCATCTACCACTGTTTAATTGTTTTCCTAAAGTTTTAGATAAAAAATTGAGGGAAAATGTTAAACAATCAATTTAGTCTTTGTATGATTTTTAGGTTCTCCTGTTAAATTAATTGACAAATTGGAACTCATTTGATTCAGCCAGGCCTGTTTTATACATATTTTCAGTCCACATTTTTGTTCTTTATAATTACGGTTTTCTCCCTTTTTATCCTGATTACAGAGTTGCATAGCTCTAGAAGAGCTATACTTGAGCCATAATGGTATCACAAAAATGGAAGGCTTGTCTTCTTTAGTCAACCTTCGTGTTTTAGATGTATCATCAAATAAGCTAACATCTGTAGATGACATTCAGAACCTGACACAGTATGTATACTAATCCATTTCCCCCCCTACTGATCACTTTAGATGTATGTTGTTAATTTCATTGACTAGTCTTCTATTACAGATTAGAAGATCTATGGCTTAATGACAACCAAATAGAATCACTTGAGGGCTTTGCTGAGGCTGTTGCTGGTTCAAGAGAGAAGCTTACCACCATCTACCTAGAAAATAATCCATGCGTATGTATTCATGAGCCTTACTAATTTTGTTATCTTTGTTTCTTGATATCTTTATTAAAACATTCTTCTCAGCAGATTGGGCTATATGTCTTGTTTGCCAACGTGTTATGAATTTATTTGCTATTCAACTGGCCTCTGGTTGGTTTTTATGTCATTATAGATTGTCAGTGCATTACTTGAGCATGTAGTATAGATAATCTACCATTAAGCTTCACTTAGTTGGTAGAACGTATTAGCCAACCTCAATTACCACTAGCAAGGAGGTCAAGCCACATAATCTTATGAAGCTGCTAATTTATGTCAATGGGTTTGTTCGAACACCTTGAGCAACTTAACTATTCTTTTTGGGATCTTATACAGAGAAAGGAGTATAAGGCTTTGAAATGTGTAATCTGTTTGTTCAATTGTCACATATTTGTTTGGTGTAAAAGGCAAGAGTTTTACAGCACCAGGTTTTTTATCCTCAAAACTTTTATGGGGGTGTGATTGTTTTCTTAGCTGGTACGTGGAATCTGTTTTCTGCACAAGTATTCACAGTTAGCTTATAAAAGCAAGAATAGCCTGTAAAAGCTAGCTTTAATTCATTTTAAAGTTTTTGGGTTTTAATTTCCCTGAATTAGTCTATGATTGTGATCCCCAGATGGAATAAAGTTGGACCTTTTGTTTTTTGTTAGGTTAAATTACTTTGTTAATGCTGAGAGTTTCACTCAAATTTCAATTTAGTCCCTATAATTTGGTTGTTTCTAATTTGACCCTTGTTATAATCTTCATTACCGTGCTGTTAAATTCTGCTGACTTCTCCAACTCTCTGTTATCTTAACACTTTGAATATGTATAAATAATTCATGCCAATGAAGTGATGAAGATAAATGATGGAGTGAAATTGACCCTCATGATGCCACTTAAGTTTAATTGGTTAGAGTAAATTGGCATAAATCATGCATATTTGAAGTACCAAATTGGCACATGGTTGGCCAACGTCAACTACATTAATGAAGGTTTAATGACAAGAACCAAAATTATTATGAGAGAGAGAGAGAGAGGATCTTTTACCTTTTCCTTTGGATTCTGCAATTTCATTCATGCTGTTTCTTTAAGAACTCCTAATTTAATCTTGCTCTACTCTTTCAGGTCAAGTTACCTGAGTATTCTGCGATTTTAAAGCAAATCTTCCCCAACATCCAACAAATTGATTCCAATGTATTTTGTTAGAAGTGTCTTGGCTTCAGCTTTTATGGAAAAACAATAGCTTTTGAAGCTTTGGCATCTCATATCCATGTGTAAGCTCCAAAACAATCTCTCTCTCTCCTTATTTCATTCTTAATATTAATGTTTTAAATTGCACATCAACAATCTTCTTCTACAAAGTCTTTCATGCTTGCAGATTCTGATGAAAACAATAGGATGATCGATGGACATTTTATGTGGTTACTTCCCTAACAAACATGTTTTTAGCTGTTAAATTTATTGTTTTGCACTTCACTTTCCTTTTATTTATGTTTGTTGTTCCTTTTTGGAAAACTTAGTTTTCGAAGTAATGCTTTCTCCTCCTTCTGTATAATGATATTTGCATCTACCTTATGGGTATGCAAACAAGGATGTAGTATAATGGTCTGTCCTGTTATATTATTATTAATAGATATTTTTGTTACTTTTTCTCAATCAGAAGAAAGTAAAACTTTTGTCTATAACATCACTAATTATCTTTACTATTTTTATTTCTTACAATCACTGTACCTTTGCATCTCTTATGATAGCAATTAGCATGCAAACTGCATCATATGGGTGAACAATGAACATGCAGTGATGTAATAGCACTACATCTCAATGCAGATCCCTGTAATTCTCCCTGTCATTCACTTTTTGAATCTTAGGGTTACGTGAATGTTGGACGTAATGGGAATGGGAATAGTAATATGAGAGTGATGTGATGTGAATGGAATAAAAGTGGGTAAAAAAGTAGGGGTAAAAATATAATTTCATCACATTACAAAAAGTAAAGTATGTTTGGTATGAATAATGTTTGGGATTACAAGATACATTACATGGACAAAACAATAAACCAAATGTGCTCTTAAATCTTATTAGTAGCTAATGAATAGAATTATTTTGTACATTAGTATTTAAAATTAAAGAAAAAAATGAATTAATAAACTAATAGAGAGAAAATATTCTTCATTCTCATTCTTCAGGGGATTCGAGAATGACGGGTAATATTACAAATTTAACATTCCATTTATTTATTACTTGTCATTAGTTAATATTAATAAAAATTTTATCATTAATTTATTCAGAGTAGATTTTTATCAGTGTGTCTTTATTAATATTGATAAGCCCCTAGTTTTGAATTAGTTGTATGAGATGTTAATCACAACTGACTTTGTAGTTGGTAAATTACTTAATATGCCTGGGATTAAAATATGTTGCATAGGTTGGGATGTAATTAGACATGATAGAGGCTTCTCTTTGTACTATCTTTCTCAAGATAACACAAGATTCTTGATTTCAAGGGATAAGGAACGCATTCCATACTAGTTTCCACGATGAAAATGAGGTAGCTGAAAAAAAAACTTCAATTAATTTACAGTAAAATTTTAAAAACCTAACAACTTCTTGAAATATGATTTCGTTCATGACAATTCACGATAGTATTTTATGAAATGCCCCATATATCGTAAACTAATCAATATAAGGCAACAAAAATACGTTGATAAATCAAATTTCAGGCACCATGGTAACAAGACGTTTCTTGAAAGTATTGGTAGACAAAATTGCATTGTATTCATGTTCAGCCGGCTCTGAGAAAAAGACGTTCAGAAATTGTTTGTATACATATAATAAGCTTCATGTAGGAGAGAGGGTGCGATGTCAATAAAATATGATACGTAAGATAGAGAGTGTATCATATATAAGTCTTTCACGTCAGTATTTAATAGTAAAATCAAACGGATGTCACGTTAGAGGACCAATTTTAATAAAAAAAATATTGAGGACCAAAATAACTTTTTGAAACGTTGATGACTAATATTAGACTTCATGAAAACGTTGATGATCAAACGAGTAATTTGGCCATACATATTATTTATTAGAATTCAATTGACAAAAATATTATTTTAGTCCCTAATATTTATCCACTTTTTTCAATTTGGTCTCTAATATTTGTTCAGTTTTAATCTTGTCCTTTACATTTGTGATTGTACCAACTTGGTCTCTCATTTAAAATTACTTAACAAAAATGTTGTCATAGACATTTTCTTTGCTTAGTATACATACTTATATTAACATGTAGGTAATGATTCGAAGCAAGACTTTTCTTTCTTATTAACCCTTTAAAAATTTTATGATAAATTGTTTGTGAAAATTTATTCCTAAAGCACTGAAATATTATCTTTTAATTAGTTTAATTTATTTTAATTTTTAAAAAATAATATTAATAAAATTTTTTTCTTTTTAGTCTTAATTTTAAAAAAACTTGGAGGTGGACAAATGTAAATTTGTCGCCTAAATGTATATATAAGCATGCATACTAACTAATAAATTGTTCATGTAAGCATTATGTTAAGTGATTTTAACACTTGGATAATGGAAGGACCAAATTGATACTAATAAAAAATGTGAGGAACTAAATTGAAAATGAACAAATGTTAGAAATTAAATTGGTACCAATCACAAACGTGAGAGACCAAATTGAGACTAAACAAACGCTAAAGACTAAATTGAAAAAAGTGATAAATATTATGAGCTAAAATAAGATTTTTGTCGAATTAAATTCATCAGACATCATTTAACAATCAAACAACTCATCGGTACTACTATTTAATTTCTATCGATTTTGTTAATCAAATAACTATATTAATTAGAAATTAATCTCTCTATATATAAATATGACTAAATTGAGATATTTCTCCCTTTTGAAATTAAATTGAAAAAATATGTATTTTTTAGTGATCAAATTATTAATTTACTCAATATTTTATTATATTTCTAAAGAATTTTAATACAATCTTTTGTGTTTTTGCCTACTGAAAATAAAACATGTTAAACACATTTCACTCAACTTTTTTCCTTAAAATATTTTATATGAATTAATTTTTAAAGCTCATAAATCACTACACCTAGTTTCTAAGAGTCTAATAAATATCAATTTTGCTCACCAAGCTGACGTGGGAAGGATTAATTGCAAAATCTAACTGATAACAATAATCAAAATCTTTTTTTAGCATGAAAAATTGACTATATAAATCAAGCGATACCAACAAATTATGTATTCATGACCAATTCACCTAAAACGTGTTTCAACAAATTTTTCTACAATAAATATCAGCCCAACTTTTTCTAATACAATCATTCTTAGACCACTCATCCAACATTTCTGCCACATGAATTTATCCTCATGCTTTTATCGCGCAATATTCACTACCATACAAAAAAGTTATACGAACTATAAATCCGTTTCCCACAAAAGGATTTGAACAGCCATTCTATTCAATACAAGTTCATAGTAAACAGTGGTCTGCTACAGCAATCATACTCATTAGCAGTCATTCTCATAATTAGTTTACAAACAAGATTTAAAAACAGTAGTTCATTTCATCAACTTAGAGAAAGAGTTGAAACTTAATAGAAATTCAAGGAGACAGAGCCATCCACTTAATGCCCTCTTTCAAATCCAATGCGAGTCCTACCAGAACCTCCTCCTTCATGACCTTCCCGCATTGAAGATCCACCACTTGCTCTCATGGTTCCTCCACTACCAACTTTCTCCATGGCTTTCTTACCCTTCTTCACTTCTGTCAAGAACTGATCCAGACCAAATGGATCAGCTTCTTCATTCTCAAATTCGACTGGTCTATCCCTTGGACCTGTCCTTTCAGAAGTTCCAGCAAATCCTTTGTCGGGTTTAAAGCGATCGGTTTTCATAATCTTTTCCAACTGCTCATCTGCACCTCCATAGGCATCGGAATCGGCATCCTTCTTTGGCCTGTATAAGGTGGAGAGTGTTGGCTGGGCAGTAAACAAGCCGGACTCGTAGACATTATACTGATCATCCGTGGCAAAGCCAGAAGACATTCCTTTATCCTGGTTGAATAGCCTTTCGTCATACATAACTTCGGTCCCTGCTTTTGTAGAAGCCATGCCAAGAGCAACTTTCTCACTAATATCACGATCCCTGTCTCTTGTAATCTTGCTTTTCTTTCCCATTGCAGCATCCTTTGCCTCTAATCTTCTCTCTCTCTCCCTCTCTCTTCGTCGTTCTTCACGAATTTTCTCCCGTTGTAGTCGTTCCTCCTTTTCCTCCCTTGACTCCTTAGGGAAATTCTTCTCCCTTTCCCGTGAATGATGGTCATAATCAACTCTCATATCAGTATCTTCCATGCTAATCTTCTCAGAAGGGACGGGAACAGCAGATTGGGGTGCCACACCAGTTCTCTCTGAACGAGCTTTCTGAGCCAAAGCCCTTAGCTCCTGCTCTTTCCTTTCCTTCTCTTTCAGAAGCATCTCCTTCTGAACCTTCGACCTCATTGCAACTGCTTCTCTAGCCTTCTGCTCTGCAACATACAATGCCTCCGAAAGCTTTGCAAAGTTGTCATTAATCTGAACCTCTTGAAGGCCTCTGCCATCAGCTGCAAGACGCTTGTCAAGTGGGATCGTGTAACCTTTTGGATTCTTCCAATTTGAGATACATGGGGGTATCTTCCAATCTTGTTGATCTTTCACAGTAACAGGCCTTGGAGGGGAGTGCATCACTGGCACAGGAGGGGAACCAGAAGCCTTTGGTACTCGCTTATGCTTAAACTTTGGAGGCTCAAGTGGATCCACAGGCATCTCAACCATCCTAATAACTCTCTCTCTTGCCCCAGAATTAAAGGCTGCAGATTGTTGTGAAGGTTTATACTTAATAAACTTTGCATCAGATGATTGTTTCGGCACATTTTTGGGCTGTGCTGCACTCAATCTCACATTAACTATCTTCTCAAGGGCAGCTTTTGTTTCCTGTGTTGTTTCTTCAATCTCATCTTGCATCTCCTCATCATCCACTATATCACTTTCATCATTCTTCAGAAATTTCGGTATCAGATCTTTTTGTTGTGAGTAAACAATTTTTTTAGAATTCTCATTCTGCTTAACTATTGCATCATATGCTACATTCCCATGGGCATCAACTGTCACAGGAAGAATCTTTGACCCTGGTTTTGATGATCTGTCCCTTCCCATGTCAAGGGGATATTGAGCTACATGGATCTCAGGAAATGCTCCACCATCCCCAAAATCCTCTACCTTCCGAGGAACAAAACCTGCACGCTTTAAATAAGGTGGCACAGGTTTAGGCTGAACTACTGTGGACTTTTCAGCCTCAGATGTGCTGAATCGCTGCTTGAACCATGGATCACTACTGTGGTCATAATATGTGGTCGACGTTGATTTTGCAGGGGGGAGAAGGTCTTTTAAGGCCGACATAATTATAAATGTTTCCACAGCCCTCAGGAGCTATAGAGACCTAAAATGAACCATTTTGCATTGTAATAAATTAGAGAACATACCAAATCAAACATGTACTGGAAAATGAGAGACTATCCGATTATGTAAACCACACTCAAGAAGACAGCAGAACTATGACAACACAACATGTAGATATAAATAAGGAATGTATGGCACAAATACTGTCAGTTTTTATTCAAACAAAAAAATCAACGCATAACAAGAAGTGCTTGCATACAAACAAACATACAATAAAATGAAGAAAGGTCTTCTTGAAGACATTTTTTGTTCTTAAAAAAAAGTTTAGGAGGCCACTGATATCAACTACTCACCGACTCAATCTCATCTTTATATGCATGATTACTACTATTATTAATATCTAAATACCCCAATTTACAACATGAACATAAAAAAAAACAATTTTTCCCCTTATGAAGCAGAGCACAATTAGTCAAAATCCACAAACACCACTGGCATGCCATAAAGCATTGTTTCCGATATCTTGATCAAAGAACATAATGACTCAGGTATGGCCCATCTCTAACATCAACAAGGTAAGACTAAAAAAGTAATATATATATATATATATTTCGTGCCAGGAACACGGCGAATAGAATTCCCCTTGTCACAAAATCCAAAATTCAGAACCCATCTGTCATGATGGGGTCAAAAAGCCTAAATTCATCATGGATTAGTCCCCAAATTAAAAGTAGCTCAATAATAAGGAATAGAGTGCCGAAAACAAACAACTCGACTTATGTACCATATACTATTACAATGTATTTAAATGGCCAAGTACTTATGATAAAAAAATTGAAGACTCGAATTCCAACAATCAGTGTTGTCAAAGGCGCTCACCTTAGCGCCTAGGCACTATTTGAGGCCAACACCTCTCACACCATGAGAGCCGTTGGCTTCACAGAGGCAATGCCTAGGCGAGCGCCTCTGGCGCCTTTGCCGTCAAAAAGACTGAAATAGGGTTTGTACAGTTCTTTTATATATATATATATATATAACAAATCAGTTCTTAATACATTTAAACTAGGAGAAAAAAACAAAGCCCAGCCCAATATTTTAATAGACTTAATCTAGGTAAGTTTTTAGGTTTAAGTAAACAATATTAGAAAACAAAAAGACACAATCAGAACTTTTCAACCAACATACGGCAACCTCTTCAACGTACTTTGGGCTTGAGGGCATTTTGTATGTTGTTTTTGGGTATTATTATTACCTTGATATATGACACTAGTGCCTTAATGATTTTGATGATTATAGTGTCTTATGACTTGATGATTATTATATTAGAACTTAGAATAGTTAATTTATATTTCAAATGTTGTTACAAACTCTCATCTTTTTATCTTTGTTCATTTAGCATATTCTAGAATTCATTTCTTACTATAGTGCCGTAGTTCGCTCGGGCGTGCGCTCTTTCATCGTCTCTCGCCTAAAGCACCTTTTGCCTTTGACTACCTTGCCAACAATTAGATATCACAGAACTTAGACAAATAATTTTGATAATAAGAACTTAGACAAATAATCTATGCCCTTACATTAAAGGAAATTCATCCATTAAAAGGCATATATCTCAAATCACAGGATTACCTTCCACAAATCTAAACATACCATCAGCACAATATCATCCCATTAATCAGTGCAATAACTAGCAAATTAGTCTACAATATCACCGCAAATAAAAGGAAAGTTGTAGCAAAATTGCAAAAAGGAGAGAGGGGCTTGAGATTTAAAAAAGACAAGGGAAATCACCTAAACCATAGCAGCCAAATAACCATTAGCAGCACATCATAATTCATCAAAATCAAAACTCAAATGGAATCAAGAAAACGCATATTGGACCAGATATGTTAGTAGCCTTCAAACCAAAAACGAAACGGAATCAAGAAAACATGTACTTGAATTAAAATCCAGCAACCCCACAATCGAAATCGAACTCCCAACCCCCTGATTTAAGCTCACAGACCCAAAACCAATACAACCCAGAAGCAGAACACAAAGCCTATAGTCCCACAAAAACTAGCGCCCTAAGTGATATGAATTCAGATTAAAAAAAAAATAAGCACAAACTTCCTAGGAGTGCCGATTTCACCTTTGTAGCTAAGCTTGACGGACGATGGCAGTAGCGAGCAGCGTGGCTAGAAATCACGGCAAGCAGAATCTGGCGTCCACGTCTCGATTCTTATTCCTCACCCGATCCTCGCATGTTCTTTCTCTTCGTGTGCGAGAATTTGTGCGCTCCTTATGAGAGAGTATGCAGTAGGTGCAGGGCGAATGATGTAGTGAGAGAAGGAAGATTGAAAGAGGAAAATAGGGTTTTCGGGGGAAGGAAAAGGGGAAAAGGAAAGGAGAGATAAAAGAGGGGAAGAGGAAAGGGGATTTTATACCGCGTTATAGATTTTTATGACTAAAAAATTAGGGCCAAATGACTCTTTTGGTCCTCAACGTTTGCACCAAATTTAATATTGGTCCTCAACGTTTTAAAAAATTATTTTTGGTCCTCAACGTTTTTATGTTGGTCAAAATTGGTCCTCCAGCATAACACCGTCTGGTTTTTTTGTTAAATGGTGATGTGGAAGCCTTATGTGGCACACCCTCTCTCCTACGTGTCATATTTGGATAATATGACACCCTCTCTCACTCCAACTCAGCAAAACGACGCTGTTTTACTAAGTTGGAGTGAGAGAGAAGTGATGCAAAACGACGTCGTTTTGCTGAATTGGAGTGAGAGAGGGTGTTATATCATCCAAATATGACATGTAGGAGAGAGAGTGTGCCACATAAGCTTTCCACATCAGCATTTAACAAAAAACACCAAACGAAGTTACGCTGGAGGACCAATTTTGACCGAAAATAAAACGTTGAGGACCTAAAATAACTTTTTGAAACGTTGAGGACCAATATTAAACTTCGTCCAAACGTTGAGGACCAAAAAAGTAATTTGGCTAAAAAATTAGTTAACTGTTAAAATAAATAATTTAAACTTTTTTATTATAAATTTACCTATTATATTATATAAAAAATAATTCATTTCTCAAAAAAAAAATATTCATAAATAACGAAAACAAAGAAAATAATAAAGATAAACTATTTTTTACGGTCAAATTAATATTCAGCTCCTAAAATCTAAAGTTAAAAAAAAGAAAATAATAAAGATAAACAAAGAAATTAATATTTGTCCCCTAGGTTTGCAAGCTTGTAGGGAGAGTGGATCATCTACATTGTGAGGTAAAGTGCTCTTTAAAGTAAGGAGAGAAATAGAGAGAACAACTAAGAGAGAGAAATTGTGATCATATAGGGCCCACAATTTTTTCTTTCTATCTCTCTCTCCACTTTAGAGAGCACTTCAACTTATAAGGTAGAGAATCCATTCTCGCTTGTAGGGCACGTTCATTAGGCAGAAATAGAAATGGAAATGGAAACGGAATGCATTTGATGTGTTTAGTAGTAAAAGTTTGGTAATAAAAAGGGAATGTATTAAAATGACAATTTTACCCCTTATATTAAAATAATAAAAAGAAAAGAGGGTTATAATTGTGTCAAATCAGAGGGATATAATAAATCTTTTGTATTTTTTTTCTTTTTTTTTAAGTTGATGGAAATGAAAAAGTGAAAAAGTATGTGGAGCCCAATGAGCCCCAATAAAGATAAACAAAGTTTGTTTCTTTATCATTGTCATGTTTTAGTGCTCAATTGTATTTTCTGATCTTGTACCAAATTTCTTAATGAGAAAAATATTTTCGACAAAAAGAAAATATTGTGTTGTCTCACTCATTTTATTATACTTTGTTTTCTCAAATATGTATATGTATGATACTACTCATTTGAACCAAAAACAAAATATGAGGATCATGGATCGGTTAATGCTATTAATGTAATTTTTAAAGAAATGGTTATATAACCTTAAAAAGATGTCGATTCCAACTCCAAGAGCTTGCATTTTCGCAAGACACTTCTAGTAACTGGAACCTCCTTTACTCAAGTATGTGTGCATCCTTGTTGCTCTTAGCTTTTCTTCGTGATGGTTTATAAATTGTTTAACAATCAATTAACTCATCTACAATTGAGCTAAGTTCTATGATGATATTGATATGGGATAAAAGTTCAATGGTATCGTATCATTAAGTTCAGTACATCCCTCCAATCATGTAGAGTCATTTGTTATCATTTATATAAATTCACATTAACAAGGACTCACCTTGAATGGTTTAGAAACCAACTGATTGAAGGGATGTATTGAAGTTCAGTATTATCGTACCACTGAACATCTACTCATCGATATGCATGCTTACCTTCTCCTTCAATGCTTGAATTATGCCACCAAATGTTGCAGCAACATCGATGAGGTTTTTTATTCCTCCTCCGATCACAAGATGATACGTTTTTTCTCTGCACATGTTAAAAAATATAGTGAGAGCATTACAGTTCGACAATCACTATAGAGAATTAACTTGTATTATATTATTTTTCATGTTTTGTTTGTTGTTTAATTTGACTTAGATTTGAGGACAAATCTTTTTAAGAAAGAGGGGAATGATGTGATCTCAAGTTCGGTTAAAATGTTCAAAATCGTCATTTGCTTATTGTGGGCTGAAAGTTGAGCATTTGATCATCTTTTGGGTATGGTATAATCAATTTGAAGACTTTGGACCAAGTGATTGTTTGTTTCTTTATCTTTACCATGCTTTAGTGCCCAATTGTATTTTCTGGTCTTGTACTAGTTGTTTTAACGAGAAAATTATTTTTGACAAAAAAAAAACCCCATATTGTGTTGTCTCAGCCATTTCATTTGAACAAATAATAAAATATAAGGATCATGGATCAGTTAATGCTATTAATGGAGTTTTTAAAGAAATGACTATATATGGGGCTTCCTCTGATGTGGGGAAAGTCAAAGAGGGAAGCTCTGGGTTTCATTAGATCTAAAGTCCAAAGCAGAGTTAAGGGGTGGAAGCAGAACTTGCTATCTCAGGCTGGTAGAGAAGTTTTAATTAAATTAGTGGCGAGTGCGGTCCCTATCTACCCCATGGCATGTTTTAAATTCCCTAAAGCGGTTTGTGATGATTTGAATAAAGAGATAGCGAGATTTTGGTGGGGTCAGAAGAGGGAGGAAGGGAGAATTCATTGGGTTGCTTGGGATAAGCTAACCAAGGCCAAGAAGGATGGTGGTATGGGGTTCAGAGATTTTGAGTGTTTTAACCTGGCTATGCTGGCTAAACAGTGTTGGCGTTTGTTGAATGATAGCAATGATAACTGGGTTAGGATCCTTACGGGCCTGTACTTCCCTAACTCGGACTTCTTCTCAGCTGGCAAGGGTGCTCGGGCTTCTTGGGCCTGGTCTAGCCTTCTTGAGGGAAGAGACTTGTTGAAGGGAAATATCTGCTGGAGGATTGGGTGTGGTTGGCAGGTTAAATTCTGGGAGGACCCATGGATTCCCTCCCTTCATGGTTTCAAAATCTTGACTGAGTGCAGGAATGAGGTGGACAGGCAGCAGCTGGTCTCTGACTTTATCAAAGATGGCTTCTGGGATGTTGAAAGGCTTAGGGGGGTGGTTTCAGGTGAAGAACTGGAAGCTATTTTGCAGATCCATCTGCCTAGGAGGGCTGTGCAAGATAAGCTAGTATGGACAAAAACGAAAAATGGGCAGTATGTGGTCAAATCTGGCTACTTTGTAGCCAGAGGCCAGAAGAAAGTCAGAGCGACTAGGGGCCCTAGTTCTTCTTTCTGTATTAAAGATGGTTTGTGGAAGCTTGTTTGGAGCGTGAGAACTGTCCCCAAAGTTAAAAACTTTCTCTGGAGGGTTTGCTCGAATGCCATTCCCACTAAATCTAATCTTTTCAAGAGAAAGTGCTCGAAGGATTCGGTGTGCCCACTCTGCAATAGGGAAGAGGAGACGCTTGAACATCTCTTCCTCTACTGTGACAAAGTCAGAGCAGTTTGATTTGGCTCTGATCTCGCACTTAGGTCAGATATGTTGGGTTTTAACAGGATCGAGGATTGGTGGTACAATATCCTCTCTGATGGAGCTCTCTTGACGGAGAAAGAGAAAGCTCTAGTGGCTACTATTAGCTGGCAGATCTGGAAGTCTAGGTGTTGTGTCACTATGGAAGGGAGTTCTTTTGACCCTATTAGCATTGTCAGATCTGCTAGAGCTTTAGCCTCTGACTTTTGGCGTATAGTGAATAAGGGTACGGAGGAGGGGTCTGTGCCCTTTGGTCCGTCTGGTGAAAGGGATGATGTCAAATGGCAGCCCCCTGAGGAGGGTTGGTTTAAAATTAATTCAGATGGGGCTTTCAATCCTAGTGCGAAGGAAGCAGGGATCTGCGCTATTATCAGAAATAAGGAGGGTGAGATGGTGGGTGGTACCTGCTCTAAGGTTGATGCGGCCTCTGCTCCTCTGGTTGAAGCTTTGGCTCTGAGAAATGGGTTGGAACTTGCACAGTCCCATCAGCTGGTTAATGTGGTAGCGGAGTCTGATTGTTTAGAACTCATTTCTGCGGTGAACAATGTTCCCTCTTCTTTGGACTGGAGATGCTCGATGATTGTTGCTGATATTATCTCTCTGCGTAAGGAGTTCGCATGTTGCCAGTTCTCTTGGGTTCCAAGAGAGGCTAACCGAGTTGCTGACTGGGTTGCCTGTCGGGCCGCTAAGCAGCTGTGCCCTCTGGATTAGGCCACTAGGCCCCCAGCTGCTCTGGCCCTCCTGTTGTCTTCTGATGCTTCTCAAGCGAAAGAAGGCATTGGGTGATCTTCTTTAATGTGGGGCTTCGGCCCTGGTTTCTTTGTCCTGCTTTTCTTGTTTTGTGGCCCTGCGTGGCCTGTTTTTTGCCTTGTGTGGCTTTTGTTGGTTTTTGTTGCCCTTGTGGTTTTTGTTTTGGTTTCTTTCATGAATGGCCAAAAAAAAAAAAAAGAAATGGCTATATAATCTGAAAAGGGATGCCGATTTCATCTCCAAGAGCTCACATTTTCGCAAGACCCTCGTAATAATTGGGACCTCCTTTCCTCACGTATGTGTGCATCCTTGCGGCTTTTAGTTTCTCCTCTGGGTGGTTTATAAACTGTTTAACAATCAATTAACTCTTCTACAATTGAGTTAAGTTTTATGATGATATCGGTATGTTTACATTCTCCTTCAATGCTCGAATTATGCCACCAAATGTAGCAGCAATATCAATGAAGTTTTTAATTCCTCCTCCGATCACAAGATGATATGTTTTCTCCTTGCAAATATTAAAACATATAGTGAGAGCATTACGGCCCAACAATCACTACAAAGAATTAAACGATGCCATGCATAATGACCAACAATCACTACTAAAAGATGGGAAGAGATCTAAGGATTTATAAACCCACACCTACACTTGATTTAATAGATGTGGGACATATCAATACATCCCCTTAACAGTCACCGTCATGGTGACTTCGCGGACTCGCCCTTCGAGTAGCAACCCTCCCGCAACGGCACCATTAAGGGTAGCTCCTCTCAACAAGAGCACCAAATGTTATAAATCCTTGGGTAGAACTCACCTTCAAAAGCTAGCTCAAGAAGGGAGGGATCCCAAGGATTTGTAAACCCACACCACTTGATTTAACAGATATGAGACATATTAAAATCATGCAATGCATAACAGCTCAAAGGAATTTGCTAGCACCTCAAGACACGTGGCACATCATGAGAGGATTAGTTTGTTATAAATTGAGTAGTGAGTCTTCATCAAGAAGAAAACGAGCAATGAGAGTGAGCTAGAATGATTTCTAAATTTTAAAAAAAATGTTTTGCAATCACTCAACTTTTGTGAAATCGGCCGAGTCACTCCATTTCGAGGCATTCCATGCTACAGGTACCCTTGACACTTTTGTAGCATCTTGTGGTGTCGTTAGTAGTGTGAAACCACAATATTACCATTTAACGTTGTAGCTCAAATGAATGAGATTCAAGACGATCTAAAATTTATTGTTTATACAATCAAGGATGAGATGACATATATTATCACCAAAACAATGAATAATGCCACAGAAGATGCTAACCAACGGCATCATCATTGGAGTTGGATTTGCTTTCATTGGCTTTGCAATCCTTGAGGGAGTTGGAGTCTAGATTTGGAAGAGAAGGCAAGATGTGTAGGATTGAGACTATTTGATTGTTTGTTCTATCTTTAATTTTTGAAAGAAAAAAAAATAATAAGAAAGACAAACCTAGAAAAAGAAAATTAAAAAATATAGAAAATTTGAGACGATGTGAAAATGACTTTACATATCGTCAAGAATAATATGACAGATACGGTGTATACCTTCAAGAATGATATCAAATAAAACATGACTAATGATATGAGTACGATCGAGACTATTTGATTTATCTCTAGTTTTTGAAAGAAAAAAAAAAGAGAAATGAAAAAAATATAAGAAGAAAAACAAACATAGAAAAAGAAAATTTGAAAAATATAAAAAATTTGGACAACGTAAAAATGACTTTGTATATCATCAAGAATGATATGACTAATATGGTGCCTTCAAGAATGATATCACATAAAACATGACTAATGTCGTCAGCAAGATGCTAACCTATAGTTTCATTAAGATGAACCAACTCTTTTTGCCTTTGTTGTCTTGGCAGGCGATGGTGTTTGGTTTTAGAAGAGGGATCTGCCGAACAATGAATTAAGATGGGAGCTTCTAATATAAGTTAGAGATATAGCCATCGATGACACTAATCAGCAAGATGAGGAGGATATGAATTTTTTCTTTCTTTTATTTTGTTAGTAAAGAAAATGACTTTGTATATTGTCAAGAATAACATGACAAGCATAATGACAACATCTTAGGAGCATTACGACCAACAATCACTACAAAAAAGAATAGAAACCATGCAATGCATAACGGCCTAAAGGGATTTGCTAGCACCTCAGGACACGTGGCACATCATCATGAGAGGATTAGTTTGTTATAAATAATAACTTAAACCGTGGGTCTTCATCAGAAAAAAAACACAAGCAGTGAGAGTGAGCTAGAATGATTTCTCAATTTCAAAAAACATACGTTTTGCAATCACTGTGCTTTTCTGAAATCTGTTGATTCACTCTTGTAAGAATATGGGCCAGTTCACCCTTGGTGGATCGGACCTAAGCCTATTTGATATTGGGGAAAATGTGTAAATAAGATATAAATGTGGGTTATGGAGTATAATTTACTCCATAAGTTTATTTAATTTAAAATTGAGGCAATTACGTTATATGATAACGTGATAAAGAGAGAAGTGGAACACATTTTTTCATTTGACACAAGTCTGACAAGTGATCAACCCTTTCTCTCTGCTCTTTGCTCTTCCCTTTGGTGTTTGTGCTTTTGCTGTGAAGATCGTAGATTCGAGTCCGTCATCGTGACCGGGTCTTCGCGTGGGTACCTGCAGATGAATCGGATTCTTCACAGGTACGCCCGAAATCTTACAACTCTATTCTGGGGCATTCCATTATTCAGGTGCCTTTGGCATTTTTGCAACATGTTATTGATGTCGTCAGTGGTGTGGTTACCATCTAACATTATAGTTCAAATGGTAGCTTGCATAGTCTGATACTGTTAGAGAGAAACTTCTTCCGTTATTGAAGATGCATCGATTCGCCATGTTCCAAAGCAAAATGATGGCAAAAATAGCGCACATAAGATGATTCTTTGCAAAATTTGAGAGATGTAGGATTAGAGTGAATGTTAGCGTTTTATGATGACCTAGTCAAATTTTTTTGTCACGTGTCACGCCATGTAAGCCACAACCGTTATCTTTTTTAACGGTATTAGTAAAAAGGGTAAGATTGCTCGAAAAATAAAATGCTAATAGCATAATTGATTGCAATCAAACATTAAGCATATTTAATCGAAAGCTCAAACATCGAAAGTTCAAAAAGTTTTTACTCGGGAGAAAAACCATACGAGGAAAGTGTAATTTAACCCAAAAAAAAAAGAACAACTTACTTTTAATTTTGACAAAAGGTGGATGCAAAATTACTCAAGACAGGGCGTAGCATAGAAACGCCGTAATTATAGTTCACGACTCGCTGTTTACTTACGACTACGGAGATTACTCCACTCACAAAAATCTTTTGAGAGCTTCTGTTAATTTACGCCCACCATTTAAACGGTCCTTTTGTTCCTAAGCATTTCAAAATCCCGTCTCAAAAGCTTCAATCAAACTGCATCAAATGCAAAAAAGCAAAAGCAAACGAGGTAGATAGTAGATACTACCACCACCATCATGAATATCCTTACGCCTCCTCACAATCAAACCCCATTTCCAGATCTACCAGATTCCGTTGCCATTTCATGATTCGAAGAGATTCACAAATCACAGGAAGCAGATTCTATTCGTGTATACTTGAGATCAACCTTCAGTTTCACTCGCTGATCTCTCTCTATATATATATATGGAGTTCACCGAATCTTACAAGCAAACAGGCCCCTGTTGTTTCTCACCTAATGCTCGCTACATAGCCGTCGCCGTCGATTATCGCCTCGTGATTCGGGATACGTTGTCGTTTAAGGTATTTTGGAATTCGGACGCTCCTTCTTTCACACTCTTTCTAGGGCTCTCTGTGAATTATGTGTGTGGATATAGTGAACAGGTTGAAATTCCGATGTGAAGAGCTTAAATGGAGTTTAGTTGTTTGAACTTTTTTTTTCCCCTGAATTTCTTTTATTGACTGTGTGGGTGCACCGAACACAATTTCTTAGGCTGTTTTCCGATGAAATCAGGAAAATTGTTCGGCTAAATGATATTTTGAGACTGAGAGTTGATTTTGGAAAACTATATTCATGATCAATCTGGTTCATGTTTAATTTTTCAATTTTAATAATCGACAAAGCATTTAAAGAAAGGGGATCTGAGTATTATGCCCTTTTTCTATATCTCTTAGATTTAAATGATTGAGGCCACGGTAAGCAATTTACTATCTAGAGAGGCTAATATTTCATGGACTATTTCGTTCTCTGTATTGACTCAATACTATTGAGAGATGGTTCGACAAAACCTGATCATGACTTCTCATGCTAAAGCATTTGAATTCTAACTGGAAACTAGATCAAAATTACCGTGAAACTTTAAGTTCAAGTTATACTATGCACATTGTTATGCCGTTAAGCTTTAAATTACAATGTCAAAAAATGCATTTGATGCTTCCATTAGTAAATTGAAGTGTGGTTTATGGGCATTACTGTCATGCACAGTTTCCAATTGACTTATTGATTAATTTGCTTCTTTCCGATTTATTGCACCTGGGATTTTTAAAGCTAATATATTTCTCATGCAGGTTGTGCAGTTGTTCTCCTGCTTAGACAAGATTAGCTATATTGAATGGGCCCTTGATTCTGAATATATTCTTTGTGGTCTATATAAAAGGCCAATGATACAGGCTTGGTCACTGACTCAGCCTGAATGGACATGCAAGATAGATGAAGGTACCGCTGGTATTGCTTATGCTAGGTGGAGCCCAGATAGCCGTCATATACTCACCACATCAGATTTCCAGTTGCAGCTAACAGTTTGGTCATTGGTAAACACAGCTTGTGTGCATGTGCAGTGGCCGAAACATGCTTCTAAGGGAGTTTCTTTCACTCGAGATGGTAAATTTGCTGCAATTTGCACAAGGCGCGATTGCAAGGACTATATTAATCTGTTATCTTGTCACACATGGGAAATAATGGGCATTTTTGCTGTTGACACTCTTGACTTGGCTGACATTGAATGGTCACCTGATGATAGTGCTATAGTGATCTGGGATTCACCACTTGAGTACAAGGTAACAACCATTTTTTTTTCCTTTCTTAATCTTGTGAACTGTCTGAAGTTTGGAAGTCTAGTTTAGAAAATGTTCTGGATGAAACAAAAGCCTGATAATATGAAAGATCCCACGGAATTGAACTGGATCCATGATTTAAGAAATTTTGAGAATTCGTATTCTTTTTTATTCAAACAAATGGTGAGCTTCGGCCAAAAAAAAAAAACAAATCAAATGGTAAGCCCATTATATTGGGCAGCTGTATGGCCTCTAGCATGAAAATAATGATGCTCTATGGAGGAAGCACTGGGTTGAGTATTAGACAAAATAAGCGCTTTCTCTTGGCACATTAGATTTTTTTTATAAGATTTAAGAGTAGAAGCTGAACAAGTGTGAGATGGGACCGTAGAACTAATGGTTTGTGATCCTAAGCTTTAGAATAGGAAAGCCACTAGAAGAATGATGGGCAATGGATTGAGATGGTTATCGCGATTAGAAATAAGCCCAAACCACAGTATGAGTGTTTCTCTCTCAACGATTCTCCAACATTACCTAGCAGAACCTACTAGTTTCATTTTAACAACCAGAACTTCCTTATGGTCAGGTAAAGGAAATAATGCAAACTTATCTTCACTATTACATAATAAATCAGTGATGATTTCAGGATGTAGTCTACTGCCAAGCCTAGGAGCATCTATTTTGATTTCCGTGAAGATACCAGACTCTATTACTTTTAGGTACATGCTCATTAACCTTTATGCACATACTCATTGTTTTTAGGTGGGTATGAGGGTATCGATCTTGGTAAGGAAACATGAGTTTTCAATGTCGTAGCATTCACATCATATCATTAATATCCTGGAGACTCTTGTGGTTGACCATTGGGATGTACTCCGCAATCGATATTTGTCTAGGTTTCAATTACATTACAAAATTGATTATTTGACTTCACCAAGAGAACTTTGACCCTCCCTGTTATCAAGTTTACTTTTCAATTGATCCATTCCATTGTCCAGTTGTCCTACATAGTCCTTTAGGTCACTCATGTCCTTTTGATTTTTGTCCATGATGGGTATGAAGTGGTCTACATCTTTTTAATTATCATGAATGGCCAATTGGTCATGAAACCAGGAACAAAAACATGATGCTGACTAGACTATGCTATAGGGAAAAACTCTCAAATAATCACTCGATCTATCAATAAATAATGTCTAATGAGACAAAATGTGAAGAATGAATAACTGGACAGGTTTTGAAAAATTGAAGCAGCTAAAATACACAAACGGTTACCTAGGATAAAGATATCTAATATCTGAACAGTCCAAAGCTAAAATTTTAAGTTAGCAAACCCTAATTTTTTTAAATTAAAAGCCCTAATTAAATCAAATCCAATAACCCATTCGAAAGCATCAATATCATTGTATCAATGTGGCTTGATGCATTAATATAATTCATTGATCTTGCAATAGAATAGTGCCAGTAAGCAGTAAGTTATTATGTATTTGCATTGAGAAGAAACTTGGTCATTGTGGTTTAATATAGGTTCTAATCTATTCCCCTGACGGAAGGTGCCTTCTCAAGTATCAACCATATGAAAGTGGATTGGGAGTTAAAAGTGTTTCATGGTCTCCTTGTGGTCAATATCTGGCAGTTGGTAGCTATGACCAGATGTTGCGGGTTCTGAATCATCTGACTTGGAAGACATTTGCTGAGTTATTGCACCCATCTACAGTCCGTGGTCCTTGTTATGCTGCTGTTTTCAAGGTATTCCTTTTTTCAACATTTTTTGTTGGCGATGTTGCAGTTTAAGGGAAATTTATTTACCTCTTTTATGAAATTCCAGGAGGTAGATGAACCATTGCAACTTGATATGTCTGAACTATGCTTAAGCAATGATTTTTCCCAAGGAAATGATGGTAAGCGTAATTACTTTAAGATCCAACATACATTCTTCCTATTTTCCTATATGCATAATTTGTGAGCCATTTCCTAGAGTAACATAATATAGCATCCCATAAGTTCCAATAAAATTTTATCGAGTAACACTTTTTCATGAAGGATGTGGTGTGAAAACCACTAAAGTTTAAGTGGCCAAAATGGCTTCAAACTTTAGAACTTACGTTTAATTTATTGCAAGGTGAGAACATAATTTTTTTCATTTTTTATCTTAAAATTCTGACTGTACAGGATTTCATTTCCTTTTCAACATAAAATGAGCTTGTGAATGCTGAATAAGAAGATTTTTCAAAGTATCTAATTGAACAAATGAAAATGCTATTAATTGGGCTGTCTCGGTGATAAAAATTAAAAATAAAGCTATTAACTTTACCCTTTGGAATAAACTGTTTACAGAGTGATACTGAAACCTTCATGACCACACAGTGAGGAGGATCTTTCCTGTCCTCTTTCCTCAAATTTAATTGAATTTCAATACTAGATATGAGGGGCCTGTCCTTGGTCCATCCTTTAAGCAGAAAATAGTTTTTATTTGAGAAGGCATGTTAGAGACAATGAGACATACTATTTCTGAGCCCTTTCCTAATTGCTTAAGCTTTAGGGATGATTTGATTATTAATAGTCTGCAGCTCCTTAATTGCATTCCTGCTTTCTTATCTGTAAATAGCTGAAATTTAATAAATCAGGACTTTGCTCTCATATATACTTTCCTGTGGTAAAAGTTGAACATATATAGAAAAGAATTGTAAATCTTTACACTCTCGTCCTTGGTTCTCTCATTGAAAGGGTCAAAGGTGTCATTATGTCCTTTATCTTTGTTCAAGTAAGGTTTTAGAGCCAGAGTTCAACTTGTTTAGTGTATGAACTGTTTTCATATCAAATTATTTATTTATTGATTTATTCTTTTGTCAAGGAAATGCTCCAGAAGGACCCTTCAGAGTCAGGTATGAGGTTATGGAAGTGCCTATCAATTTACCATTCCAGAAGCCTCCTGCGGACAAACCAAATCCCAAACAAGGAATCGGTAAGCCATGCTTTACTTTTCTGACATCACAAATTACAAACTTTCTTGTTACAAAAATTAATGATCTCATAGAAAGGTGGAAAAATAATGGGGGCATTTTCAAACAAGGAGTTGGTAAGGTATGCTTTACTTTTCCAATGCCACAAAATACGATCCTCCTTGTTAAATACTTTCTACAGTTCACAATATCTGCTTCGTTGGGTAGGTGCGCACAGATTAAGAAAATCATTAGTTCACCTTAAACTTAGAAAAATATGAGATAAAAAGACTCAATTACACTTACTAATTAATTACTCCTACTTACTCTTTCTCTATTAATCTTATCTTGGGAATGGGTATTAGGTAGGGATATAATTGTAAAAAAATAATTAATGCTTTCTTGTTTTTGTAAAACAATAAATATTTTGAAACATAGAAAATCCCCCAATGAACTTGTGAACCGGAGGGAGTAATACATAAATTAATGATCATGTAGAAAGGTGGGAAAATAATTGTGGAAATCCCAAACCTGGATTTGGTATGACATGCTTTACTTTTTCAATGCCACAAATTATGACTTTCTTAGTTACATAAATTAATGATAAAATAGAAAGGTGGAAAAATATTGGGGCTACTATTGATATGTTCGTAAGGATTAAAGAGACAAATAATTCATTTTTTACTTAAAAAAAATCGCACATATGGTCCTTAATCCCATTATCTCTGCAATAGTACGAAAAAGTTCAAACTATTTAATGTTGATATTCTTTTTCTGGTCTTCATGATAGTTGGGTTGCCTAACTAGTAACATTATCTGGCGATTCTCTTTTGTGTCTCCTTATTATTGAAGGGCCAGAGAGAGTATATCATGAAGACAATTTTCCAGGCTTAATAGTTGTAGACAACACCCCATGACCTCAGTCATTTTTCTGGTCTTCATATTAAGAGAGAATATATCTGGTCTTCATGATGTGGATCTTGTAGCAGTAATGATAGATTATATTTGTTTCTTCCATTTCATTCTTTAAGTTTTGGAAGCAGTTGTCACTGTGGCAAAATGACTCAGCCCATTTAACCAATCAACTCAACTATGTTTATGACCCTCTCCAAACAGCAAAAGTACTTTTTATGTCCCAACCCTCTCCACATTTTCAATTTCATCCCAAAACTTTTTTTTTTTGCGGTCAATTTTACCGAATTACAATCAATTTCGTCTCAACCCTTAATGTCATTCAAATTACTAAGGCTATGTTTGGATGGGGAGTTTAGGATGGAAGGGGAGGGTTAAAATAGGTTGAAAGTGTGTTTGGAAGTTTTTTTACGTATGGAGGGAGATGGAAGGGAAGGGTCTCTCAAGCCCTCCTTGACCCTCCAAAAGTTCCATTTTTTAGGCTATGCTTGGATGGAGGGTTTAGGATGGAAGGGGAGGGAAAGGGGGGTCAAAAAGTATGAAAAGTATGTTTGGATGATTTTTTTAATATGGAGAGGGATGGAAGGGTCTCTCAAACCCTCCTAGACCCTCCAAAAGCCTCATTTTCTAGACCCCGGGTCTAGGATGGAAGGGTGTGGCTCATTCCATTCCCTTCCATCCAATTCTTTGTTAAAACTCCCAAACAACATTTCTATCCATACCACTCCATTCCACTCCTCACCTCTCCACCGTTTTCCATTAATGACCCCTCCCTTCCACCCTCCATAAAACTCCCAAACATAGCCTAAAGCGAAGTGATGACATGGCATCACACATGTAATATTAATGACTCGATAAAATTCAGTATCAGGGACACACCAAAATGATGTCTTTTCTTCTTATTCTTCTTAATATGAAGAAGACGTCGTTTTAAGCCATGAGTTGGCACTAATATGAAAAAAGGCGTCGTATTGAGTGATAACTTAACATTAATATTATATGTGTGATGTCATGTCATCATTTCCCGTTAGTAATTAGTATGAAATACGAAACTTTTGGGACAAAATTGACTGCAAAAAAAGTTTAGGGATGAAATTGAAAATTGGTGTAGAGTTTGGGGACATAAAAGGTCCTTCCGTCCTTTTCAACCAAACTATTTTGACCCATATGTTACTTTGGGTTGGGTCATGTATTAAGCTAGATAACTCTCATTTGTTGCAGGCCTTTTGTCTTGGAGCAGTGACAGCCAATATATATGTACTCGTAATGATAGCATGCCTACGGTGCTATGGGTATGGGATATTCGACATCTTGAGCTGGCTGCAATCCTAGTGCAGAAAGATCCTATCAAAGCAGCAGCTTGGGATCCAACATGCACACGTCTTGTTCTTTGCACTGGAAGTTCACATTTGTACATGTGGACCCCATCTGGTGCCTATTGTGTTCATGTTCCTCAACAGCAGTTTACCATAACCGACCTGAAATGGAATTCAGATGGAAGCTGTCTACTCCTCAAGGACAAAGAATCGTTCTGCTGTGCTTCTGCGCCCTTATTGCCGGAGGAATCCAGTGAATACAGCTCAGATGACTGATGGTAAATATGAAAAATGGATCCTCTGGAGTCGCATTTCGTAAAGTGCTGAAGCACGTTAGTTTTACACATTAACCATCCGGCTGATCAATGTGCAAGCAAAACTAGCGCACTTAAGCACTTCAGAGAATTTGTACACATCAGAAGATCCGTTCTCGTAAATATGAGCAGCTCACTTTTTTACCCTTTACATTTGGTAGACAAGGTTGTTGCCATGTGACTTAGAAGTCACAGGTTTAAATCTTGACCCAGGGGTAAGGGTTAAGTACATCCGATGAGAGTCTCGTGAACTAGACTACCATTTTTATTTTATTTAATATTATTTGGTAGATAAGAAGTTGAGGTTAAGATCGTAGATTCACATCTGAAGAACTCGTGAACATGTGGTGTACATATATGCAATGATTCAGATTTGATTCCCCCATGTAGATTAGATCTGAACTGTTTACATCAGATGTGTGGGACAATTTGAACTGTCTCATGTGTGTATAGAGGGAATTCCTCAAGTATGTTTGATGAAACCAAATCAGGAGAACATATGGAACATGAGAAATTCTTGGGTGCAACATTTGCACTACCTCATCTATACAAATTATATAATTGTCAATGGTGGAGGGTGCACTCTCTACTTTAAAAATGAACAAAACTTATATGTTGTTGCTTACATGTTTTTCTTAAGGTTAATCAATTAAAAAAAGACGTCAATTTTGAGAAGATGATATAAAAAAATTGACACATGTCTTTTTTTAATTGGTTAACTTTAAGAAAAACATGTAAGCAACAGCATATAAGTTTTTCCTTTAAAAATTTACTCATCACCTACTTAAAATCATATGATATGCTATGTGGACATTTTTTAACTAACAAATTACAAGAGATAATTTCACAAGTTTGAAGTAATATACCATTATATTTATTATTTATAAGGCAAAATATATTATGAATTTAATAAAGGATTAAACTAAGCTAAGTTACTTAAGTGCTTGTTAAGAAGTTCACCAATATAATTAAAATACGTTGTAAAAAATTTTTGTATGATCAATCATGGTAGAGAGAGAAAATAAAAAGCAATAAATTATACAATTAATCAAATAGGAGAGAGAATATAAATAATGTTTATGATTGATGAACTTTGTAGTAAGCACTTTAAGTAAGTTTAGCTTAGTTTTTTCCTTTAAGAAATGGCAAGTACAAATTAAATGATCCCAAATTTGAGTTGAGATTTCCATAAGGAGTATTATTTTCATTGCGTATAAAATTAGAGATCTCGCAAGTTAGTTGAGAATTTGGGTAAAATTGGGGATTTCCAAGCAAAACTAGAGAAAAATATTAAGCTACATGTGTTCTATTTGAATTTCTATTAGCTACACAAGAAATGTTGATTTTCACAGTGAGGCAAAAAAATTATATAGAAAATTATGAATTTTTATCCCTAGTACGTGGATTAACTGGTAAGGGGTTGTTTCAACTTAACTAAACGTGTCTCAGGTTCGAGTCTTGGGAACACATCTATGTTAAAATTTGGTAGGTTTGGGAACGGGTAAGGCAGCATCCTATCCGTATCCTACCCTTAGTAGTAATTATTTATTTATATTATATACAATAGTAATATTTTTAAATTTTTTGTGTTGAGAAAATATATAATAGTAAGAAAAAATATTAAATATTATATATATATTAAAGTAATTTAATATTATAATTTATTATGATTTAATTTTTTTTATCTTTTGTGTTATAGTCTTATAGATGAGTAAAATTGCTGAAAATAAATTTTATATTAATAAAATAATAATTTAGTTCAAAATATTTACGGGTTTGGGCTCATGAATGGAGATTCGATTATCCGAAGTTTGAGGTAGAGATTAATTTTGATATTCATTCAAGTTCGGATACGGGGGCGAAAAATATAATACCCTATCTAAACCAGTGTTGTTTAGACCGGATCGGACGGTCCGATCGGTTCAACCGCTAACCGGATACAAAGACGAATCGGTTTGAGAAAAAAAATAGTTTTTCTAGTTGGACCGGATTTAACCGGGGTTCAATCGGTGGTCCAACCAGTCCAATTTTATTTAAATTTTTTTAAAAAAAAATAAAAATAAAAAATAACATTAAAAAATTAGAAAAATCTTAATCATTATAATTAGAAAAATCTTAAAAATTAAAATTTAAGAATTCATTAGTATCAAGAATTTCACGTTTGGTTTGATAAAGTTCTTTAAGAGTTTGACAAATCTTGAAAATTAAAACTTTGAGAAGTCATGTAATTTAAAACTTCAAAATTATGTATGTTGAAACCTAAAATTTGAGTGATGTCCTTTTATATATTAAAAATAATTAATATTTATTATTTATTGCGTAATTCAGTTCGATCGACAGTTAAATTGGTATAACCGATCAGACCATGAATTGAATACTTGTCCGGTTCGATTCTTACAACATTGATCTAAACTCTATCTATAATCATCGCTAAATGAAGATAATAATACATTGATGAAATATTGGGAGAAAAAGAAGAAGAAAAAAAGCTGCAAAGGGTATCTTAATTGGTAAAAGGGTGTTTCCTACCCCCAACATTTGGCGTCCATGTCAATTTTGCCCCTAATATTTTTTTTCTTGTCAATTGTATCCTCAACGTTTTATTTTTCTACCAATGTTATCCTTTTCAGTAATGTCGTTAAATAATTAATAGTTTTTGCTAATGTGGCATCACACATGGTAAAATAAGTTGATTGGACAAAAGTATTTTTCAACTCATATTTTCTCTATCCTAGCCTGCACAATGCTGTATCATTTTGAACCCTAAACATTTTCTTCTCAAACAAGTTGGAACACCGTATCATTTTGCTCTCACTTTTTTTTGGTTAGCTCATTTTATCACGTGCGAAAACACTTTCAGCATATCCAACAAAGATGCTTTTAATTCCCCTAGGACCTAATTTTGTCCTTTTAGGATCTGGTACTCTGTAATATGCCAAGCACCCCCATACCTTCAGGAAATTTAAGTTGGGTGTTCGTCCTTTCCATAATTCATATGGTGAAACCTTAAATTTCTTTGAAGGTATTCTGTTATGTACAAAACAGGCAGTTAACAAAGCTTCCCCCCATAGATTCATTGGCAATCTAGCATGCACAAGCATAGCATTTACCATATCAACCAATGTTCTATTCTTTCTTTCTGCAAGACCATTTTGTTGTGGGGTATATGGTGCACTTGCTTGGTGAATCAAACCATTTTCTTCACAAAATATAGAAAATTCATTTGAAAAATATTCTCCTCCTCTATCACTACGCAGAATTTTAATTTTCTTTTCCAATTGATTTTCTACAACTGCTTTATAATTCTTAAACATTTCTAATGCTTGATCTTTTCTTTTTATTAAGTAAACATATGTGAATCTAGAATGATCATCTATAAAAGTTATAAAGTACCTATTTCCTCCTCTGATTAAATGACCATTTAATTCACAAATATCAGAATGCACAAGATCAAGCAAATTTGTTGATCTTTCATTTTTTGGAAAAGGTTTCTTAGTCATCTTAGCTTGAATGCATATTTCACATTTTTCAGAAACTTTATCTAAATCAGGGAGGAATTTATGTTTAGACATAAATTTAATTGAATTATAATTCACATGTGATAATCTAGCATGCCACAAGGTAGAAGATGACAAAATCATATAAGCAGAATTATTCACTTTATTATTAACACACATTTTGAACATCCCATCACAAGAGTAACCATGTCCAACAAAAACACCATTTTTAGAGAAAATGACCTTTTCTGCCTCTAATACAGCTTTAACACCCCTTTTGCATAAAAGACTGGCAGAAATTAAATTCTTTCTAACATCAGGAACATGAAATACATTTGTTAGAATCATCTTTTTACCAGAAGTTAATTCTAAATCCACTGTTCCCTTTCCAAGGACCTTGGCAGGATTATGATTCCCCATCAGCACATTTTCTTCATTGGTTGTTATTTCATATTGCTTGAAATAACTTCTATTATTACAAATGTGCACAGTTGCTCCAGAATCATACCACCAATCATCAGATTTTACAGCAGTTGCCATATTGCATTCAGTTACCATGCTTATGTTTAAATCAGTAACCATTGCAATAATTTCTGAAAGAGAGGCTTCTTTTTCAATAACATTTGCTGCCTTTTTCAGGCCAGCACTCTCTTTCACCATCTTTATTTTCTTGTAAAATCTGCAATATTTTTTGAAATGGCCCTTTTTGCCACAGAAGAAACAACTCTTGTTGTTCTTATTGTTAGAAGAACTTTCTCTTGAAAAATCATTGAATTTTCTCTTGTTTCCAGCCTTATTATTGTTTCCAGGCTTTCCAGAATTACTTTTAGACTCAACTAGATTTACTTTAGACTTAGTTTCTAAAGCATATTTGTTTTCACGAATTCTGGTTTCTTGTTCAATTCGAATATGCTTTAGTAACTGATCTATTGTAAAATCTTCAGAAGTATGTAATAATTTTTTCCTGTAATCATTCCAAGTTGGTGGTAATTTAGAAATAACAGCAGCCACTTGGAGAGATTCAGAAACATCAATTTTCAAATCCTTGAGTCTAGATACCAAAACAAGTAATTCATCAACTTGTTCCATGATAGATTTAGAATCAACCATTTGAAATTCAAAGAATTTCATACTCAAAAATCTGTCAATGCCTTGTTTTTCAGACGTATATTTGTTTTCCAAAGCATTCCAGATTTTTTGTGGGGATTTAATTGAACGAAATAAATCATATAAACGATCAGAAAGAGAGTTTAAGATAAAACCTCTACAACGTATTTCATCTTCCTCACGTTTCTTTCTATTTGCTATGATTCCTTCCGTGTCCTTGTCAGACGGTGGTGGAATTTCAGGCAAATTAGACTTCAGTATATATGCAATACCCAATTCTGTGAGTAGAAACAGCAACTTGTCCTTCCATCTTGTGAAATTTGTTCCATCAAAGCGTTCGAGTTTGAAAACGTCTGGATTGAATAACTTGTTTACTCTAGTAGTCTCCATCTCGACTTAATTTCCTTAAGATTGTTAGAAAAATCAGTGTAAGCTTTGATAGTGTATTCACTGTCCTTAAGGAAATTAAGCTCCCACTATTTGTATGCTGCTGGGTTTGTATGGAAGATTTCCTCCAGGATTTACAAAGCCTGATATTATAGCCAGCAAAACTATAATACCTTCTGAACACAATTTTAGAAGGATGAGTTGAAGATTTGAGAGGTTTTTTTTTTATATATATTTTTTGTGAGAAGAAGTGCTACTTATATAGAACACATTGAACAAGGAAAGCTTGGTTCATATTCTTTTATGCTCAAAATATTGAACATTCATGCACCTTTAAGAGCACTCATGTGCTTTAAGTACATTCATACATCTTTAAGAGCACTCATGTGCTTTAAGAACATTCATGTCCTTTTAAGGACATTCATTTTCCTTTAATTTTATCAATAAACTATTGTAACCTTTTGTACATGAATAGTCATGCTTTAACAAGGTATAAGTACTCTTCACAACCCTTTAACTCACCCAAATGTGGGACCTTTAATTACTAACTATACTAACATAAGTCATAAGCATTCATTTTAGGTCAAGTTTAACATCTATAAATCATTCAAATCCATGATCTAACACATTTCCAAATAAAGAAAAATTGTATTTTTTATCGTTTGGCATCCTTGTCAATTCTGCATCCAACAATTTTTTATTATCTATTGTACTTATAACGTTTTATTTTTTTACCAATGTTACCCTTTTCATTAACTTCGTTAAATAATTAACGGTTTTTCTGATGTAGCATCACATGTGGCAAAATATGTTGACTGGACTAATGTATTTTCCAACTCAGATTTTTCTCTATCATAACTTGCACAATACTTGTATCGTTTTGAACGCTAAACCTTTTCTACTCAAGTATTGTCTTAGGCTGTGTTTGGTAGAATTGCACGGATGAGAATGGAAGAGATAAAGTTAAGTAGCATAAAGTAAAGGAAAGTAAAAAACAAAAATTGTGTTTGGAATGTAAAAATATGATATAAAGTAAAGTATTGAAAAATACTAAAATGTCGTTACTTTATAATTAAAGTGTTTCTTAGTAGGTGAAAAACTAAAGATAAAAAATAATTAAAAAATGCATTTGTGATATTTCATCTTGAATCAAAGTTAATGCAAAAGTCAATAAGTGAACAATAGATTACATAAAAATATACCAAATAATATAAATTTTTAGGATACCAAATTTTACTTCCATTCCCTTTACTGGGAAGTGTACCAAACATAGCCCTTCTTTTTCCAAAGTTTTATTGGGCGGTTATCTTTTGAACAAAAAGACTTTAATCAGTCATTGAGATACAGTCATTGAGATACATAAATCACATGTATCACGGTGTGGTTAACATTCTTTTATATATTTATTTTCTTTTTCTTTTTTCAAATTATTTGTTTTAGATCTTTTTTTCATTGCTTTTTCGTATACCGTGCAGTCCGTGCTATTCAATCAAAATATCAAATTAATTTCACTTCAAAGTTTTAACATTCGCACATTTTGTTTAAATGTTTTTTTTTTAATTTTTTAACATCTTATTTATAATAGAGTAAATTACACCTTTTTTTTTTCCATAAAAGATATTAAAATTACAATCTCTTCCCTTCTATTTTCAAAAATTATATTCCCCTTCCTAAATAGTAAATAGAAAAAAAATTATTAAACTTTAATCTAAAAGTTTTTTTTGGTCAAATGTCTATTTTGGTCCTCTATGTTTCACTCAAGTTCTAAATTAGTCCTTTATCTTTCAAAATTTCTATATTGGTCCTTTATATTTCTCAAAAGTTTTATATTTGTCCTTCAGGTTTTATTAAAGTTCTATATTGGTCCTTTATGTTTTATTAAAGTTCTATGTCGGTCTTTTATGTTTCATTGAAGTTCTATGTTAGTCCTTTATGTTTCATTAAAGTTTTATATTAGTCATTTATGTTTCATTAGAGTTTCATATTGGTCCTCTCAGCATGGTTTTATTTTTTGTTTAAACGACATCGTTTGGATGTTTTTTGTGTGTCTAAGGCCACACCAGCTATCTGATACACGTAGGAGAAATTATGTGTCCACCTCGGCACACCACGTCAGCAATTAACTTAAGAAATTGATAGACTTGGACGGAAGGACCAATTTAGAACTTCTGGGAAAGATAAAGGACTAATTTAAAATTTGAGTGAAATATAAAAGACCAAAATGAACTTTTGACAAAGTTTTTTTTTTAATTTTAACTAAACATACCTCTTTTTTCTTTAACAACCGCACAACTCTTTTAATATATTATTAAAATTTTAATTTCCAAATAAATAACTTCCAATTCAATTAGACCCTTTCTAATTATAGGTATGAATATGATTTTGACTAAAATTAGATATGAATGAGGTTATTTTATAAATTTTTTAGGCAAAATATTATTTACTCCCTGAATTGTTGGTCAAACTATTATTTAGTTCCTGAATTTATCAAAAATATTATTTAGTCCTCGAAATTTGTAATTATGTCAACTATTTAGTCCCCGAATTTAACAAAAATACTATTTAGTCCCCAAATTTGTAACTATCTCAACTATTTAGTCCTCAAACTTGGCAAAAATATTATTTAATCCCCGAATTTGCAACTCTGTCAACTCTAACGGGTAACAGTCAGGAGACTAAATAGTTGTCAGAGTTACAAATTCGGGGATTAAATAGTATTTTTGCCAAGTTTGAGGATTAAATAGTTGACATAGTTACAAATTCGGGGACTAAATAGTATTTTGTCAAATTCGGGGACTAAATAGTTGACATAGTTAAACATTTCGAGGACTAAATAGTATTTTGATAAATTCGGGATCTAAATAATAATTTAACCAACAATTCAGGGACTAAATAATATTTTGCCTTACTTTTTAAACAATTGTAGAGGTTGTTTAATTAAACTAGCTTACGAGTATCATGGGACCCACTTTAAAACATTTGTTTTCCTTCTATTGGAAGATTAGTTAGTCCTTGACATGCCACTATTTAGCTTGTTGGATATTGTAGATTGAGTGAATGACTCATATTTCATTTCTCATATAATGTTTTATTATACAAAAAGTAGTTATATTATTTATTTAGAGTTAGGTGAGGACATGAGGTCTGGGTTCTACCATTAGATGTATGTGGAGGAGGAATTTTGAGGATTTGTGTACAAGTTATATTTATAACTTTAAATCAAATTTCAACACGATAAATCTTAGTTAATAATAAAAATAGTTCATATAATTTTGTTGACAAAATAAAGTTAAAAGTTACTATTTTAAAAGAAAAAACTTTATTTTGTTCTCCTCAATTTTAGTGATCTTTTCTATTTGATCCATATATTTAAAATTATTATCAAATTAGTTTTTTTTTTTAATTTTTTTACAAATTGTTAACGGATTTAATAGAAAGATAAAAAATAATCCTATTTTGGTCTATAATGTTTTGTACTTTTCTCAATTTAGTTTCTAATGTCCCACATTTCTAATTGGTATCAATTTGACATCTCCAATATTCAAGTATTAACATTACTTAACGAAATTGAGAGGTAAAGAAAGAAACATGAGGGACCAAAGTACGAACACAAATGTGAGAAACCAAATTGAGACTGAGCAAATATTATATTAGAAACCAAATTATTGAGAAAGATGCAAAACCTTAGGGACTAAAATTGGATTTTTGTCTAAATAGAAATGTTGAGATGAAAAGTTAAGCATGGAAAAACAAATTAAAATGATAGTACACTATTATTTTTGGTTCAAACAATTTATAATTGAAAATAAGGACCGTAAGGGGTCGTAACCTTATGGGACTTGCCCTTAGGTGATGACCTAGGTATCTACGTATCCTTGTTAAGGGATTAAAGTCCACGTAGTTCGAAGAGCAAACGTTTATAGAAGCCTTTAGATAGGAATGTTACCTGTGGTCGCCGTATGTGGCGTGTATGCTGCTCCGAGCGAGCGAGCCACTTGTTGGAGGTATGTTGTATGTGATAAATAAGAGAGCTGGGATAACTGAATAGTAACCTGAATGAGGAGATAAGTGAGCTCTGAGTTATGTCGATTAGCTTTTTTTAGTCCCCCAAATGAAGAATATTTATACTTGGCGTAGTGAGGAACGCGATCACCTCACGTTCCTATGGATCATGCTCGACCCATGTTCCACGATCTTCCTCCACGTCTACGAGAGAGTCTGAGCTTTGAGGTGATCGTGGTTACCTGTATCGGGCCGTGTGCGGCTAAGACGTGCTTAAGGTACTCCGGGCGGGCGAGCCGCTCTTAGGAGGTTGCCTTAGTATAAGAGAGCTCTGGTCTCTGAGAGCTGCTGGAAGCTCTATCGGTGGGATGCTCCGGGGACGGAGATGAGTCTGTCGGTGGTTGGACCTGACGAAGCCTACGGCGTAGCTCGGGATGGGTGAAGGATGTTGCATAAGGTGTCTGAGAGTGCTCAGAATGCCTGCTTGAATGGTTATGAGTAATGCTCTATGGAAGTACTTGAGATGTCTCGGATTAGTGTTATGGTCCTTGATCTTGTGTGTCTTAGTCCCCAGGGTGAGGGTCTATTTATACTGAGGAGGACGTGCTCGACCCACGTTCTCGTGGGACGACAACGAGTTTTCTCGTCACGTTGAGTGGGAGTCCCCGCGAGGTGACGTGGGCAAGGGCCACGTAAGTAGCAGATAAGTGGTGCCATGTACTGCTAGCGTGTGCTGCCGCTAAGCTTCTGGAAGCTTAGTGCAGTTACAGGATCCATGCTGACGTCTACGTCGCATGTGAAAATTGCATATCTCACTTGTGACTTGCTTAAAAAAATGTGCAGAGCAACTTATCACACCTTAATTTCTTGAACCCGGGTTTCAAAAAAAAAAAAGTTTCTTAAACCCAAAAAATATGATCTAAACATCCATGAAATGGAATAGTTCTACTCGTAATTTCACAAAAGTAACCCATTCTATTACGACTTTCCAAAACCGTATAATCCATCCAATAGCCATACGCAGCCTTTTCTTTCTGGTTGTTTTTGCCGGCTTTACTTTACTTTGGCCTTTTCATATCTCAGAAATTGAAAGCTAAAACGTTACGATTAAACCAGTCGTAAGCATTTCGCTACGTGTTCTTTTCTCCCTATTATTCAATTTACTTTCCTTCACTCTCAGGTATTCCTATCACTTCACGCCCTCTCTCCCAAGTCCCACCTACTAGCTTCCATTCCCTCCACCGCATCGCAATTCTCTTTTCCACTGTCTCTTCAATTTTCTCGGGAAAATTCCGTTTACCTTTAATCTTCCCCGGGAAAATTTACTCTTTCCATGTTTTGTGAGTTGTGACGTTTCGATTTCTCCGACGAATTGCATTTGGTTTGAGCCCCGTGTGTGTGTAAACTCGTGATCAGCCATGGAAAAGGGCGCGCCGGAGAACGCCGTGTGTAGCTCAGAGTCGGTCGATGGAAGCCGCGATTTGTGGAGCTGCAAGGCCTCTGATTCTTCTTCTGCTGACCATCTCGTTGTCATGGTCAATGGAATTCTGGGAAGGTCTGGCTTTTTTTTGTCTTCCTTAGTTGGGTTTGATGAATGTTGGTATTGCGAAATTTACTTGCTTGTGTTTGCTTAGATATTCTTGTGTCAATTCGTGTGTCAATTCGTGTGATTGGGATTTGAGTTTTGTTAAATTCTTTAGTGGTTTCTTTTTCTTCTGGTGCTTCGGTATGATCGGTTTAGTATGTTCTATATTCTTTATTTTGCAAAATGAGTTGCATGAATTTTGTTCAACTATTTGATCTGTTTTGGCTACTGTAGCATCGGAGGTGAACCTTTGATTTAGTCATGATTTCTTGGGTAAACTTGAAGAAAAACCGTCTATCGTGGACAGTACTAAATTTACTTATCGATCTGTTTGTGTTGTTTTTGGTGATTGATCTCAGTCGTAGTTTGTTGATTATATTGTGTTAAATGGGTTTTTGGTGATTGATCTCAGTCGAAGTTTCTTAATTATATTGTGTTATTTGTGTCAAATTGTTGAACTTTTGGCCTTATATTCTACTTTTAATCTGACTTCCACCCACAAATTATGTTTACTGATAACCTTGGCTAAAACTGATATTCCTTGTAAAGAAAGAGCTTCTGAAAGATGTGTGATAATTTTGGAGGTGGACAAGTGTGACAGTTACATATTAATAATCAGAGCATTTTGTTATGAGTTGACTATTTTTCTGAAAATGTTAGATATCTATGTTGCTTGACATCAGTAAGATATCTAGTTGGCACTCTTTATTCTGTGCTGATCCAGGTTTTACCTGTTTATGCAGTACAACAGATTGGAAGTTTGCTGCTGAGCAATTTGTTAAAGAGCTTCCTGACAAAGTGTTTGTTCATTGTAAGTGTCATTCTTCTCTAATTTCACCATATTTAAAATTTTGGTGATGATGTCATGTGGAAGAGCTTGTTGTATGGGATATTGTTTTTTATAATAGAGAGTTATGTTATTCTTCCTTACTTCTTTGGTAAGTAGTTATAATTCACCAACATTTTGTCTATTGGTTGTTCAATGATATTCAGATTTCAAACTTAGTTTTCAGCTACTATGGTTCTATAGAATATCTGATCACTGGAAATGTACAGTTTGACTATTATCTTGGGAGTTTTGAAAGAAAAATAAACTACATCCCCTGATATCCCCTATTAATATATTTGTTTATTTATATATATATATAGCACCAGAAAAAAATGGGATTCTCCAGCTACAAATTGTGTCATGAATCCCAATTTGTTGTACCGTCTCTGGTGTAAAACGCGAGATTTCAATTGAAGAGTGAATAATCACTCTTCTAATCTTCTTTGAAAGATCTCTTTTACCATTACAACTTTTTTTCAATTTGAGAATGTCATCCTAACAAATATGAAAATGGTTATTTTCTAATAGAAGTGACATCAAAATATGTCTGTAATTCTGAAGGTTCTGAATTATGGTTTATTGCACTATATGATACTTTTAAAAGTCACTGCACAAGATGTCTGTGATTATGGTTTATTGCATATTAAAAGTGACTGCACAATATGTCTGTAAATCAGAACAGATTCCATGATAGAGAACCTTTCTAAGACATAGAACAATGTCAAAATGCAGGTAGTGAACGAAATGTTTCTACATTGACACTAGATGGTGTGGATGTAATGGGGGAGCGGTTGGCAGAGGAGGTTAGTGTTTGCATAGATACGAGATATCGTTTTATTTCTGCATAATACATGAAATTGAATTAACAATGTTATTTCTCAAGAAGCAGTTCCCATCAATCAGATTCTATTATCTTAGCTACTATAATAGATCTTGTAGTATTAGAATGTTGATGAAATAACTGGTTATTATAATAAAAAGAACTCAAGAAGTATAGAGTAAACATGATGTATGCTTGTGTTGAAGTTATATACCTAGTCATATCAAGCGTACTGCATCAAAGTTCTCATCATTTTATGTTTCTTCATATAATCATATGCAACTTGCATAAAATTCTCATGTGGGGATGTGGGATAAAAAAGAAGTCTTCTTATTCCAATTCCACGGGCAGGAAGAGTATAGATTTGTCCAGTTGGGAAGGCCCCTAAGAGTCTGTCCATAAGATAATGTAACTAGTAAGAAAGCTAATATGTTGTCAACTTCTGATAGATGGTAAATTGACATCTTTCATATGGTCTTGTAGGATTTTAGCTTTGAAAGCATCGTGTACCAACCAGATAATTATGATACTTGAGATCTTTACTATCTTTATATACCATGGAACTAAATACATAAATGTTATTGCTATTCACTTGGAATTCAACTTTTAGGTCATTGATGTGATTCGAAGAAAGCCGAATATGCGTAAAATCTCCTTTGTCGCACACTCTGTGGGAGGCTTAGTGGCAAGGTATGCAATTGGGAGACTGTATAGGCCTCCTGAGAGAGAATGTATGGAGAACTCATGCACTAAAGAAAGTAAAGAGGATTCAAGTGGTACAATATGTGGCTTAGAGGCTGTGAATTTTATTACTGTTGCTACACCTCATCTGGGATCAAGGGGCAATAAGCAGGTACCAACATCTAATATTTAAATGTGCTTTATATCATTGTATCGGGATCCTGACTGACCTGGGGACCATCCCCTGCCCAGGTTGATGAATAGGATGAGGTTGCCATTAACCTGTTATTGATCCAGTTAAGTTGCTGGGTTTTTGGTCAACTTGTTGGCCTCTTGATTTTTATTATTATTTTTAAAAAAACTAAATAAATTATCAAAATGCACAATTGAAAATGAAAAGATAAATAAAGGAAAGGGATCCTATGGGAATGACTTGATGTTTTTATTTGATGGTATATGTAATAAGTTTTAATTATTCGTGACTTGCAAGTATAACTTGTAGTGTGAACTTGTGACACGAAGAAACATAAAATTGTTTTGCTATCTCTGATTACTTGTGACTTGATATTTTATTTAATGGTGCATCAGGCATGTAATTTTAGAATAAAAAATTTATTATATTATTTTAATCTCTCCTTAAATAATAAATGTTTAAAAATAACGTTTTGATCTCAGATGTTCAATTTAATCTGAACGGTTGAAATGAACTCCTCTTGTCTCTCACATAAGTAGAGTCAAGAGTGTTCTCACTTGAGATGCTTCCTCTCATCTATCTATGCTTGCATAGTCGGTCCCAAGCTCGAATAAAAGAGGAAGGTTGCGTTAGGTAGTTGACAGCCAGCGTAAAACTATGTTGAATCTTTATGAATATGGATCAATGACGTGCCTTAGGTGGTTTGGACATGTACAAAGAAGGCCGTTAGAAACTCTTATACGTAGAGTTAATCAAATGAAAAATAACCCAATAACTAGAGGTAAGGGAAGACCAAAGAAAACAATAAGATAAATTATTAGGATGGATATGGAAATGAGCCAAGGCTGAACACGTTGGTGTAGCTTGATCCATATAGCCATCCCCACCTAGTGGGAAAAGGCTTTGATTATTGTTTATATATTCCATTAGCTAAGGGTGAGCCTTGAAGCAACGGTAAGGTTGCTACCATGTGACTTGAAGGTCACGGATTTAAATCTTGGAAACAATCTCTTTGCTTGTAGGGATAAAGCTAATGGAATATATAAAATATATAATCCCTCTCCATTAGCTGTTTATTGAAGAGGGTTTAAAATTTAGATGTTTTTAAAATATATATATATACATATTCTTTTATGGGATTATATATTCCATTAGCTGTTTATTGAAGTCTGTAAACTCTTCAGTTGAGTTTACCCCTCTCTCACAAGTTAGATAAGCATGTGTTATTCTCATGTAAGATAGAGATTGCATTTGGAATGTTTCTTGTTAATAGGATTTTAGGATCAGGGTTGACTTTTGAAAAGACGTTGCAAAACCAGGTTGAAGCATATAATATTAACATGATCTTGAACTGTAGATGAAGTGAGAAGCCTGAATAAGTGCTTTAAAAGCTCCAGGATAGGTTTGAATTTTCTCTCTTGTAACTAGTAATTATGTTTTTGGGCTACAGGGTACTTCTCGGGGTATGGAATGGTCATTTACCTGTGAGTGGGGACAGGGACTAGTCTGAATAAAGACATTTTTCTAGGTTATACTGCATATAATGATTTTCTTCAAAAGTAAACATCTTATTAAATCCAACCCTAGGATACCTACCTGTGTGGCTGTGTCTCCCAATCAGTTGGAGATGAATTAAAGTTCTTGCTTTTTGTTGGGGGTATTTACACTTGAATTAATTACATTAATTTCTTCCATTCAGTATTTAGTTTAGATTTGTTGACTGGGTCTTAAATTCCAGGTTCCATTTCTTTTTGGTGTACCTGCATTTGAGAAAGCTGCAAGTTGGGTTATTCATTTAATTTTTAGGAGAACTGGTCGTCATCTTTTCCTTACTGATGACGATGAAGGAAAACCACCATTGCTCCAACGCATGATAGAAGATTCTGATGAACTTCATTTCATGTATGTTTGTTGCATACCTCATATTGTTGTCTTCCTAGAAGCTTTATATCTCAAAGACTCTGACTTACTTTATGCAGGTCTGCATTGCGAACTTTCAAACATCGAGTCTTGTATTCTAATGTGGGCTATGATCGTATCCTTGCTATTCACTTCTTTATACTTATTAAGTCGTACTTCATTCTACATTGCATATACTGTTTGCATCCCTTTATATCTACATTCCAGATATTGTTGGCTGGAGAACATCATCCATTAGACGTAATAGTGAACTTCCGAAGGTCTGATTATTTGTATAAATTCTATAATTTCAATTGATTTATTAGATTTTCTGTTGCTCTTTAGTTTATAATAATATCTTTTGGATGGCAGTGGGAGGATACACTAAATGAAAAATATCCACACGTTGTATATGAAGAACACTGCAAGGCTTGTGAGGCTGAGCAGTCTGATTTATTGAATGACAACTCTGATAAGATAGAAGGTTTGCATCTTCATCTGTTTCCTTTTATATCCAGAATGCTGTTACCTTGAAACTACTCTTCTTGCCCTGTACATTCTAAATTAATGGTTTCTTGGAGGCCAACTTTGTGCAGTCTTTCTCTGTTTCAATGATCCTATGTGCTGTTATATGCTTGGCCTTCTCTTGCTTATATAAGATCTAAGTCATGAAAGCCTTTTCCATTCCAAAAGTGATGTTGATGCTTATTTTTTGGAAGAGTATATTTTTATATCTATGTTTTTGGCCAGGGCATTGAACTGTTTTTAAGTGACAACAGAATCTATTTTGCCTTTGATGCAAAAGCAAAAAATGATTTGTTTTTGGACAAGGATGCCCTCATTCAAAATCATAAATTACAATATCTATACGGATGTGATGCTTTAAAGTTGTGCAATATCTGTGTTAATTTCTTGCGGTGATTCTTCTCTAAATCCATAAAACCTTGCTATAGAAGTCCCTTGATTTTTTTGAAATTAAAGTATTTGGTTATATAAAATTATAAATTACTATATTTGATTGATAACAAATTTCATAAAATTTTGTGTTTGTCAATTTTTTAGTCTTAAAATTAAAATCTTGGTTATATATTATTTATATTTATTTTGATTATATATTTTTATATTTTAATTAATACTTAAAAATTTAGTCAAATTGACCCAAAAAAATATTAATTACTCTTCCCTTCAACATGTTTAAATGTTTGTTATACTAACGTAGTAAAAATACTTTCTTGAATAATTGGCCGAACACTAATGGCTTTGATAGAAGTGGTTATTAACGATTTGGCCAAATATTGATTTCTTCTTTGTTGCAGACAGCACTTTTTGAAAACTCATTTTAACAATAAACAGTTAAAATTTAAAAAACAAAAATCACGACTTAACATTGCATCTATGAAACTTGTTTGCTGCTTCAACCTTTGATAATGGGAAGTCTGAAACATTAAATGCTAATCTTGTATTTTAAGAATGATGATAATGAAATAAACTTCCAAAATCAGATAATTTTTTAAATTAACTTTCCACTGTCAAATTTGGAGATCTCCTGGAGCAATTGTCTTTGAATTTGTTTTCCTTTCCTTTTTAGTTGCTAATTGCTATCTGCTTTTGTTATTTAGTTGAAGGGAGAAAATTTCTTGTTATCTATCCTGCCCTGTATTACTTAACTGTTTCTTGAATTTGGAAATGAATTATGTGTGATCTCTTTCTATATTTGCTCTTCCTATCTCCAGATTGAATGATTTCTAACTGAACATTCTTGCAGAGGAGCTGGTAACTGGCTTATCTCAAGTATCGTGGGAAAAAGTAGATGTTAGCTTTCATAGTAGTAGACAGAGATTTGCTGCTCATAGTGTAATTCAGGTCTGTGTCTCACATGACTTTTCTCACCTGTTGTGTGTACCCCATGTGTAACCTTTAATCTGTGATTAAGGATAGAGTAAACTAAAGATTTGGTCTCTCAATTGAATATGCAAATTGGTCTTTGGAAATAACAAACTCTTTATGAGCAAGTTAGTCTAGCGTCCAAGCCATACATGATGTCTTTGATCTTTCTTAGGATAAATGTTTTGCCCTGCTTATATCCTTTATCTGCCATCTTTTTTTACTTTATTTTTATAGGTCAAAGACCAAAGCATGCACATGGAAGGTGCAGATGTCATTCGCCATATGATTGATCATTTTCTTACCTAGAAGCTGATGATTCTTAAAGTTAAGTAGTAGTTCCTAGCAATTTAAGTTATCTCAAAGGTAAGCTAGAATGGCTTCACTTCCAAGTTTCAATATAGCCCACCAGTTTGATAATGAACTCATGTATATATATCTAACGTTCAATTAGTTGCAGGTGGTAAGCAATTCGCTCCTCCAGCAATATAGAGTCATCCATAAATCAAGGTGTGAAGAAGCATTTGAAATTTTGTTTATATATATATATATATATATATATATATATATATATATATATATAAACCTGTACGTGTAAAATATGCTTGTATTATATACAAAGAGAGGCGGAATAAATCCAGTGAAGTGTTATTTATATTTAATCAATTGCCCACTTATGTTTAAAATATTGTGGATGATATATTAATAAAAAAATATGAATGGGGCAACCTAATAATAATCATTTAAAAGTTGCGTCTAAGCGTCTTCTCAACATAATTTGAAGGAAAACGGGAAAAAATTGCAAGAAATCCTAGAGAGGCGTGCAAGTTGCAACGAAGAGAATGAGTAAACAAGGTTCATATGGTAAGTAGGTAGGTTTTATGCTTCATCCAAATGTCTCACAAGAAATAGAAAACCGGAATTGATGAGAAACACAAATGATATAACTTGATACAGAAAATATAATATTAATAGAATCAAGAAAAAGTTATATAAAAGAGATACATGTGTCAAAGGTACAAGTTTTACATACGTAAAACGGCATTCCGATGTTTTTAAAAACTTTTTAAAATATAATATGATATGACAACTAATTATATTTTAAAATAATAAATTAAATAATTAAAAGTTATTTAACTTTTTACTCTACCTGTCAATGACTAAAATTCTAGAGGCATTATAATATACAAGATGTTTGATATGCACAAAAGTAATTTAAAAAAATTATATTAAGATTTAAGTCTAGATTGAGTACCATAGTTCCATACCCTACCCTAAGATCGGGCCCATTTAATTAGGGGATTTATTTGAAAGAATGAGAATAAAAATAGAAGAGAGAATGAGAAAAAAAAAATATATATATATATATATATATATATATATATATATATATTGAGTTAAGAAAAAGATAATTATACCCTTCATTTAAAATTATGAATATTTAAAAGGGAAGACAAATTGACTTTTCCCTAACTTATTATCTTTTCCTTCAACATTCCTTCATCTAATTCTTGCAACCAAACAAGCACTAAATCCAATGGATAAATTTTGCAAGTGGCGGTATGATTATTTGAATCAAAATCAGTCCTATACTATTTCATTTCTAGTTAAACCAAGAATAAATACAGAAGAGCTTAATTTTAGCATTACAAAAAAGTACATAAATAAAAGAATGGTAATAGGTTCACACACTTGAAATTCACAATCTCAATTATGTGGTAACAAAATGATGACGTTTTAGTCGTCCGTATTTGTTGGGCAAGTGAGTCTCACATAAACGGATAAAAGTTGAGCCATTACAAGTATACATGTGGTGTACACAAGAAATTTTCCACAGAATTATTTGAGGCAACTGTCATTGGGAAGCCATAGAAATTTTCAACACTAGAAAGATCACTTTTGGAGAAATGGAGCAAACACTGCTAGGACTTCCTTATAGACAGGCTTCTTGAAATCTACAGCCTGCACAGATAACGCAATTTATAGACAGGTTTTCTAGGCCACCATAACTAAAATGATTTTAGAAAGTTTTTAAGAATTTTCATGTATATACCAATGTTGTAAGAACCGGATCGGACCGGACGGTCCGACCGGTCCAACCGCCAACCGAATACAAAAGCGAGTCAGTTAGACCTAAAACCGATTTTCTAGTTGGACCGGATTTAACCGGGGTCCAACCTGTTCAATTTTATTTTTAAAAAATAATAATAAATTGAAAAAAAAATAATAATAACATAAAAAAAGAAATTAAAGAAATCTTAAAATTTAAAATTAGAAAAGTCTTGAAAATTAAAATTTAAAAGTCATGATTATCAAGAATTTCATATTTGGTTTGATTAAGTTCTTTCAGAGTTTAATACGTCTTGAAAATTAAAACTTTGAGAAGTCATGTAATTTAAAACTTCAAAATTATGTATATTGAAACCTAAAATTTGAGTGATGTCATTTTATATATTAATAATATTTATTATTTATTATTTATTGCGTCATCCGGTTCGACCGGTTAAATCGATCAGACCATGAACCGAACACTTGTCCGAGTCTTTGTCCGGTTCGGTTCTTACAACATTGGTATATACTCACCTTCTCAATTATTTCTTCTGGTGTCATCCATGACCAATCACCAAACTCAGCTTTCTCTGTACCATCACCCAATAGATTTACTTCTTGATCTTGCCCAGTGAACTTCAAAAGAAACCTATAGTGCATGCATATCAGAGTATGAAAAACACAAATCAGAACTGTCAAAAATCCAAAACAAAAGAATCAAAATTTTGTTTGATAATTTGTTTTCAGTAATCGTTTCTAAAAACTAATAAACAGATTGGTGTTTTTTAAAAACCAGAAACAAAACTTGTTTTGGACTATTGTTTTCTTTTGGGAAAAACATATAGGCAACTTCGAGATATTTGTTTTCATTAATGGTAATTATGTAATTTTACTTCTCTCTCCCTACACTAATGGTAACTTTAAGAAAATTGTTCGCAAAACAAATTTAATCAAACGAGTTTTTTCTTCTTCTAAAACTCGTTTTTAAAACCAGTTTTCAGAACTATTTCCCCCATGCTGCATTCACAATTCGAATTCCAATTCCAATTGCATTTCCCAACCCAACCACTGCAAGTTTAAGCACAGAAGTATCTGTATTAGGTCTATTAATCTATGAACTAGCTGTTAGAAAGAGGAAAGTAAAAAAAAAGTACGAATATCAGTTGAGAAAACACCCATCGTTTGAACTAGGCATCTGATTGGTTTTAGGCTATTTCAGAAAATCGTGTGTTTTGGTTCAGCCCCCATTTTTGAGTTTACTCTGTCCAAATTGAGTCAATATACATGCTTACCATTTCTGTGCTTGACCCTTCCAGTCAGTTCCCCACTGAATGTTCAATTTCTCCCTAACATGTGGTGGGAAGTCATAAGTTAACCAATAAGGTACCTGCAATGGAAAACATTAGAGTTGGATGATGCCCTAGATAAAAGAAGAAGAAAAGCAAAGTAATAGAGATGCCTATTTATGTTTATTCATTTCTTTACTTACCGTCATTCCTAACAGTTATTCTGGAACTTCTCTTATTCTTTCTCATTATTGTTCACATGCCACTATTTTATGAGGCTTTCATCTTGCTACATCAGCATTTTACCAAGTCAAAATCCTATACAAACTTGACATAACTCCTTGCTTTTCCCTCCACAAGAAACCTAATCTTTGTCTGTTCAAACCAGCCGTTCTTTCCCTTCAAAGTTGAGATATTGTCTTGTCTACCTACATTATCATTTCTAGACCCTGAACTTATTGACATGGCAACTTTCCTCAGTTTTGAAGGTTAAGGCGTGCTTCATGTGCAGAGGATGTCATGAGAACCCCCGTGTATAAAAAAAAAAAGGAGAATAAAACAGTTACAACTCAAAGCAAAACTATGGACCAGAACAAACTTGGGTCATTTATATGGAAGGGCGAGTAGTTGGGACTTCTAGCAATTTATGAGAAATTTTAAATTTAGAAAATAACAAAGAGGAGTTTGGAATTTGAAAAGCCATCCGGCATATTCACTATTCAGTATATGGGAAAGCTTGACATCAAAGTGAACTCAGTCACAAAAAAATACTTGAAACTGAAAAACATAGGCAGACAACCGAAGAGAAGTCCTCTCTTCTATTCTTCGATTTTCTTTGTGGCTTGCATGGACATGGTTGCCGACACGCAATCCGCCATGGTGCCAAGGTTGTTTTTCTGGCTTGCCGCCATTTCCCACCATACAGTATTAACAACACTGCCTGAGTGGCACAGCATTGCTGTTGGGACAGTATTGGTGGCTTAATTGTATACGCCCAGCTAACAAGTGAACCATAAAAAAGAATACGAACTTTGTATGATTCAAGAACCATTCAATTGGAAAGTAAGGGTACATACATTTTACGCAATCCATGAATACTACCATAAATTTGATGTATACAATATACATGCAAGCACATAAATAATTTTTTAAAAAAAAGTGAAATTTTGTATCATTTATATGTGTTTATATACAAATGACAAATTTTAAATATATATAACTCAAATGTCATTTGTGATACTGATAGAAAAGTACCACTCAAACTTAAAGAATTTTATCACAGTGCATTATTGTATGGTACTGAATGTTGGGTTATAAAGATTCAACATGAGCAAAAATTCAATGTCGCGAAGATGAGAATATTGCTTTGGATGAATGTGCACACTAGAAAAGACGAGGAGACCAATAAAGGCTCCTGATTAGAACGAAGATAGTCCAATAACCGAAGATACATGGAGACCAGAGAAAATAAGAAAAACTATTAGGATAGATCTAACTATAAAAATGAGCTAAGATAAAACATATTGGCAACACTTGATCCATGTAGTTGACACACCTAGTGGACAAAAGGCTTTGTTTGTTGTTGTATATATAAAAGATATATTGAATTATATTGCTTTTTTAAATGGATCTATACCTATGGATCACAAATATAAGACAGTAGTCAGATACAAGGATACAGAAATTTAATATATATATATATATAAGATACAATAGTCAATATTTTTATGATACTTAACTAAATTTTATAATATATATATATATATATATATATTAAATGCACAAAATCATGAATATTAGATGTACAAGTTTGCCATGAGAAATGAAGTGCAACAGTGGACCTTTAATCCTTCAGCCATAAGATATTAGATATTCTCCTCTACTTATGTATAATTGATGGAGATGGAGTTAGTATGGGATGTCTCTAACGTAGTATGGGCTACCCAAGTCCCACATCGGGTAGTAATGGATGCTTGATGGAGTACTTAAATGGCTTGGTTCTTTCCCTTTAACAACTAGCTTTTTAAGAGAGGGTTCCCCAAGTCACTTAGCTTTCATCATTTGGTATTAAAGTTGATTTGCCGACGTCACAAAGAGGGCTATTTGCAGAGGGTTCTGACCAGCGGAAGGGCTAACCACAATAGAGTGAAGCAATGCCAAGTGAAATGTCGCAGAGTGTAGCCGTCGGGACGTCAGCTCTTCAAGGGCGGTGCTATGATGGGGATGGGGATAGTAAGGGATGTCCCTAAGGTAGTATGGACTACCAAAGTCCCACATCGGGTAGCATGAGATGCTTGATAGGGTACTTGGGTTTCCCCAATCACTTGGGTTCCATTAATACCTAAACCAAAAGCTATTGAATGCCAACTAATTACCATGAATATATATCTAATTACAAACAAAAGAAAACATATGACACATACATTTCAATTCTTTCAATCCCAAATTCCCAAAGGGAGAGGCCAAATTGTTCTCACAGATGGACATCAACACAACTTCCTGCTTTCTTCAGTCCTACTTCCTGTGAACTTGTGAAATGCACAAAACACATGGAAAGCAGCCAGGATTCAACAACTAACTCAGACAAATATGAAGAGAAGTGCAGTAAGTTTTCTATTTTAGATATGTAGGCTTGTGGGGAAATTTTCAGAATGGTTTAACTTTTAACGTTTAATTTGAAGAAATTGTATATAGCCATGTCAAGCCAAATCTTAGCTGTCTCCTTAACATGTCTGTTTCTTTTTTATTTTAAAAAATATGATTTTGATACACTTAAGAGTACGTATCTATACATATGCAAGGCATATCAGTGTTGGATGCATATCCAACACCAATAAGCTTGGACTGAGCATTCTCTGCACTTCCTAGAGCTGTACACGAACTTAATAAGTCTAAGTGTTAAACTTTTATGTTTGGCTTATTTAATTAAAAGAGATTAAAACGTTGTTTGTTCATTTAATGAATGATTTGAATGAAATGAACTCAAGCTTTTAAAAAGCTAAACATGACACAGATAGTTCGGTTCACTTACACACCTAAGACTAGTTTTTTTGGCACTAGAGAAAGGCAACCTGGATTATTATATAATTACTAACCCCAAATTTATTCATAAATCACGAAGAGAAAGTACATGGCACCTGTTCGGGTGGCAATAGAAACATAAACAAAAGTGCAAATTAAAGTGTTGTGAATATTCTAGGATTAGATGCATCAATTAGTGATATATTGTATTTATTGTAATTATTTTTACTTCCTATGATCCATATTCAACGTGGCAGAAATGAGAATGTTGCGTTGGATGAGTGGTCACACTAGAATGGATAGGATTAGGAATGATTATATTAGAGAGAAAGTGGGGGTAGCACCTATTGTCGAAAAATTAGTCGAAACACGCCTTAGGTGGTTTGGTCATGTACAAAGGCGGTCGGAAGAGGCTCCGGTACGTAGAGTTGACCAAATGGAAGATAACCTAATAACTAGAGGTAGGGGAAGACCAAAGAAAACAATAGGAGAAACGATTAAGAGGGATCTAGCCATAAATAACTTAACCATAGAAATGTGCAAAGACAGAACATGTTGGCGTCGCTTGATCCATATAGCCGACCCCTACCTAGTGGGAAAAGGCTTTGATTTTGATTGTTGTTGTTGTTGTTTATTTTTACTTCCTAGAATAGGTTTTCTTCTCTTGTATAAATACCTATGGTATTTTCATTATAATACACACGAGAAATTCTTTCATTTAACATGGTACCAGAGCCATTATAATTGCTTTCGCCTCTTTTCTGTGTGGTTATGTTCTTCTTCCAGCCCTAGAATTTGTCTCCCTCTTAATTGTCCAATCGGGTCTCTTAGTCCGACAACTTCCCAGCCTCTTCTTGGAACACGCACCACACCACCGTGTTCGGGAGGCGCCGACCGGCCGAACCCCATTTTCTCCGGCGTCATCCGCCGTCACACGCGCCGCCACTCAGTCCGCCAAAAGTCTTACGTGTCGGCGCATGCCGCCATTTCCGGCGTCGTCTTTCACCGTGATTTACACCGCTGTGATCTTTGGCCTCTTCTCCTCACGTTTCTGGGGTTGGTTTGCCGTTTCCTCACACTTTGTTTTCGCTCTTCTCTAAGTAGAGCTATTCTCATTCCTTAATAGCCATGACTACTACTGCCAAGTCATCTGTGGCTGCCACTGTTGTACAAACCGGTAATGTAACTACTTGCTTTTCCCGTTTCCCTGACATTGGACCATGGGTTCTTGATTCAAGTGCATCCGAACATATCTCTGGTAATAAATTTTTGTTTACCCACCTATCTAGTTCCACTTCCCTTCCCTTAGTTACTCTGGCAAATGGTTCTAAAACTGCTGCTACAAGAATTGGTCAAGCCCAAATACTTCCTTTCGTATTTGTTGATTTTGTCCTTTATGTTCCTAAATCTCCTTACAATCTTATTTCTGTTAGTAAATTGACTGACTCACAATTGTTCCATTACCTTTGCTAATAACTGTGTTTCTATCCAGGATCGGAGTACGGGCCGGGTGATTGGCACAGGGCGTGAAACACAAGGCTTGTACCACCTTCCACCTCCATCCCCTATTGCATGCGTGACGACCAATTGCTCTCCATCTCTCCTCCACAACCGTCTGGGACATCCAAGCCTTTCCAAACTTCGCAAAATGGATGCCTCTCTTTCTACCTTGTCTTCCCTTCCCTGTGAGTCGTGTCAGTTGGGTAAACAAACACGTAGTTCTTTCTCTAGTAGTCTTAATAGTCGGTCTACTTCTCCTTTTCAACTTGTTCACTCTGATGTTTGGGGTCCTAGTCGTGTGCCTTCTGTTTCTGGTTTTCAGTATTTTGTCACCTTCATTGATGACTATTCTCGTTGCACTTGGTTATATTTAATGAAAAGTCGTACTGAAGTATTTAAAATTTTTCAAGATTTTTGTGCTGAAATCAAAATTCAGTTTCATACTTCTGTCTCTATCTTACGTTCTGATAATGCGAAAGAATATTTGTCTACATCCTTTAAGAACTTTATGAGTTCTCAGGGTATTTTACATCAGACATGTTCTTATACCCCACAACAAAAAGGGATTGCTGAGCGTAAGAATCGTCATCTTATTGAAACAGCTCGTACTTTGCTTATTCATCATAATGTTCCTACTAACGACATGCCTTCTTCTGTCTTGTATGACCAAATCCCTCATTCTTTGTTGTTTACTAATGACACTCTTTATCATCTTCCTCCCCGTGTTTTTGGTTGTGTTTGCTTTGTGCATAATTTGACCCCAAGGAAAGATAAACTTGCAGCGAAATCCGTCAAGTGTGTTTTTCTCGGTTATGCTAGACTTCAAAAGGGCTACCGATGTTATTGTCCAGTCACTCGACGTTGTTTCACCTCTCCAGATGTGACCTTTTTTGAGTCTTCCCCATTCTTTGTATCTTCTACGCCTGTAAGTCCCTCTGTGATCGAAATCCTTCCTGTTCCTTCTCTTCCTTTTCCAGAGGCCTTACCCCAGGACATACCTAGTCCTCCTCTTCTGACATATCATCGCCGTCCCCGTCCTGAGCCTACAGCTACTCTTCTTGACTGACTGCCTTCGTCTGAATCACCCGCTACTTCAGTCCAACCGCCACCTGCTAGTCCTCCTATTGCCATTCATAAAGGTACTCGTTCCACTCGTAATCCTCACCTTGTTTATAATTTCTTAAGCTATCATCGTTTATCTACTCCATATTATGCGTTTGTGTCTTCTTTTGATTCCGTTTCTATCCCTAAGACTACAAATGAAGCTCTTGCACATCCGGGTTGGAGGCAAGCTATGCTTGATGAGATGACTGCCCTACATTCTAATGGTACATGGGACTTGGTTTCACTTCCTCCTAGAAAATCCCCAGTTGGTTGCCGGTGGGTTTACGCAGTTAAAGTTGGTCATGATGGCAAAATTGAACAACTAAAAGCTCATTTAGTGGCTAAAGGGTATACTCAGATCTTTGGATTGGACTATGGTGATACCTTTTCTCCTGTTGCCAAGATTGCTTCCGTTCGTGTTTTCCTATCCATTGCAGCTATTAATCATTGACCACTTTATCAGTTGGATATTAAGAATGCCTTCCTCAATGGAGACTTGGAAGAAGAAGTTTATATGGAGCAACCGCCTGGTTTTGTTGCTCAGGGGGAGTATGAGAAAGTATGTCGACTTCGTCGTTCTCTTTATAGACTCAAGCAGTCACCGAGAGCTTGGTTTGGCCGATTTAGTTCTGTCGTTCAAGATTTTGGAATGACTCGAAGTGAAGCTGATAACTCAGTTTTCTTTCGCCATACTTCAAATGGTAAGTGCTTATACTTAGTTGTCTATGTGGATGACATTGTTATTACAGGCAATGATGATTTAGGCATTGCTAAACTAAAACAACATCTGTGCAACCACTTCCAAACTAAAGATTTGGGAAAGCTTAAATATTTTCTGGGAATTAAGGTTGCCCAATCTAGTTCTGGTGTGGCTATTTCACAACGAAAGTATGCACTTGAATTATTAGAAGAGACAGGTATGTTGAACTGCAAACCAGTTGAGACTCCAATGGATCCAAATGTCAAACTCTATCCAGGACAGGGGGAGTTGATAAACAGCCCCGAGAGATATCAAAGACTTGTGGGAAAACTCAATTATCTCACTATCACTCGTCCAAATATATCGTTTGCTGTGAGTGTAGTCAGCCAGTTCCTACAATCACCATGTGATAGTCATTGGGATGCAGTTGTTCGAATTCTTCGATACATTAAGGGAGCGCCAGGCCAGGTACTGTTATATGAGGACAAAGGGAATTCCCAAATCATTGGCTTTACAGATGCGGATTGGGCTAGTTCACTAGATGATAGGCGATCCACATCTAGATATTGTGTTCTCATCGGTGGACACCTAGTCTCTTGGAAAAGCAAGAAACAAAATGTAGTTGCAAGGTCTAGTGCAGAGGCTGAGTATCATGCTATGGCATTAGCAACTTGTGAACTCCTATGGTTGAAACAACTTCAGGAGATGAAATTTGGAGACATTGGTAAAATGGAATGAGTATGTGATAACCAAGCAGCTATGCACATTGCCTCAAACCCAGTATTCCATGAGAGGACCAAACATATTGAGATCGATTGTCACTTTATTAGAGAAAAAATTCAATCAGGGTGTCTTGCTACTCGATTTGTCAATTCAAATGATCAGCTAGCAGATACTTCAACAAATCTCTTAGAAGTCCTCGAATAAAATACCTATGTGACAAGCTTGGTGCCTATGATTTATATGCTCCAACTTAAGGGGGAGTGTTGTGAATATTCTAGGATTAGATACATCAATTAGTGATATATTGTATTTATTGTAATTATTTTTACTTCCTAGAATAGGTTTTCTTCTCTTGTCTAAATACCTATGGTATTTTCATTATAATACACACAGAGAAATTCTTTCATTTAACATAAAGCAACTTGGAAACTAGGCTGTAAATCTTGAGCAATAAATGCAAGGACATATAGGCTACAAAAATTTCCAATATATACAATCATAACATGACTATATGATCTGTTTTCAAATATTTTCATTACAGCTAATAGAAAATTACAATCCACCATCTACAGCAAGCATCAAGAGAAGAAAGATTCATTTGTAAAATAAAAGCTAAAAAATTACAAATCAAAATTGGTTCCCAAAAAGCCAAAAATCTTCCCTTAACAAATTGAAAGTAATAATACATAGAAACAATCTATTTCAAAGGAATGGGGTAAGATACTGACTCTAAACTCTGAAGAATTATAGTGTAAAAAATAAAAAGAGATCATCCAATTTTTACTACTATTATATGTTGCTTAACCTTTTTTTTTTTTTGTAATCTTCTATCTTGATCAGCTTCTATTGTATTACTATTGGAAGACTTTCTAATTTCCCCCAATAAGAGACAGTTAACAAGAAGTTATATAGACCAAGAAGCCTTACATTGCCCCTTTGTAACCATTTAAGGTTCCTATACAAGTCCTGCAATTATAACATTTTAATATTTCTGATTCTTTCATCATTGTCATCAATAAGATCACCAATTATAATTTATGGACCACTTATGTATTTAAGACATTTGATTTATTGCTAACGCCAGTAAGGAATACACACAAATATACATGACAAATTGACAATCAGTTATCTGTTCCAATATTTTGTGACAAAATGAACCAAAAAAAAGCAAAGAATTATCTATAGTGTTGAACAATCGGAATTTTATTGTAATTTAAATTTAAATTGATCTTGCATAAATGTTTTCCTTTTAGAATTAAGATTAGTAAATTGTTTTACGATGGGATATAATCCCTTATTATTAGAATTAAGTTATTATAAGGAATTAGTTTTCTAGTTTGATTAGGACAAAGTATTTTCCTATGTGTATGTATATTGGAGTTATTCAAGAAATAAAATAAGGAAATACAATTTCAACATGGTATTAGAGACTACTGTGATCCTCCAATAGTATTTGTTCTTGTGGCTGCATTTCCTTCCAGCCCAAAACCCTGTTTTTCTCTTTATTTCCATCTCGGGTTTCTCATTACCAGACACTTCCACGGCCTGTTGTGATCCTCCAATAATGTTCGTTCTTGTGGCTGCGTTTCCTTCCAGCCCAAAACCCTGCGTTTTCTTGCATTTTCATCTCGGGTCTCTCATTACCTAACACTTTCCTGAAGTTATCTCAGAACATGCGCCCTACGACCATGTTCAGAGGATCTCAATTGACCGAAACTTGGAGCACCGTTGCCATCGTCGTCACCACGCACCATATCCGAAATTCTGCGTCCGTCCCACGCGCCATTGCGTGACACCGTCTTCTGCCGTACTCGCCGTTGTAGTGATCGTTGGCCTGCCCTCATCTTGTTTCTGGAGTTAGTAGGTCATTATCCCATACTTTTATGACGCTCTCTTCTCTTTTCACAATAAGTAGAGATTGCAGGGCTATCCTCAGTCCACAAAGGTCATGTCTACTGCAAGCAACTCCAAGTTAGACACCCCTAGTCCTCCTCCCCTAACATACCATCGTCTGAATCTCCTGCTGCTCTGGTCCAACCTCTGACTAATAGTTCTCCAATTGCCATTTGTAAACTCTCTATGGTTTAGAGTGAAGAAAGCAGAAATAAGATTACCGAAGGAGTCTCTACTACTTTGAAGAATTAATTCCCAAGCTGAGAATGATATTCATTCATCAACTTGAGGGAGAGTGTTGAACAAATCAAAATTTTATTGTAATTTAAATTTAAATTAGATTTTGTTTAAATGTTTTCATTTTAGTATTAGGATTAGTAAATTGTTTTAGAATGAGATATAATCCCTGATTATTTGAATTAGTTTTCTAGTTTGATTAGGATAAAGTATTTTTCTATGCGTGTATTTACTGGAGTTATTCAAGAAATAAAATATGGAAATACAATTTCAACATATAGTATGCACCTCTGCAACTACTTCTGCAGAATTAACTCCTGTCTCCTCTCTTAATTCCCTGATAACTGCTGTTTTTGGATCCTCACCTTCATCAATACCACCCTAAAAGATGCCACGTTAAATTAATCATGGTATGCCATCCAACTTACACGAAAATATATAATGCAACAAAAAAACATGTTAGATTTTTTTCCCTTCTAGAATTTCTAGTTACCAACAATACTTATATAAGACAAGAGCAGATTCAAAAAAAAAAAAAAGTAACTAAGTGCACCTACTTATATCTTCATCATCCAAGTCTGTAAGTGCAATCAATTCCTTCTAATCCATCAAGTAAAATTAAAAACAGAAAAAGGCAAGAATGATAAACTCTGTAATTGGAAGGGGATTAAAAAGGGTTATCTAGCCTGGAATGGTACAACAAGTACAGCTTCATGAGCATCCATATCCTTTTTTTAAGAAGATACTTTTCAAAACTGGTAATGTTTTATATAACGGATTTCTGGAAGAAAGGGCTTTTGAAAAATTGATGAGTATCCCATGTCTACACAAGTGCTCTGAAATATAATTTAAAAACAAAATCTCAATTCAGAGAAAAGGTGGATAAGCTAGAAAGTCATCTCCCTAAACTCCTGCCATCGAATTTCATTGATTTAACCACGTTTTGTGGTAGAACTAAAACTCCAGAAATTACATTAACGCTATATCACTTCTTCTGTGGGAAAACCTTTCAATTAACTCAACTTTCCACCGAAGCAAATACAAAGTAAGGAGTATGCTGGCAAACATGAAAAATAACATTCTCATATAGAAAGAAAGCAAGAAAAGAATACTTCAAAACCTACCTGCGGCATTTGCCAAGCATTGGGTATATCCAGCCTAGAAGCAGCAAAAATCTGGAAAAAAAAACAATATAAACAAATAAGAGAGAACAAATCGTTCAGTAAGAAGGGAGAGTGAAAGAGAGAGGAAGACCTTTTTATCAGCATTCATGAGACAAATACCAACATTTCTGCGGTAACCATCGGGAGGAGCTTCCATGGATGCCGACGATGAAGAAGAATGAGAAGAACGCAAGGGAAGCGAAGGAAGAGAAGATTTGCGAAGCGATGAGAATGAGGAATTAGGGAATTTGTAAGGGTAATTGGGGAAAGAGAGAATGGGAGGAACAGGATTGGTGGTAGTCAGAATCTGCGTAGGAGAAGAACGAGGGAGGTAGGCGAATCGGCATAAAGCCATTCTAAGGGATCGACCCGAAGAAAAATTATATAAATATATTTTATATATAAAAGATAAATTTTCGAATACTACATTTTTTTTTTTCACATTCGAAAACGATAAGTACCATTAGATCAAAAAAAAAAATCCAAATTCGAATTTTTAAAACAACAAAATAAAAGCCTTCCTTTTATTAAGACAAGTTGTCTTTTTAGAAGTGAGGTCCAAGGATTTTTTTTGTTGTCGACTAAAAGAGTTTAGTTTGATAGATTTTCTTATAGCATATGTGTAATTTCTTTAAAGACTCGGGAAAAAAAAATTCTCATCAAAACCTTACAAGCTCTGAAACGATTGAGTTTTTCTCAGACACGTGGCTCGTCCCTACAAAGGAGTCCACGATTTTAGAGCGGACCTCTAAATTCCCCTAAGGAGGCGTGCCAATTAGGGCGACCCATATTGCTCGAAAGGCGTGCCAAAAGGTGATCCAACTAACTTAAGTTTACAGACGCACAACACCCATGGACTTGGGAGGACTTGTACTAATACCATTCTTGCCTAGTATTGCACATGACTCGCACATGTCACATTCTACACAACTGCCACGTGTTAGTCCGCGCGTGACTCACACTTGACCACGTTGGTGCAAACGCACCACAGGCCATGTTTTACCACATCCTCACTGTGAGGAACATAGGAAGCCCACGTCTGATGACAAAAAGGCTATATAAGGCCTTTCCCACTTGAACTTACAAAACAACAGAACTTCATATTGACAACTCCACTCTTCTATCGTGTATCCTTGATCACCATTAACACTTTCAACTTTCCTATGATCATCAACAAAGCCACCTTTGACTTTAACATCGCAGAATCATAACGATTCCATCTCCTTCTCCGGTGACTTCGTTCACCTCTAATCACGATGTCCTAGCCACCAACGACACTTACAGGTAAGACCCTTGCCTCATGGTCTCATGGAAGTCGTCCCCTCTTCCCGAACTACGTGGACTTTGATTTCTCTTCAGAGTACATAGGTAACATAGGTACATAAGTCTTCACCTAGAGCAAGTCCCTCAAGGATTTTACCCTTTGTTGTCCTTAAATCTTTACTATGGATTTTACTTGTTAGAAACGAATCTAACACTTAGCTTAACTCATTAAGCTCGTGAACAGCTCAATTAATTAAATGAGTCGAGGTTGATCATGAATTTTTGTTTGTTTTAAAACTCAGGCTCGAGTTCAAGCTTGTCTTATTTTAAACGAGCCAAGCTTAAATATAAAATGCTCCTCTCGGCTCAGTTACAACCCAACGGCCAACGCGGTAGGTAATCATAGATGTAAGACACACTAGCTTGATCTTCCCTATAAAATTTTTAACAAGAAGATTTATGAGAGGCAAGGGTTTTATACATATATATATAACCCAAAAGTCCCATTGAAATTCTCATACAAACATATGCAGAAAATGGGGGATTAAGAATTAGGTGGGGAGGGAGGGGAATAGATTGAAGGAGAGGGGAAGGGGAGGGGAGGGGAGGTTAATCTTCTCTTACTCTCCCCCTTGTTTGAATGTTGATAACTTTTCCAAAATACTCTAATTTAGGGTATGTTTGGATTGGGGATTAAGGAGGAGAAGGGGAGGGAAGGGGAGACTATTTAGATATCTTCCCCTTGTTTGGGAAGATGAAAATTGGAGGAGAAGATAATGGAGGATCAAGTCTTAATCCTCCATTATCCTTCTCCTTCACAAATTCAAGATACCCCAAATTGGGGTATTTTGGAGGAGGTATTAACACCCAAACAAGGGGAGGACATATGGAAGGTTAACCTTCCTTTCCCCTCCCCTCCCTTCTCCTCTAATCTCTCCCCTTCCCTTCCCCTCTTGATTCCCAAACAAACCCTTGGAGTATCTTGAATTTATGAAGGAGAATGATAATGGAGGATTAAGAATTAATCTTTCCTTTATCTTCTCCTCCAATTCTCAACTTTCCAAACAAGTGGGAGATATGTTACTTCTCTCCCCTTCCCTCCTCTTCTTTTTCTTATTCCTCAATCCAAACATATCCTAAGAATTTGTTTGGGAATTAAGAGGGGAAGGGAAAGGGAGTAATTAGAGGAGAGGGGAAAGTAATGTTAACTTTCAATATGTACTCTGATGAGTTGTGTAAATCGTGTTGATTTAACAGCACCCTTGACTCATTGCAAGTCAGGATCAAATAATTACCTAAGTAATGTAGTATAGTCCAATACCCAGGGTCGAATCTCTCATGGAACCTTCAATAGTTTCGGAGTAACTATATTTTCTGTAATGGAATCGAGTAAAAAAGCAAAGAGTATTTTCGAAAATAGTAAATAGTTAGGTGAGAACATATCATTATTGTAGAGTAACTAAGAAAATAGTTTATGCTTCCGAGGTTTATGTAATTTGCAATTTCTTCTAATTTCAAAATATAGATTGGGTAAAATATTTAACAAACACCTTATCGGACCTTTTGATCCAAAGGTGATCTTGGTGACTACCTCACAGGACCTAGGTATACATCAAAACAAGGATGTCGCACCTGCATTAATGGTGTAAGCAAACTAGTGGAAATCATTTAATTACAAAATCCAAATTATATTTACGAACATAAATACAAAAAGGGGGTATCTAGTTTGAGTCGATCAACCCAAACCTGCAACCGCTAAATCTATTTAATCCAATCGTGAATCTTAAATCCAGCGACCGATGGGATCTAGATCCACGACCAGAGGTTGATAATCTATAAACTTCCTAAAATAAATTTTCTAAAGTTAAAAACACATAGCTCAAGCAAATTACATAGTTGACTCTAAGGATAACCTAGTAGGCTTAACTACTCATGTTATAGGAACACAAGGCTAAGTCTAGAAACTAGGATGAAAACTTAGGATACATAATGTGATTTTCTGCCTCCTACTTATATGCGTTGTTTAGAGAATTCTAGTCTAATTACAAAAAGCAAAGATAATAATATATTTTCCTATTTTATTGTATATTACAAATTTGAATATGAATTTAGATTATATATGAATTCTTTAAGATGAATTTGTCTCCGACTTTTGAATTTCAAACTTCTGCCTGCATCATACTCTGACTTGCCGCGATGAGCTGCTAAGTTTTAGGTTAACTTCGCATACCTTTATCTTTTCAGTTTTGCCCTGCTGCACTTCCTATCTTTTCACATCAGCCCTTCTTCGAATTCTAAGTGGTTGAATGCCCCCTGAAATCAATCAAAAGTATTTGGGACAATACCTAATTTAACCCAAATAATAACATTTATCTAAGTTACATAGTTTTACCACAAAATATGCATGAAATGCTCATTTTTACCACTTTTCAAATGTTGACCCTCATGTACACAGAATAACGTCAATTACTGTAATATTACTCATTATTATTAACAATAATATTATGTAAAATGACACCTATTAGCGTGTCTTATTTTGGTGTCATCATCCTCTCCTTGTTTGGGTGTCGATACCTCCTTCAAAATACTCTAATTTGGGGCATCTTGAATTTGTGAAAGAGAAGGGATAATGAAGGATTAATTATTGATCATTCATTATCCTCCCTTCCAATTTTGATCTTCCTAAATAAGGAGAAGATATCTTGATTCTCTCCCCTTCCCTCCCTTTCTTCACCTTAATCCTCAATCCAAACATACGTAGGATAAGTCTAAGTTAATGTGAATCCTTTATTTTATTTAATTCTCTTATTGCAGAAAACAATGTAAAAGACTAAGGGTCCATATAGTATATTATTGGGAATGTAAAGAGAAAGAATGTAAAGGGAAGTAATATAAAGAAAAGGAATATAAAGCAATGTTGTAAGAATCGGACCGGACCGGACGGTCTGACCGGTTCAACCGCCAACCGAATACAAAGGCGAGTAGGTTGGACCAAAAAACCGTTTTTCTAGTTGGACCGGATTTAACCGGAGTTGGACCGGTCAACCGGTGGTCCAACCAGTCCAATTTTATTTTTAAAAAATTAAAAAAATAAAAAATAAAAAGGAAAATTAACATTAAAAAAAGAAATTAGAGAAATCTTAAAAATTAAAATTAGAAAAGTCTTGAAAATTAAAATTTAAAAGTCATGATTATCAATAATTTCATATTTGGTTTGATTAAGTTATTTCAAAGCTTGACAAGTCTTAAAAATTAAAACTTTGAGAAGTCATGTAATTTAAAACTTCAAAATTATGTATATTGAATCCTAAAATTTGAGTGATGTCATTTTATATATTAAGAATATTTATTATTTATTATTTATTGCGTCATCCGGTTCGACCGGTTAAACCGATCAAACCGTGAACCGAACACTTGTCCGAGTCTTTGTCCGGTTCGGTTCTTACAACATTGATATAAAGATAAAAAAACATGTTTGGTATAAAGTAAAATAAAAAGAAAAGTTTATAATATAAAATATGTCAAAAGATCAAAATACCCTTATTATTATATTATTTTTAAAATAAAAAATTTATATTAAAAAAAGTGGGGATGGGTGGTTGGGCGGTGGTGACCGGTAGTGGTGGTAGTGTTGGGTTGGTGATTGTGAAAAATGGGAGGGGCAATTTTCTAAAAAATTTTAATTACTAAGTAAACAAGTTTTACATAATATTTTTTATTTAAGGCAAAAGTACCTTTTCTACTCCAAATGTTTGGGGGTCCTGTCAGTTTCGCCCCTAATGTTTTTTGCTGTCAATTGTACCCCCAACGTTTTACGTTTCTGCCAATGTCACACTTTTCACTAACACCGTCAAATATTTAACAGTTTTTGCTGATGTGGCATCCTATGTGGCAAAACGTTTTTTTTTCTATCAATTGTCCCCCTAACGTTTTACATTTCTACCAATGTCACCCTTTTCACTAGCACCATCAAATATTTAATAGTTTTTGCTTACGTGGTATCCTATGTGGCAAAAATATCTGACTTGGCATATTTTTTTCCACACCAAATTTTTTACTCATCTTTTTCCCATCAAAACCGTGTCGTTTTAGCCTCACCATATTCCTTTTAAAATATAACTCAAACGCACGTTCCATTTTGCAGACAAAAACATCGGAGACGTTACCTATTCTCTACTTTGTCGGAGACGTTACCCTAAAATAGAGAATGGATAACGTCTCCGATGTTTTTATGAGCAAAATAGCGCGTGCGTTTGAATTATATTTTACAAGGAATAGGCCAAGGTCAAAACGACACAACTTTGATAGGGAAAAGATGAGTAGGAAATCTGATGTGGAAAAAAAATACCAAGTCAGATATTTTTGCCAGATAGGATGCCGCGTAAGCAAAAACTATTAAATATTTGATGGTGCTAGTGAAAAGGGTGACATTGGCAGAAATGTAAAACGTTAGGGGTACAATTGATAGAAAAAAAAAGTTTGTCACATAGAATGCCACGTCAGCAAAAATTATTAAATATTTGACTGTGTTAGTGAAAAGGGTGATATTGGCAGAAACGTAAAACGTTAGGGGTACAATTGACAGCGAAAAAACGTTAGGGACAAAACTGACAGGACCCCCAAACGTTGGGGTAGGAAAGATACTTTTGCCTTTATTTAAATTATTTACTTTATTTGATGTAAAGTGTATTACAATAAAAAATAGATTATTATAAGATAAAAAACATGTTTGGTATAAAATAAAGGGTAAACTACAGTTGCCCCCTGTGGTTTGGCCTAAATCCAATTTGCCCCCTGTGGTTTAAAATGCGACCCTTAACTACCCTGTGGTTTGGCTTAAAATTAATGTGGCCCCCTGTGGTTTAGAGTGTGACACTTGATCCCCTTTGTGATTTTTTATGTTATCACTTAACTACCCTATATTATTTTTTTCTCAAAATTTAATATTTAATATAACTTATAAAAGAAATTACCTAAAAATAATTTAATTAATTATTTTATTAAATATTTATTTTATCTCTAAAATAATATTAATAAACTCTAACATTATACTTTCAACTCTTTTTAGCGTTTCCTTCAAACTATTTCTTTCCTCTAATCTCTCCACTATATCCAAGAGTACTATTATGCTCCTTGTCTAAGGATACTTTTCTAAGAAAATCTATATCTATATATCTATATATCATACTAAAATAACATACATAGTTCTCATCACAATCTCAAGCATTACAATTTCAGCACACCACCCCTAAAAATCTATTCTCATAAGCATTGGTACACGTGTCCTTATTTCCAAAAGAGTATTCAATGCACATCAAAATATGCTTGCCTAATACATTCTATTTATATGGCAATAAATCATCTTTATTTGGCATGTATATGTTGCCACGCATCCACCACCTTCCAGCTTGTCATACAGAGTCGGTTTCAAAAGAAATTGATGGTTAATCAATTCAATCATGAACGGGTGAAGGTGTGAATGAAGGAGTTGATATACCACTATTTTGATACCATAGTTGACGATTCACCATTATCTTAAATGTATTTATGTCTAATTATTATATTATATACAAATGACATATGTATCTCTTAAATTTCATTCAAAACGTTTAATTGATTCTCTTATCAATTTGGAAACTTGAATTTTGAAAATTCATTGTGTTAGGGATTACGATCATATTTGAGTGTATTGCACTATAAATTCAACATTGCATCTTATATATGTTAATACGAATCCTTCAAGCTTTGGTATTTTCTTTCTGGTTTGTTATCTCTCAAATTATTCTGCTAAGTCTACTATAGCTTTGTCGGTTTCAATGTTTCGGTGATAGAGGTACGAATTCATCCTGATTCTTTTTATTCTCATGTCTTGCATGAAACCAATCGCCAATGAATCTGTACCATATTGTGCATAAGCTTTTACATAAAACAATGAATAAATATTTACAATTTCCAATGGTAACATCTTAAGTTTATAGAAATACTTTCCTATGATAAACTATCAATGGTTTCCCAATTTCATCACTTCAATGATCCAACATCTTAAGTCAATTCCTGTTTCTATTTTCTTTTTGTTTTTTTTAATTCTGCAAATTCTAGAGCATTTAATTGGGACTGTGAAGAATTGGGACTTTGACAGGGTGTGTATATTTGCAACTGAATCTGTATTTGGATTTTCTTTGCCGTTTTTAGTATGTAAATGAATTTTCTTAGTTAATTCATGGATATGCAAACTCTTCTTGTGACCAATGAGAACCTCAACAGCAAACTTTTTTGAGAAGTTTTGATGCATTGGGTATGCAAATTTTCTGCATTTATTTTCCTGCTTATAATGTTTTTAAAGGTTAGTTTATTTGCTTTTAGACACTTTGCATTGAATTGAACCGTTAAAATTGGTTGCAGACTCCCACTCCATCCAGGTAATTAGATACCTATGTCGTTTTTAAAATCCTACTAATACTTTATGAATTGACAATCATAATTTAATTATTCAATGATTTCCAATTCAGTACTTATTTATTAATTTGGTTTCAAAAATATACAAATTATTTTAATTTTGTTCTTAAAACATAAATATGCTTAACTTTATCTTTGAAAGATATTTTTTTGACTAAATTTTGCCCTTTTAGTCCCACAAGGAAGCCACGCATCACTGATAAAAAAATTATAATAATCAAATTGGTACAAAAAACATCTTTTAACGACTAAATTAGTCATTTTCATCTTTCAGAGATTAAATTGAAACAATATATATTTATCTTTTAGGAGCCTAAATTAATGTCATTTAATACAATTTAAATAAAAAAACTAAATGCGTTTAATTTTACATATATCATATTTTACATTTTAAATTTTAAATTATTATTACTCCCTCCTTTTGTTTTCTCATTATGTTTTCTATAAATAGCTTCTACAAAGAGATAGTGGAAGAACCAAGAGTTATATAACATATTTTACATTTTAAATTTTAATATTTTATAATAATGTTTATTTTAAAGAATATATAAATTAAATTTTATTATTTTTATTGTTAAAGTAAAATGAGTATGGGGACATTTGACTCCCGAGGAAGAATTTTATTTTTGGAGAAGTTTTAATCTATCAACAAAACATGAGATACTTAATTATCTCATTGCTTGCCCCCGAATCTTACAACCGAATGTACCAACAATATTTTTATTTTTTTTTCTGAAAATTAATATAAATAATTATTATTATTACATTTTGAAAATAATAAATTAAATAACTAGCAAAAAAAACTAACAAACAACCCAAGCAAAAGGCCTTTACTGGAGGAGGGCCAAATTACAACAAAAAGGAGGAGTATCATCAACAAACTATAAATTTTAATGGGCCATTTATATGCATGTGAAGGAGAACATCTGTTAATAACTTAATATTGGAGATGTCAAAATGGGCTTGGTCGATAGGTCCGACCCAACCCAGTCTTTAGAATAGTAAGGGCTGGCCAAAAAAATTGTGGTCCATTTTAAGGAAGGGTTTTTACCCCCTGTTCTATTTTAGCCCACAACCCATGGTCGACCTTCAAGGGCTGGGCTAAGGGGACCCAATGGGCTTTTTTCCCCCTAGTTTTTTTTTAAATATATTACAAATATTTTATGTTATATAGAATATTATAGTCTATGTTAATATGTAACATTTATCCCTAATATATTAATATGTAAAATAAATTATATTTTTATAGGTTAATTTGTAATATTCATTCATAATATGTTGATTAATAAAATAAATTGCACTAAATAACCTTTTAAATCCTATTAATATTTACATCTAAGATATTGATATTTGATAAAATAGAATAATTTTTTAATAACAATTAAATTTAAAAATGAATAAAATAAATAAGTGGCACATGAGCCGGTCTTTGACCCATCTAGGGCTGGGCCAATATATTAGGTCCACCCTTTTAGGGTGGGCCAAATCCAACTCATCTTATTGAAAGCTCATGATGCGCTAGCCCACGAACTTGTGGGTCGGCCCATTTTGACATCACTACTTAATATGTCTTTTGTAAAGATTTCTTCATTAGTGTGAACTCTTATAATTATTATAATTTTTATTAATCATTCTTTAGATTTTATAATGTACTCATTCTCACAAAATATTCCTTGATTAGAGAATAATGTTTTTTTTTTATAATTTTTATTAATCATTCTTTAGATTTTATAATGAACTCATTCTCACAAAATATTCCTTAGAACAATGTTGTGTCATTTGATAATTACATGTTTATACTTTTTTTTTTAATCTTAATCTCATATGATTACATATTTAATATTTATTGATCTTAAACATGATATATATATTTGTTTTTTATATTAGCATTTTATTATTATTTTTAGTATAGTCTTCTTATTGTTGTATTTTTAATTTATTTTTAAATAATATATAAACATCTTTAGACATATCATGTACATTGCACGGGTCGCATTATATTGTGTTGAATGATATTAAAATTAATTTTTATTCTTTAATTAGTTTTTTGCTTATAAGTAGTGAGATGCCTTTTTTTTTGTTTAGTTTATGTATAAAGCACAATGAATGCTTAACTAATCATTACTGTGTTTTAGAGATTTTTTTATTGTATAATTAAATTAAAACTTTAACTATATTTATTTTAGATGTTTTTGTTTAAAATATATTATAATCAATTAATAACAACAATTATCTAATATAATTTTGTATTGTGTACAATCTTTGGCTTAAAAGTTACAAGATGACTAGAGCCCGTTGGATAAACTTTTTTTTATCTAAAAAGGACTTTTTTTAATTAAAAAAAGACCTTTTATAAACATAAAACTTGTTTGGATAAATTTTTTTAGAAAAAGTAGAAGTTAAAATATGCCTTTTTTAAGAAGTTGAATAATGGAGCTTCAACTTAAAGCACTTGTAAAAGCTATTCATTTTAAATACAAGTCCTTTTATATTATAATATCCAAACATAAAATAGAAGTCCTTTAGCTAAAAGATCTTTTTTAAAAAGTTTGATAAACAAAGCCCTTTTTTCACAAGCTTATCCAAACGGGCTCTAATACAAATATTAAAAGTAAATTCTTATAAAAAAATATTAAAAGTTTTAAAAAAAGAAAATAAAGCGGGTTGAGCTGGTTCGGATTTAGAATCATATAATCTCTCAACTCGAACCAACCCACTACCATTGGATTGGTTCCACTCATCACCTTAATCCGATCCAACACAACCCATGCGCACCCCTATTGATTAGTTTGGGTTCTCACAAATTCCTAATTTTCTTTTATTATAATCATTATTCGTATATCCAATTTTTTTTTTGCCTGCATATGTTCATGTTTTTATTATAAACATCTTTAAACATATTACGTTCATCGCACGGGGCGATTACTTACCAAAACCTTTTAACTTCAAATCTTGGACTAATATGTGGTCAACTATTGCAGAGAAGTTAAGTTACTTATACAACGTCAAAGATGTTTACTCAGATTTTAGAGATATATCAAAAATTATAAGGGCATGCATCAAGAAATAGTTGCGTACCTTTCAAGATAATTCCATATATTTTAATTTAGTAATAGTTATTTTCTTAGACAAATCCCGTGCATCGCACGGGTCACAAACTAGTTATTGTTTAATTATATTTTCTAAGCTCAATAATGTTAACATTCAATCCAGGTATGTATGTTATGATGAACTTGAACAATAAAAAAAACTTAAATTTAGTTATATATTTGTATTATATTATTCTTTTACAACTTTATTTTGATTGATTTAATCATTCTAAAACATTAAAGATAAAAAATAAAAATAAAATGAATAAATAACTAAATAAAATAATCAATGGAGTAAACAATAAATATTAAATTATTTTATTGATTTTTTAAAATTATAATTTTATTTTTATGTTAATTATAATTTTTTTGAATCAGTTTATAATTCTAGAGTGTTGATTGACAAATTTTAAATACTAAAAGTATTAAATGATGATTAATTTGACTAAAATTTGGATAGAAGATAGGTGAATGTAGTTAAGTGATAACATAACAAACCACAAGGGGGTGAAGTGTTACACTCTAAACCAAAGGGGGCACAATAATTTTAAGCCAAACCACATGGTGGTTAAGTGTCGAATTTTAAACCACATGGGACATCTGAATTTAGGTCAAATTACAGGGGGCAAACTGTAGTTTATCCTAAAATAAAATAAGAAGGAAAGTTTATAATATAAAATATGTCAATACATCAAAATACCCTTATTATTATATTTTTAAAATAAAAACTTTTTATTAAAAAAAGTGGGGATGGGTGGGTGTGGGTGAGCGGTGGTGATTGGTAATGGTGGTGGTGTTGGGTGGGTGACTGTGAAAAGTGGGAGGGGCAATTTTTTTAAAAAAATTTAATTATTTAAGTAAACAAGTTTTACATAATATTTTTTATTTAAATTATTTTACTTTATTTGATGTAAAGTGTATTACAAAATTACATGGCATAAAATTCATACCAAACATATGTGCTTTAGTAAAATGCCTTTGCACCAAGGGACCCTAAAAGTCATATGGATTAAATACTAACCTATAAAATTCATACCAAACATATGTGCTTTAATAAAAAAAATAGATTACATGGCACATTTTTCCATTGCACCAAAGGGACCCTAAAAGTCAGCCGTATATTTATTTGTCTTTAAATTTATGATAACTATTTCAAACATGGTCATATGGATTAAATACTAACCTATAAAAGTAAGAGTCAAAGATTTCTTTAAGAAAATTTATTGATTCAAATACTGTTTTATTCAAATAATAGATCTCAATCGGTTAAAATAGTCTTCACCTTCTCAGTAGCTGAAAATTGATATATTTTTCGGTATTAAAAGAGAAATTTAAAAAAATTAAATTACTTTTGGTAACTCTAACATTTAAACATTTGATTAAATATGCTCCTAACGTTTGAGTGCAGTTAATTATGTACTCAAAATTTTATTTTTTTAACAATTTTATCCTGTTCACTAAGACCGTTTAAGTAGATAACAGTTATATTTTATGTGACGTGACACATGACAAAAAAATATGATTAGGCTCATTTATACCACATCATATTTTCTTCTATCCTCCATATCCATCATAAAAAAGCGCTATTGTTTACTCTAACTCTTCATATCTCAAATTTTGTAGAGAATCACCTTAGACATGTTATTTTTGCTATCATTTTGCTCTTAAATAATAGAAGAAGTTTCTCTCTAATAATCACGTAAGTTACAACTATTATCTATTTTAATAATATTAATAAAAATATGAGATTATTCAAAAAATAAAATATTAAAAAAATAATTGACCGTAATTAAATATTAAGAACTAGGCAAACATAAATGATTAAAAGTCATAAAAATGACGGTCAGATATTTGTTTTTTGGTCAGAAATGACGGCCAAATATTTCAATGTCACTAGCTTGTCAAGATATGAGTGGCATGTGCATAGTCTCTTTTAATTTCAGCCCTATATTAATTGTATTTGAACCTATGACTATTTCAAAATTTTGACATATGGATTAATTACTAGGCAAGGCTTATTAAAACAGTTGTAAAAGTCAAAGATTTCTTTAAGAAAATTTATTGATTCAAATAATTTTTTGAAAAATGTAAATGATAAACTATATCAATATAAATGTTGGGCATTTGCACGGATATATACACAAAAAAAAAAATTATACACAAATTTAGCAATTTTTCAAAATTATCTACAGATCTATACCATTTTTATTGTACACCCCAAAAACGCCATTCGTGAGGGCATTTTGTTGATTTTTTGGAAAGAAAAACGCCCTCAATGAGGGCGTTTAGGGTCAAATGGTCAACCCTATAAACGCCATCAGTGAGGGCATTTTTACCTAAGGGCGTTTTGTTGATTTTTTTACTAGAAAAATGCCCTCACCGACGGCAATTTATAGGGTTGACCATTTGACCCTATAAATGCCCTCAGTTCTAGTAAGAAAATCAATAAAACGCCCTCACAGATGGCGTTTTTGGAGGTGCACAGTAAAAGTGGTATAAATCTGTAAATAGTTTTAAAAAGTTGCTAAATTTGTATTAAACTTTTTTTTTTGGTATATATATGTGCAAATGCTATAAAATGTTGGGTATTTGTTATTGGAATCACAAAATATAGATTTAATAATTAAAAAATATAAAAAAATGATAAAAAGATGTGCAATTGATAGGTAGTTATTAAACCAATGAAATAAAATTATTTAATTTATTATTTTAAAATTATTTTATAATGTATTTTAAAATTTTAAAAAATATTAAATATTTAATTTATTATTATCTTAAAATATAATAATTTTTATTTATATTATATCTTTAAAAAATTAAATAATTAATTACATGTATGTACATGCATAAAAAATTCTAGTATAATTATACTGACAATTGTATAAGTTAGTTTTGAATTTAGAAAATTTTTACTAAAAATGTATGTAAGTCTCTAGTCTAAAAAATTTTAAAAAAAAGTTAGGCCAAATTATTATTTTGGTCCTCAACGTGTGCACGAAGTTTAATATTAGTTCTCAAAGTTTCAAAAAGTTATTTTAGGTCTTCAACGTTTTTTTTTGTCAAAATTGATCTTCTAGCGTAACTCCGTCTTGTTTTCCCATTAAATGCTGACGTGGAAGACTTGTGTGGCACACACTTTCTCCTACGTATCATATTTAAATGACATGAAACTCTCTCTCACTCAAACTCAGCAAAACGATGCGTTTTGATTCATCTTCCATTCACTCACATATGACAAAACGACAATTTTTCCTTTCAATTTGCTTTAAATTAAACTTTCAATTTGCAAGCAATTTTACCTTTCACACATACCCCTCCTGAACAATTAACGAGACAACGTTACAAAATATATGATTTGATGATATCACAGTCAGCATTGAAGGCCATGAGGATAGTTGCATTTGCATATGACATTAATTATTAAGACGAAATTGTTGGGTATTCTCACAAAATATAGTTCGAATAGCATGGATAGAAAATTCTTCTTAAAAGATATTCTACTATCTCTCACGAATTAGATAGCGGCATTGTCACAGGATTATAAACAGAATACTCAAAAAGCAAAGAGAAAGATTGCAAATTGTTTTCACACCGGTACTCTCTATATAAATATAGATGCGTATGAGTGGTGGCTCCTTAGACACATTCAACTAACGTTCCTTGATATTCAGGTCCACTCAGGTTCGGTTTTGAAGTCCAGAAAAATAGGAGTTTCAAGTAAGCTTTAAAAGTTATTTAATAAATCCGTTAAACTGAAAATAAATATTAATTAGCATAATTAATAAAAGGGTAAATTACGCTTTAGTGTCCTGTGATTTTGCCCGATTTCACTTTGGTGCCCTGTGGTTTCATTTTTGTCAGTTTGGTGCCGTGAGGTTTGCACCGTTAGCACTTTAGTGCCTAAGGTTTTCTACCGTTAGTTTTAACGGTAATTATACTATTTGAATTAAAAAAAATTAAATGTAACTTGCTATGGATCGAACTCAAGATCACTAATCACTAATTTTAAAAATAATGCCTTATCTATTAGGCCACAAAATCCTAATTGATTATTGTTTTCCTTTCAATATATATATATATATATATATATATATATATATATATATATATATATATATAACAATTGCACTATTAACCCTCTCTACTTTCACTATTCTCAATATCATTTCATCTACAGTAATTTTTTTAATTTTATAATTTAAACCAATTAAATATAAAGTATAAATAAAATTAAAAAGTATTTAAAAATTTATATCATTTAATTGTCCAATAAAAAACTATTATTTAATTAAAAATATTATTTTAAATTATATATTATTTCATTATCATAATTATTTAATATAACATTTTAACTTGGCCAAAAAAATATAACATTTTAACTATTACTATTATTTCCACAAAAAACTATTATAATTATTTAATAAGATAAAATTATTTTAAAATATGTATTATTTAATTAATTTTAAATGACATAACTATTAATTATAATAATATGTATAAATTTCATGTTTATTTATTTTTTTATTTTACTTATGATTAAAATTGCTCACTGAACCAACAAATTAAAAGTCAAATATATATTAAGAATTATTTTTAATTTATTATTAAAAATAAAGTTTATTTTTTATAAAATATTATTTTTCTTAAATATAAAATTATTGTATTATTTTTATAGTAATACAAAAAGTGAAATTTAAATTCGTGTTAAATTTTAATATTAACTATATTAGGTATATTGTAGTATTATGTATAAAATTAATATTTTATATTATGAAAATTAATAAATTTACTAAATAAGAAAATTAATTATAAGAGTTTTTTTTATAAATACTTATAAGAGTTAAATAACATGAAATGCGTGTAAGTAAAATAAAAAATTATTAGATTTGATAAGATTAAATATTAAAGATATGAGTTAGGAGTATTTATGTCTTTAAAAAAAATAGATAAACTCATTTAATGCAACCTAAAAATTCTAGAAGTTTTGACTAATTTAAAGGAATAAATGCATTCTTAATATATATATATATATATACAAGAGACCAAGCTCTTCCTCTCAAACAAGAACATACATCAAGCAAAAACAATAATGGAAGTAGAACTTGAAGTAGAAATCATTTCTAGACAACTCATCAAGCCTTCTTCTCCAACACCTCCCCACCTTAGGAGCTTCAAACTCTGCCTCTTAGACCATCTCATTCCTACTCCTTATGCTCCCATCATCCTCTTCTATCCCCCACAATCACACACCCTTCCTCCTCTTCCTCTTCTTCTTCAATCTCTAACGCACTCCTTATCCCACACACTCACCCATTTCTATCCCCTCGCGGGCAAGATCGGAGACGAATTCTCCATCGAGTGTGACGACGAAGGAGCAAACTTCATTGAAGCTCATGTCAAGAACAACTGTTCCCTTTCTCAATTCCTAGCCCACCCTCACTTGGTCTCTCTCCATAAACTCCTTCCCTGTGACGACCTCATGAGTACTCCCAAAGAGTCGTACGTTGGGACCCACGTGAGTAATTTTCAAGTGAATGTGTTTGGGTGTGGCGGAATCGCCATTGGGATCTGCGTTTCCCATAGGGTTCTAGATGGTGCTTCGTTGAGTAATTTTCTCAAGGTTTGGACAAGTGAGGCTAGGAGGAAGGAAGAAGAAGTGTCCCTGATTGTTAAGCCTGATTTGTGTTTGGCGACTTCTTTGTTTCCTATGAAGAGGAGTTTGGGGTTTAGGGAGTCGTCAATGGCTTTGTGGGGTTCTTTATTTAGGAAAGGGAAGTGTGTGACCCGGAGATTTTTGTTCCGGAATTCTGATATAACTAATCTCAAGTCTCAAATAATGAAGAAGTCGTCATCACTGTTTCCGACGCGTGTTGAGACGGTTTCGGCAATCTTGTGGAAGTCTCTTATGGATGGTAAGTGATGGATTTATGAAAATTAGAGTAAAATAATATTTTAGTTATTAAACGATGTAATTTGTGTTAATTTAATTTTTGAAGGATGAAAAATAGTAAATTTAGTTTTTAAAAAATTTAATTTCTAAAACATGAAAATGTCAAATATGAGAGAATATTTCTAAAAAAAATAATGGATATATGATAAAATAACACCTTTATGTATACATTTTTTGCGACATTAGATTTTTCAAATACAAGAAAAGTATATAATTTTATATATTTTAAATAAAGTATTCTTATATTTATTTTTTAAATAATTTAATATTTATTTGAAAATGTTCGTTTTTTATTTTAAAATAAATTAAATTATAAGTTTATGTCAAAATAAGTATATACTACTGAAATAATGTTAGAAATAATTTTTTAAAAAAATTAAAAATTATAATTATTTTATATTTTAGTCAAAATAAATAAATTTGTAAGCTTTTTTCTCCTATAAATACGTTTTTCTTGCACGTATGAAGATGTAAGATTAAAATAAACTGCGAATATATAGATCATACATACAAACTAATATATGTTGGATATAAAAATTCGTTCGGCTTCTGAGAATCCTATGTTTTTTGTCCTATTTTTCGTATTGAGGATGAAGACAAAACAAGTTTAGTAGTTAATAAAATTCGGATCAACTAAAGTATAGATTTGGTGAAGTATGTAAAGTGTGCATTTTGAACTGTTAGATGAAACTATTACTGTACGAACACGAATCTCAATTTTTATTTAACGAGTTAGATAATTCACTTCATATACTTTACACTTTTTGCACTTCAACTTATTCAATTTAGAATAGTTTTACACCAATATGCCTTTGAATTTATTTTTTACCATTGAAATGAACTTTTAGAAGATATATATATATATATTAACTCAAGGGATGTGGTTGAGTGGAAGGAACTCATCCTTCCTTAACTAAGTGCAAGTGTTCGATTCCTACTTTAGGTATGGAGCAGCTTTAAATCATTGGGCCAGCTGTCCCACTCTTTAAGGTGCTTATTAGGTTATAATTCAGCGAAAAAATTAGTCAATATGCTTAACGGTAGATACCCTAGTTCAAAAAAAAAAAAATTTATTTTAAAATATATAAAATGGATATAAATTTAATTATGCTTATTACTTTCTAAAATGGCATTGACATAATTCATCATATTGAAGCTTACACTTTATTTACTTAATTCAATAATTATTAGAGTTTATTCTTCAATATTATTATATTGGAATTTTTTAAATTGTTGTAAGTGCTGTTTGATTTTTTTTTACAATATAATAAAGCTTTAAAGTTTTTTTATAAAAAGAAAATAAAATGGCATTGACATAATTCATCATCTAATTAGTGCCAATTTATTTTAATTTTCAGGTCGCCAAAACCAATCACAACAAAGGCCTTCTCTGGTGACCCATTTGGTGAACCTGCGCAAAAGAATAAACGACGTCGTTCGCGAGAAGAATCTCCGAGCCGAGAACGCCATCGGAAATCTCCTTTGGTTATGTTTCGCCGAATCCGCCACCAAGCGTGACGACGACAAAAATAACAACGACGACGAAATAGGATTAGATGCGTTGGTAAAGAAGCTGAGGGACGCAATATCCAAAATTAGCAGTATCGAATTCGTGGAGAAATTGGCAAGTGACGACGATGGCGATTATATAATTGAGAAGTCAATAAGAATGATGTGTGACGAGTCTGTGAGAGCGAAAAATGGCGAGGTGGACCATTTAGGGTTCACTAGTTGGTGCAATTTTGGGTTCTATGAGGTTGATTTCGGATGGGGCAAGCCCGTATGGGTTAGCGGCGTTGGTTTTAGTGGTTCGGTGTTTATGAACCTTGTGGTTCTGGTGGATGCGAGGTTCGGTGATGGCATTGAAGCTTGGGTTTCAATGGATGAAGAGTTAATGGCTCGTTTGGAAGAGAATCATGAGCTGATGAGTTATGCGACACTTGACCCAAGTCCTTTAGCCATCGGAAGTGACTCATTGTGAACTTATATGGTTGTGAAATTCGCTCAAAGACATGCATTTTTTAGCGGATTAATGTGTAAAATAGCGATTGATCATGTATATAATTTAGGTTAAAACTTTAAAGGGTAAAGTATTCTTGCTGCTCCCAAACTTTACTGCAATGTTCATTTCTGCCCCCAAACTTTTTTTTGGTTCATGCCTACCCCCAAACTTTCAGTTTTATTCATGCCTGCCCTTTTTGCTAACACCGTTAACTTGCTTGACGAAATTTGCTGACGTGGATGATGAATGTGTATTTTTTTTGCCACGTCAATGTCCACCTCACCTTTAACTTTTTATTTTTATTAAAAAAATTAACCTAATCTAAATAAAAAAATATTTTAGGATAAAAGTTTGGTTTTTTTAAAAAAATTTGGATTAGGTTAATTTTTTTTAAATAAAAGTAAAAAGTTAAATATGAGATGTAAAATGAAGTGGACAATGAGGTGGCAAAAGAGATACACATTCATAGTCCAAGTCAGCAAATTCCGTCAAGCAAGTTAACGGTGTTAGCAAAAAGGGCAGGCATGAACAAAATTGAAAGTTTGGGGGTAGGCATGAACCAAAAAAAAGTTTGGGGGCAGGAATGAACATTGCAGCAAAGTTTGAGGGCAGCAAAGGTACTTTACCCAACTTTAAATTGGTCCCTTGTGTTTGTACGGAGTTTTATATTGGTCTTTTATGTTTCAAAAAGTTTAAATTGGTCCTTTATGTTTGCAAGAAGTTCTAAATTGGTCCTTCCGTCCAAGTTCGTTTATTTCTTCTGTTAAGTGCTGACGTGGCGTACTGAGGTGGACATAACATCTCTCTTACGTATCCATTTAAAATGACGTATCATACCACGTCATCGTCTAATATCATATGTGATGACGTGGCAATGATGTGGCGCTGATGTAGCAATGACGTGACATGACATGTCAGCTTAGATGGACACGTCAGCACTTAACTTAAGAAATTGACGGAAGTGGACGAAAGGACCAATTTGGAACTTCTTGCAAACATAAAGAACCAATTTAAACTTTTTGAAACTTAAATGACCAATATGAAACTTTGTACAAATATAAGGGACCAATTTGGGGTTTCGATTTAATTTATATAATTGATCTCTCTTATGATAGGTTCTTTTTTACAATTTTCTTTTTCACATGCTTTATTTTATTTGGATGAACAATGCATGGCTTCTTTGAAAGAAAACCATGAACTACTTGGAGCATTTGCTTAGTAAAAAGGGAGAGGGAAAGGGAGAGAGAGAGAAATGGAATGGGTTTGATGTGTTTGGTAGTAAAAATTTGGAATGAAAATGGAATGGGAATGTATTAAAATTACCATTTTACCCCTTATATTAAAATAAAAAAAAAAGAAGAAAGTTAGGATTGTGTCAAATCAAAGGGTATAATAGACATTTTGTATTTTTTTTTTTAAAAGTAGGAGGAAACCAACAAGTAAATGTGGGTGGGGCCCACCTTTACACATTCCATTCCCGAACTGTTTCTTCCAAGTGAACGGGCGCTTAGTTATGCAACACTAGATCCAAAGTTTTTTAGCCATTGGAAATGACTCAAGGTAAGCTTATATAGTTACAGCTTTTGGAATTGGATCTTCACGTGTTGTTTTATGTTATGTGAAATTCGCTCAAACACATGCATCTTTAATTTAGCAAGTTAATGTGTAAAATAGTAATTGAGCATGTGTATAATTTATATAATTTATCTCTCTTACGATAGGTTCTTTTTTTACAATTTTCTTTTTCACATGATTTATTTTATTTGGATGAACAATGCATGGCTTCTTTGAAAGAAAATCATAAATTACTTAGTTATGCAACACTAGATCCAAAGTTCTTTAGCCATTGGAAATGACTCAAGGTAAACTTATTTAGTTACAGATTTTGCAATTAGATCCTCTAAAGGGTTGTTTTATGTGGTGTTATGTGAAATTCGTTCAAACACATTCATCTTTAGCGAGCTAATGTGTAAAATAGTGATTTTAGTAAACTTTATGTAACATCATTTTAGAGGATCCAATTATGAAGTTTTTATATATTTACTATTAGATTCTGTAATAAAAAAAATGACCATGTGTATGCTTTATATAATTTGTGGGTCTCATTTATGAGAAAAAAATAAATGATTTGGAGCAAATGTTGAAGTTACTTGGATAGAAACGTTGCTAAGTGAGCTAAGTGTTTGTGATAAAAAGAAGAGCTCTCCATCAGTTCTGTTCTGTGATAATATAAGTGCAGTTATGTTGTCTCAAAACTTTATACATTACTTAAGAACTAAGCATATGGAGCACGATTGATTTTTTGTCAGGGAAAAAGTTTTACAGAAGAAGCTCATAGTACACCACATTCCATCATTAGACTAAGTGGTAGATAATTTTACTGAGCCTTTATTGTTTAATAGATCTTTTTTTATTTTGAGGTCGAAACTGTGGGTCTGTTTGGTTGGTGAATTTCTTTTAAAGGAGTGCAAATGAGAATAAAAATGATAAATATATGACTACATTTGGTATGATATCATTTTTCTCTCTACATAAGAATTGGAGGTACGGTGTGAGATCTGTCTGACGTGATGGGTGTGACAAAATGTAGGGGTAATTAAGTCTTTCAACCCAAATTCTAGCGACAATGGGCACATTTCTTCCCTCTTGCTCTTGAATCTATTTCCCACATTTAGGTGGTGTTCAGAGAATTGACGAAGGAATAAAAAAAAAAAGTAGGTGGGACTCACCGAGGCCCACTTACATTTACTTTTTTTTTCCTTGTTAGATTAAGAAAAAAAAAACAAAATATCTATTATACCCTTTAATTTGACACAATCTTAATATTTTTTTCTTTTTATTATATATTTTAATATAAAGAGTAAAGTGATAATTTTAATACATTCCCATTCTAAATTTTTACTACCAAACACATTAAACAAGTTAACTCAGCTTTTCCCTGCATAAAGCAAATTGGAATTGCATTAGCATCCACCTAATCCCATCTCCCATTCCCTCAAGCCAAATCTCTAATGTCCTCCTTGTGGTCCTCCTCAATCAAATGCACAAAACTCTACTTAGTGGTCACAAATGATGGACTAGCCAACAATTGGAACATAGTCTATTAATTGAAAGTTAAACTTCCTCAAAATTTCTTCCAAGAAATTTCCACTAAATTTTTTTTGGGATATAACATTTTGTATTACCCGTTCATGCAATACCAATAGTTTTCAGTCAATTTATTTATTTATTTTTATCAAATGAGACCTGCAAAAAAGAGAGAGTAAAAAGTAAATGATTTAACTGAAAATAATTGATTAGTACATGGATAAGGTGATACAAATCTTGTACCTAACAATTTCTTACACTATGCTCCTTCCACCCACACCGCTCATTCATGCAATAATAAACGGTTTAATTGGAAGGATTGTTTGTGAGTAGTATACACCGGGTGATTTGGAGCTCTGAATTTTTAGTTGGGAGTTTAATAAATTAATAGTGGTGAGATGGATTAGGATGATTTATAAATTATTCTAAACCATATAATCTTATCATTTTCAAATCTCTCCTAATTAATTGACGGTTTGGAATGATTTGCATATTATATATTATTTAATTATAATTTTAATCATATATTTTTTTTTATTATAAGAGTAATATTAAATTTTTTTTATCTCCATGACCTTCTTAAATTTTTTTAATATTTTCTATTAATGGAATAATTTGTTTAAGCCATTCCTCCTCATCCCATATCACTCCATGCCACTCTACTAAAAATCATTCTAAATTACACTGCCCTCCCCTTTCGTTTGCAAAATTACACTGCCCTCCCTTGAGAGATCAAAAGTCATTACACTTTGATCCAAAACACCATTCTCCAATAAAAAAAAAGTCTAAAAGGTCAAATTTTTTCAACTTCCAATACAATAAATATATTCATGACTAAATTACCCCTCACAAAAGAATGAAACTCTATAAAATGTGACCTATACATACTTTGATCCTCTTATAATAACATTGTTTCATTTTTTTATTGTCTTTTATTATTTTATTAGTATTTATAGTAATTATTATTGTTAACAAAATAAAATTCTAAAAAAAAAGTTTGTAACTTAAAATAGTTTATATATTTTTATATTAATAATGTAATGTAATATAATATAAAACATCTATTATTTTACTTAATTTTCGATAATTAAGTTAATATATATATATATATATATATATATATATATATTAATATATAATAATAAAATATATCAAAAAATTTTGTTAGGTGTACTAGAATTCAGTTTTATAAATTTTTTTGGTAAAGATTCAGTTTTATAAATTTCGATGAAGCATAACGTTAAACATTTTTTATCTTGTGTGAGGGTCAATTTAGTCATGAATATTTATTAGTCATTAATATTTATTATATTGACTTTTTAGACCTTTTTTTAGTGGGAGAATAGTGTTTTGGATCAAAGTGTAATGACATTTGATCTCTCAAGGGAGGGCAGTGTAATTTTGGAAACTAGAGGGGAGGGCAGTGTAATTTTAGCATCTCTCAGGGGAGGGCAGTGTAATTTACTCTAATTCTTTTCAAAACTCTCAATCAAGTCTTAAGTGATTTGGATTCGTTTTAGTATTTGTGTATCAAGTGCACAATTTGAATTGTTAGAAGAGAATATTACAATACAAAAAAAAAACTATCATCTGTCCAGATCGTATACTTTCTACACTTTATACAAAATATACTTACAAACGTGGGGTTAATCCAAGTGGTAAGCGGCTTAGTATCGTTTAAGCAAGGTCCGGATTCAGGACCTTGTAAATGCAGCTAATCCATGGGAGACTCTCCCACTATAGCCAGGTCTGTGACGTAGGTCAAGTCAAGATTAGTCGAACACCTAGCGGGAAACAAAAAATACAAAATATACTTTAACGAATCCAAGTCTCAATTGACACCAACCAAACTATAGAAGTTTAATAGTTAAATATCAATATGAAAGTTGGTCTAACTGATAAATAATTTGTTATCATTTAAGCAAATTCAAATTAGTCGAGAGGATACATGGACGACAAGAAAAAAAAAAAAGGAAAAACGGAACAAGTCTTGTTAAATGTAATAAAAAATACAAATCATTATAACATAGAGGAAGACACGCTGTCAAGGAAATGTCTACCAAACCGACCAAGTCCCCTAAATTGCACTGTGGGACCATACAGTCCATACCACCATACTCCTCGTCGTTGCGAGATTTATTTTCAATACAATAATTCAAAAACGTAGCCGTAGCTTCACGTCTCCGTTATCTCCGTAGATTTTGCCTCACGACTCCGCCGGAGCAACGAAATAGACACACCGAGAAGATGGGAGTGGCAGTGGCCGGAGTCGATCCGCTCACTGAAAAAGCGGCCAAGATGAGAGAGTCGCTTCAGAAAAGCCAGACCATCACCGACGACGTCGTTTCCATTCTCGGTTCCTTTGACCACCGTCTCTCCGCCCTTGAAACCGCCATGCGTCCCACTCAGGTTCTAAATCTTGAGAAATCGAGGCTCTACATTTGAATTGAACTGAACCTGAGGGTTTTCGGATCTTTTTGGACTGTTGGATTGACTTCTTATTTACTTATCCTTTTCGAGAATTTGAAGTGGTGGAATCTGGAGATTTGATTTTAGAGCTCGTCTATTCTGTTGTTGTCATCTGATTATTCACTGTAGGATCCTTCATTTGGATTTGCAGATTAGAACGCATTCTATTCGGAAGGCTCATGAGAATATTGACAAGACGTTGAAGGCTGCGGAGGTCATATTGGTTCACTTCGATCAATATCGTCAGGTTTGTTCCCTCGATCATTATTTTGGTTAACCAGGGTTCCTTTTTCACATGATAGTTTTTTCTTAATTTGAACTGGTATGTATTGATGAATTGAAGTAAAGAAAATACTCTATTCTCTGTTTAGTTGTAGTGAGAATTGACTTTTTGTGGTATAAAGTTTGAACTTAGATTTTTCCCTTTGAGAGAGGCATGGGGCTTTAGATGTTGTAGAATTTATGTGCTGATATTTTGTCATGAAGCCTCATTATCTTTAGAGATTATGTTATTATAGAAAGAAGCTTGAACCCACGAACACTTGCATTGCATTTTTAGGACTTCATATCATTTCATTTCCTGGACGGGACAGCCTTTACCTTTATTATTAATAAATCATTGTAGACAATGCAAAACCTGATCAGAACGAATTGAATGATGTAGGCTGGTTATGGAAGAAGCTAAATAGGTAATTAGAGAAAGCATATAAATAGACCATATTGACAATGAAATGATTTTTTTTTGTAGCTATTATATGTAACTTATGCATTCCTAATCTTAGAAAGGAAAGGATTAGGATTATGGAATGATTGCATTAGAGAGAAAGTCGGGATAACACCTATCATAGAAAAGCTAGTTGAAACACGCCTTAGGTGGTTTGGTCATGTATAAAGAAGGCCGTTAGAGGCTCCTGTACGTAGAGTTGACCAGATGGAAAATAGCCAAATAACTAGAGGTAGGGGAACAACAATAATCAAAGCCTTTTCCCACTAGGTAGGGTCGGCTATGTGGATCAAGCGATGCCAACATGTTCTATCTTTACTCATTTCTATTGTTAGGTTATTAATAACTAAATCTAACCTAATAGTTTGGCCTATTGTTCCTTTGGTCTTCCCCTACCTCTAGTTTAAAGAAAATAATACAAGAAACTATTAATAATCTAAATACATAAATGAGCAAACAAAACACATTCGCATCGCTTGATCCATATAGCCAACTCCACCAAGTGGGAAAAGGCTTTGTTGTTGTATTGTATGTAACTTGGTGCATTTTTTTTCATGAAAAAATATCATTATTTAAAAAACCTAATTATAGTTAATGTTAGTCCATGAGAAGTTAATTTTATCTCCTTATGTTATAGTAGTGACCGTTACGATCATAATTACTGGAGCTAGCTTCTAATTTTGATGCCTTGGAAATTTCTAGTTGCAATGAGAGCTCCTTCTGAGGATCCTCATTCCTCCTCATATCTATTAGAATGAATAAGAGAAATTCACGTCTATCAACATTATCATTGCTGCATCCTTTCTTGCGTGGTTTGTGTTTCATTAGAAAAGAAAGATAAAGAGAATTTCACAATATTTCAACATGGTTTACTAGATATCGGAGTATGAAACAAGGACATACTTTGAATGTTTCTTTTATGGAACCTATCAGCAAGTCAAAGAAAGGGATAGAAAAGAGAGGTATGGATGGGATTTGCTCCTATGTACCTATTTATTTTAATAAAACTAGTGTAAGCCCAACCCACTAGTTGTTGACACATGCATTCTATAATCTAGTTGTCACACTATTCTAACACTTCCCCTCAAGCTGGAGCATGGATATTGATCATGCTCAACATGTCACAAATCTAATAAACTTTGGTGGAGAGCTTTAGTAACAATATTACTTGCAATAGAGAGAAGCCCTTGTTGTATGTTCTAATAATAAAATGACAATTAGCTTGAATGTGTTTTGTTCGCTCATAAAACACAGAATTAAATGCAACGAGAATAATATCTTAATGGTCTCACTTAAGCTTCATAGGAACCCTCTATGTTAGGCCAATCTCGTATTGCAAGTGAGCAAGAAGTCAAGTGGTTGCACCATACAATATGGTTGCACTAGTACTTCTCAGTACTGTCCAGAAACTCCCTTTTATTAGTACTTCTCAGTCCATACAATGACTTGAGTTGGCAAACTCACCCATTCTTCCTTGATCAACAAAATTAAATGGTTGCACCATATATCCTTCTGCCAATAAATGCTGTCCAATAAGGTATTCTTGACACCAAGTTAATGGAGATAAATCTCATGTAATGTCAAGGGAGATGAAGAACCTAAGAGAGGTGTTTAGGAACTGAAGAAAATGTACTAGAAAAAATCTTCATAGATTTAGGCATAGGCTTTGGCTACTAAACAAGCAAAAGAGCTATCCTCATTAAGTTTCATAGTGTATGCACATTCACATCCAATAACGTTCTCATGATTGTTTGAAAAACCAGAATGGACTGGTCAATCAAGGCTTTAAAATTGTTCTATATGTACCTCTAAAATTGGTTAGTTAGAAACCTACTAGAAAACTAGTGAATCCTTATCATTTGTACAATTTTCCTTTTCCTTTTTTTTTTGGGTAAAAAAAAAAATCATTTTTCCCCCTTAATATCAATGATAAGTGACAACTAAATCTATGATTGAAAATATTATTGTAATGATTATTATTTTGGATCTGGGTACCTTTCTTGCTATCATGTGTGTGGGCTTTGGGAGAAACAAAGAACATAAAGCTCTTTGGCATTGTACAATTCTCAAACTTTGTGGTGTCTTTGGTTGGAACGGTATGCTAGGATCTTTAATAATAAATTACTCCCACCTCGGGATAGAATTACCTTTTTGTCTTTCTTGTGGGTTTCGTCGAATGGATTGTTTAGAGTGGTTTCCATTATGGATCTCCATAGAGATTGGAAGGCTTTGTTTTGTTTTCCTTTTGCTGTTTTTCCTTTTCTCTTTTCTTAATGAACATCTTGTTTGTCCTCTTCCTTTGTAATCGGTTTCTTCTTCAATAACATTTCTTTTTCTTTAAAAAATTATTATTGACTATTAAAAATTAAAAATTATATAATGTAAAAGTATGAACTTATTTTATATAGAATTGAGTTATTAATATATTTGAAATATTTTTAGTATGTACTAATTTATCTTTTTCTATTGCAAATTATGTATACATATATATATATATATATATATATATATATATATAAAATTAATGTATATATAATATATTTTACTATTGGTTCGACAAGGATTTGGCCAATGGATTGAAAACTAACCCGTCGAGTTGTTAAAACATTCCTTTTTTACCACTCGGAAAAGGGAGAAAATCCCATGGTTGATTTTGGTCAAGTGCCTTCATCCCTTTATCATTGTTGCAAACTATCATGGTTCGTTTACAATAACTAAGTTTCAATTAATTCTTTTTCCAATAAAAAAAATACTTTTCACTAGTAGCACTATAAATGATAACGTTTTATTAAAAATAAAAAAAAATACTTATGACTCAATATATTTATTGAATTGAAAAATTATTGTCAAAATGTAACTTACCCTCTAATTAAGGTCGTTTTGTAAATATCCCCGTCAACTTTAGAAATTGACCAAAGATCATCCCCCAAACTTATATTTTTTGCAACACACCCCATTCAGCTGATTTTTACAAAAAAGAAAAAAAAAGTCACCACTGTTATTATAGTCTCAACAAAAGAAAATCCAATTCAGAAGAAAAAAACATCAAAGTAGCCAAGAGGCGGCAATACCTATATTGGCACTTGATTTGCGACTTTGACTTGGATTTTTTTTTTTGCTGACTAGGATAGTGGTGGTGAAGGTTTTGGATGGAAAAATTAGCTAGGGGTGTGTTGCACAAAAATGTAAGTTGATCAACTTTTTAAAATTTAAGGCAATAAGTTGTACAGTCCCCCTATGTTCAAGAGGATAAATTGCATTTGGGCCAAAAATTAGTAGTGGTGGTGGTGGTGTCAATGGGGGTGGCAAAGGCAATGATAATGATGGTGGTGGTGATGGCAACGACAATGGAGATGGTTGTGGTGGTGGCAGTGGCAATGAAGGTGGAGGCAGAGGTGGACATTGTGGCAATGTTGGTAGTGGCAGTGATATTGAATGAGAGATGAATTGAGATTAGGATTTTCAAAGTGATCAAGGGTGGGTTGGTAATTTGGTCTTTTTACTTGAGCAAAAATATTCTCGTCTTGGGAATGTAATATTCCCACTACTAATTGAGAATGAAAATTTAAAAATTTGTGGGAATGATGCATTCTTAGGAATGCAACATTCTTGAAAGTATATTTTCTACCCATGTACCAAATATAAGAATTTAACATTCTTGACCTCACATTCTTTAAGAGTTAAAAAAAAAATCAGTTTACCAAATGCTCCCGAAAATTTGGTTTTCACCTTGTTTGAGACCAAAATTACATGCCCTAGAGACCCTAGTTATTTCAATAATCGCACCTCTAACCCTAAAAAAATCATCTTCCATATTTTGGATCACCAAGAAAAGCACATGCACATCCATGGCTTTGAACACCCAAAATGGTTCTGTCCAACACTTGCATCAACCCATGGAAAAATTAGACTGTTCTAGTCCTTGATTTCACCAGGATGCACATTTGTAGGCCATCCTCACCTCTCTCCAAAACTTTCCTATGGCGCCAGATGTGCTTGATTACCAAGCTCACCTACCCTCCATTTTTGTTGGCTTTGTGGCTCTTAGCCGTGCATCACCTTGTGAGTTTTATTCACCACCTATTGTGTCTGAATTGTTTATTCTTCTAAATGGAGGCATTATGTTGTCTTGCTACCGTTTATGAAAGTAAACCTATAATGATGCTTATTAACAATCTTTAATCTGGTGAAAGTTAGCTCCACTGAAAGATTGTTGGTTGAGGTCACTATTTCTGTTCTTGTCAGAAGTCAAGAAATTGTATAGCCTCTATTCTTTTTAAGAGTTAAATTGTTATTGGTCAGTTGAAGAATTAGATGAATTTTATTGTTTAGTTGAAAAGTTAGTCAAATATTATTGGTTAGTTGAAGCGTTAGATGAATTTCACATTTCCAACAGAGTTAATTGTTATTGTTCTGCTTTTTCTTTTAATTTTTCTTATGTTGTAAGTACCTCTCCACACTGGGACCATTTTATTTTTCTCCTTTATTATTGTCCTTTCAATCATTCCATTTGATGCATTTCCCATGTAATTAATACATGTTCCTTGTTTTGCTGCCTTAATTATTATAACAATAATTCTATCTGCTTGCCCTTTTTCCTTTCCTACTCATATCGTGTTTCTGGTTTTCCTATATACTTTATCCATAATATGCTGAGCCAAATGCTTTTTAGGACTAAACACACATTTTTGTCTTAGTCCCTGGATATTGAAATTTCATTGCAAATTAGTCCTTTTGTCAAGTGGCTAAGGAAGGACTAACGTACAACGAGTGTGTTATTTCTGGAAACTAACTCATGCGCATACTAATTTTTCATAAAACTAAATTGGTCTAATGATCCAGACTTATTTGTTAGCCAATTTTTTAAACTAAACATTGTACATAGCTTTTTTTTTTGGGGGGGGGGGGGGGAGGGGAGTACAAATATTGCATGCTTAATGATTAATGAAATTTACTGGAAGACAGCTTTAGGATTTGTATTCTTTTATTTTTGTACCACGTGAGGTAAGTCTGTTATTTTTATGATTTGTTTCCTCGTGTACATGCTTAATTCTGTGGTTATTGGTTAATGTTCTCATTGATCCAATGCACAGGCAGAGGCAAAAATACTTAAAGGTCCACATGACGACTTGGAGAATTATCTTGAAGCAATTGATCAACTGAGAAGCAACATTCAGTTTTTTGGTAGTAACAAGGGCTTTAAGAGTGGTGATAGTGTCGTTAACCATGCCAACAATTTAATAGCTAAAGCTATTTCTAAGCTAGAAGATGAGTTTAAGCAGCTATTATCGTCTTACAGGTTTGTAATTTGGTCCTTGATTTTTTGATCTTATGTCCACATGTTTGACTAAAAAGTTATTTGCCTTCAAGAACCCAATAACCATCGATGGTTCTTTGTAAAGTTTTGTTACATTTATCCTGCTAAATTAGTCTAAAATGTAATATCTTGGTCAAGGCTTCTTTTTGTCTTTACATATGATATGGGATAGGATTTGTTACTTTCTTAAAGCTCTTAAGGTTTACTGTTTTCTTTTATTTTCTACGTTTAGGAGGATATCTTATCTTCCTTTCTGATTGTAATTTCTCCTTTTTACTATATGATATATTTTCTTTTAAAAAAAATTCCATATAATTCAACATCTTCTTTAACAATTTATGTTTTACTTATAAATGAATGTGGTAGATGTTATGAAAAGCATCTCGTAGAAAAATAAATGTTAAAACGTTTTTAAAATGAGAATGAGATCCATCTATTTTTGATGTTTGTGTTGTTGGCTTCTTGTGCCAACCAACTGTACTTTATGCTTCATTGGGTTCCCATACGTAGCTTGTAACTATAAATTTCATGACTTTTCCGTGGTTCATGGATTGATAATGGCTTGGCTGTCACATAAATAGCTCCAAGTTATCTCAGCAACGTTTTCTTGGGTCAAAGCATTATGGCTTCCATAAGGAAATTTTGAAATTCTCTTGCACTCTTGTAAAAACTACAGTTGTTAATCGAATTATTAATTTTATTATGTGCTTTTGTCTCATCTTTTCTTCTGTGTGATCACAGCCAACCCGTGGAACCTGAGCGCCTCTTCGATTGTCTTCCAAACTCAATGCGGCCTTCCTCGGGATCACCTGGCAATGAAGGTGATTCTACTGGAAAGAAGCCTTCCTCCAATCACCATTCTGAGTCACAAAACAGTAACATTGATGCCGTTGTGTACACACCTCCTGCTCTTATACCACCAAGGATTTTGCCACTGCTTCATGACTTAACAAAGCAAATGGTTCAAGCTGGTCACCAACAACAGTTAGCCAAAATATACAGGTAGGGTCTTTGCTCCTTACATCTTGGTCTTATTTCTAGGTGAAGAATAAAGTACAATGTAGTACAAAATAGTACAGTTAGTACAAGGAAGTACAAACTGAATGATGACACTATTTTTAGGGTCTTTAATAATAGATTCCTCTCACCTCATCTGTTGTGGGATAGAATTATTTTTTTGTCTTCTTTATGGGCTTCGTCAAATGGTCTGTTTAGAGGAATGTCCATTATGGATATTCAAATGGATTCCAAGGCCCTATTTAGATAATGTCTTAGTTTTCTTCTGCTTGTCTTCTTTTTATTTTCTATTCCTGAGGACTGCTTGTCCTCGTGTTTGTAATCTTTTTTCTTTAGTACAATTTCTTTTTTCTATAAAAAAAAAGAACTATTGACCTAAATGAATGTAGACTCTAATATGTACACAATTCTAACAGAAACAAATTTCTTAACCTGCCATCTATCAAAAAAAAAAAAAAAAACCTTCTTAACCTGCCAACCTATAAAAGAAAAATTGACAAGTTAGGGTTTATAAGGGCCTCAGGCTCTTCAACTGCATGAGCTAGCTTTTGGGATGGGATTTTTCCAGAGGTTTCTTTCACAATTCAGACTCAACACCTACAAGCTCAAAGTCTTTAAGCCACAGCTCTCTTGGAAGCACCACAAAGCTTCACAGCACAACACAAAAACAGATGAATCATTACTTCACTTATATACCTGCATTCATTTGATGCACAGGGGATATTTACTGTGTACACGAATAACAAGTATGCTGTCTTGCATAAACAATATGTGTGTAAATATCTATGTATGTTCAAATGCCCCGCACAGACAAGAATTGTATGTCATATATTGTTCACGTAGTATGTTTAGTATTGCCATTATGATTAACTGTAACAACTGTCTTCATCATGATTGTTATTTTGTAGGGATACCCGCTCTAATGTATTAGAAGAAAGCTTACACAAACTGGGAGTTGAGAAACTGAGCAAAGATGACGTTCAAAAGCTACAATGGGAGATTTTGGAGGCTAAAATTGGAAACTGGATTCACTTCATGCGTATAGCTGTAAGCATTTGAGGAATTTCCTATGTGATTGTTTCATTAAATAATCTTTCATTCAAATATGTGATTTTACCTTAAACAGGTCAAATTGTTGTTTGCCGGTGAGCGAAAAGTTTGTGATCAAATATTTGAAGGATTTGATTCACTTAGTGATCAGTGTTTTGCTGAGGTGACTAAAAATAGTGTCTCCATGCTACTTAGTTTTGGAGAAGCAATTGCCAGAAGCAAGAGATCACCAGAAAAGTTATTTGTACTTTTGGACATGTATGAAATAATGCAAGAGCTCCGTTCAGAGGTATGGACTTTTGACATCCATCATGAATTTGCAATTTTCACACTAGCACATATGGATTATAATTCATAGAGTCAATATGAAAATTATTTCTCATTCAAGGTCTTATAAAAATTTCCTGTACACAACAGTGCTATTGCCTATGTGCACACGCTTATTTTCAGCTTAGATTGTCAATTTATCAGTGACTCAATAGGTTTTTCTGACTATATGTTACTCTGCTTTAGACAGGCACTTGTGTATCTGTGTTTTTCTTCCAGCAGTGGCTATTTATTGGTCTTATATAACAAAATAATTATACATCTTTTCTTTTTATTAGAGTGAGTTTCTTGTTGGATTTTTCATAGTTTCTTCATTCAACCAGACCAACACAACTCAAAAGCTTAATTTGTTAAGTGAAGGTCCATGAATATTTTTTTATAACAATCTTTAAGTATGACAATTAGAATTTTACATAAGCTATGACAGTAATGATGTCACTAGTTAGGCAAAGATCTGTGCTATATTTGGCAATTGGCATTACACGAGGAAAATGCATATCTCAATGATGATTTAATCTATTATCAACTCTTACACATGACATTTTGCAGATTGAAACACTGTTCAAAGGTAAATCTTGCAATGAAATTAGAGAAGCTGCATTGGGTTTGACAAAACGGCTTGCACAAACAGCCCAGGAGACATTTGGAGATTTTGAAGAAGCAGTTGAGAAAGATGCTACAAAAACTGCTGTAACAGATGGAACTGTCCATCCTTTGACAAGCTACGTAATTAACTATGTGAAGTTTTTATTTGAGTAAGTTACTCTGTATTTCTTCTGATTGCATTTCTGTAGCTGGATTATCATATTCTTTCAAATATTCTGTTGTTTGCATTGGTGACAAAGCTGTTAGAGTGTTAGTCAGTAATTTGAATGTAATCTGTTAAACCTTTTAATATTCTTTTTTCTAAATTAGATTAATTTTTAATTTCCTTTTTCGAAGTTTTCATAAAGAAAAGATCACGGTTCAAAATTTTCATCCCTTTTTCTTTTCCAGTATCTTCAATTGATTCATATTTGAATTTTGCAGTAGTTATGAATTTATCTATGTTTGCAGAAATTTGATATTTTATATGGTGGTAATTGAAGTTTTCCTGAAAACGTAGTAATTTTCTAGCTTGAATAGATTATTTAGCAATTTAAATGGTGTCATGTTGAAATATTTTTAAAGCAATTAGCTTACATAGCAAGAAAAGATGGCAACCTGCATTGTATTATAAATAATGTGCATATTCAACAATTTATTTTTTTCCGGCTAGGCCTTCCAATTATTCTGGCTAATTACTGTCTTTATATTGTCCATATGTGAATTTTATCCAAATAAATATCTGATAGGATTTGTTAGATGTCACATGGTTGCACAATCCTATGATCCTACACTGATCCACATGACTTCAATGGTATACATGCTCCAGATTGTGTGGGCATGATAGTATCTTAGTTTTGTATGATCCTACATCGTACACTGTGTTTTTAACATCACTGGTGGAATTTCATACTTTTTTATCCAATTTTAAGTGACCTTAGTGCTTAAGGGTATTGTTCAAGCTTATGTGCTCTCTCTCTCTTCTGTAGTTGTGTTCTTATTCATGGTTCTACATCATAGATCACGACGTATTTGATCTGATTAGCTTCTACTAAATCTTTATAGCTACCGGTCCACGTTGAAGCAACTCTTCCAAGAATTTGCCAACGGAGATGATACTTCGCAGCTAGCAACTGTAACGATGCAGATAATGCAAGCTCTTCAAACCAATTTAGATGGAAAATCGAAGCAGTATAAAGACCCTGCTTTGACACATCTATTTCTCATGAATAATATTCATTATATTGTCCGATCAGTACGAAGGTAAACTATCTACATGTTTTAGAGGTTTCATTCGAGTTTCTTTTTTCTTTCCTTTCTGGTTGATGTTAATTCTTGTGCTTATCCCTTCTCTATATTAGGTCTGAAGCAAAGGATTTGTTAGGGGATGATTGGGTACAACGACATCGGAGGATTGTGCAGCAGCATGCAAATCAGTACAAAAGGAATGCATGGGCAAAGGTGTGTTATTTTGTTGACTCACCTGACCATAATGTCTTGGAGCTTATTTAGATGATATTTGGGTCCATGATTACATCTTAATAGTAATAGTTTTACCAAATGCAGGGACTCTCTTCAGGTAGTGGAAATGTAGTATTTTATCTCCTTTTGCTTTGATGCCATGCCACTTAAGCTTAAGGCGAAATTTTATCGCACAAGTATAAGACGTGCTTTATTGTATGGTATTGAATGTAAGGCGATAAAAAGCTAGCATGAGCGTAAATTCAATGTGACAGAAATAATAATGTTGCGTGGATGAGTGGGTACACTATGATAGATAGGATTAGGAATGATTGCATTAGAAAGTTGGGGTAGCATCTATTGTAGAAAAATTAGTTGAAACACGCCTTAGGTGGTCTTGTCATGTACAAAGAAGGCCGTTAGAGTAGAGTTGACTAGATGGAAGATAGCACAATAACTAGAGGTAGGGGAAGACCAAAGAAAACAGTAGGAGAAACTATTATGATGGATTTAGCTATTAATAATCTAACCATAGAAATGAGTACAGATAGAAGACATTAGCATCGCTTGATCCTATGAAGCACGGACACTCCAAAGTCTAAGCATGTCGGCGTGTCCAACACGACACCGACACACTGACTTCATTTGTCCGACATGCGTCCGTATGTGTCCAATTTAAAAATAATTTTTCTTGGCTCGGACACGGCTCCAACACGTCATGGGCACTCCTTGGACACGGCAAAATAATTTTGTTTTTTTAGAAAAAAGAGGTAAAATGTGCGAGGTTTCATCATTTTTTGGAGTTTTGATAGTTTCCTCCCATTTGCTAAAAGAAAACATTTGTTTCATCTTTTGGACTCATTTTCTCTTCTCTCTTGTAATATCTTCGACCTTGCCCTTTTCATCCACTCTTTCATCTTATTCAACTCTCTTATTTTCTTCAACTCACTTCTTCCTTTATTCTTTCTAAAATTCTATTATTCTTCAAGTTCGTTGGCATTACAATATATATATATATATATGCTGTGTCATGTCTTGTAATTGAGCCCCTTAATCTGCTTCCACTTTGGTCCATCACAGTGGGATGTCATCCTTCTCTGTGTTTTCCCTGTCCTCTGGCACTAACAGAATTTCTTTTACTGAAAAAAGTAACATAATTGGTTGTTATGGTTTGTGGAAGGGTCTGTAGACAACAATAGTTTAGTTTCTATTGACGGTTGGCTTACGGAAATATATTGTTGGAAATTATGGTATAAACCTATAAGTTAAAACAGAAAAAAATAAACCTGTCAAGTAATCACCAAAAAAAAAAAAACTGATGGAGTTGTGAATTGTGATATATATATATATATATTGTTAAAATGATGTTAGTATATGTATAAACACCTCACAGATGCTTTTTCTCATCTATTAATTTTTTTGTCAAGAAGTAATGTCTTCCTTTCTGGTCTGTATTTCAGTATACTTCATGATTTTACTATGTTTCCTTTATTACACCTCTGGCTAAAATTGCAAAATGTCATCCTCTTCATTCTTTTTTGGTTGTTTGAAATGGAACTATATTGTTACTGAACTTTGATTCTTTCCGTTGCAGATACTTCAATGCCTCTCTATTCAGGGCCTTACCTCATCAGGTGGTGGCAGTGGTACTGCAGGTGGTGATGGAGGAACTAGTAGTGGTGCTTCTAGAGCAATCGTTAAAGACAGGTAAATTGTCATTGTCTGTCATTTGTATCTTTATGGACTTTATTCCAAGAAAAGTACCTTTCATCTGTCTTTTGACAATGTCAATGAATACTGTATCTCAGGTTCAAGACCTTCAATATTATGTTTGAGGAAATTCATCAAAAACAATCTCAGTGGACAGTTCCTGACACAGAGCTGCGAGAGTCTCTTAGGCTCGCCGTTGCTGAAGTCTTGTTGCCTGCCTATCGATCATTCGTGAAACGCTTTGGGTATGTTTTCTTTTCTTTAACGAGTACATGCACAATAGGTCATGCATCTAATCTTCTATAACATGGAAATGATGTCATTTGTTCACTTGATTAATGACAATGTTTCTATTTTCAACTTTTATCACCTAAACAATCCTTCACACACTTTTATCTAGTTAATGGTTCATTCCTATAAGTACTCAAGGGCTGATTTTGTTTGAATTTGAACTTTCTATTTTGGTCCCTAAACAACGGGTGAATTTTCAATTTGGTTCTCAACAAAATCATTTCTTCAAGTTTAGTCCCTTGATCATTAAAATGTCTGCAAGATAGTTTTAACTATACAAAGAGTTGAACAAATAGAAGACAATTTAATAACTAGAGGTAGGAGGAGAACAAAGAAAACAATAGGAGAAATTTTTAAGATAGATTTAACTATAAATAACCTAACTATAGAAATGAGTCAAGATAAAACATGCATGTTGCCTTCTTGATCCATGTAGCCAACTCTACCTACCTGGAGAAGCTATGGTTTTTTTTTTTAATTAAAATGTTGCAGATGTCCTTTCATTTCATCCCATCTCTTTCCAAAATTCAATGACAAACCCAATAGTTTGCTGACATGGACATTTTTTATTTACCTGGTACCATTAACCCATACCTCAAATTTGGCATTCAAGTCGCCAAACTGTTAGATATGATGTTAAATTATGGATAGAGGGGTGGGATGGAAGGGCAGTGCATGAATTCTATTGAGTCAATAAATAAAAAAGAATTGATTTGTAGATGACCAAATTGAAAGTCTAACTATTTGTAGAATTGAGTTTGGCATTCAAGTCCCCCTAATGTATGACTGAAATGAAAACCTGGTGCATCACAGGCCTCTAGTAGAGAATGTGAAGAATTCCCAGAAATTCATCAAATATACAGCAGAAGATCTTGAGAGAATGCTGGGCGAATTTTTTGAAGGAAAAAGCATAAATGAAACGAAGCGGTAAACGAGGAACTTATAAGGTAGGTCTGCTCTTAAACTTAGTGCTTCATAGTTTAATACAGAGGTTAAGGGCTTTGTTTGAATGCAAATTTTAAAAGCTGCTTTTGATATTCTAAAAACAGAAAAACAAAAGAAACCTGTTTTAATTAATGTTTTCAACTGGAAAAAAATAGAATGTGTTTTGAGAACAGAAACACATTACAATTATAAGATGCTTGAACTCCAGTTTTTAAAATAAAGAAAACAAATCGTTTTATTAATAGCATATACATAAATACATGAAAATAATACTAGTATAAATTCTCAGAACTTAAAAAATGGGCGCTCTTGCACGATGTTCTCACCCAGTGGGTTTGGGGAAAGGTCATATATACGTACTCTTACCCTATTAAGCAGAGAGGCTGATTTCAGGATTTGAACTTGTGACCTCTAAGTTACATGGCGACAACTTTATCGTTCATGAATTCTCATAACTAATTTTATAAAATAGTTTTTAAGAATAAAAAAACAAAGGCTAAATTACTCTTTTGGTCCTCAATGTTTGCACGAAGTTTAATATTGGTCCTCAACGTTTCAAAAAGTTATTTTAGGTTCTTAACGTTTTTTTTTGTCAAAATTGGTTCTCTAGCGTAATATCTGTCTGGTTTTGCCATTAAATGCTGACGTGGAAGGCTTATGTGGCACACTCTCTCTCCTACGTGTCATATTTAAATGACATGGCACCTTCTCTCACTCAAACTCAGCAAAGCAACGCCGTTTTGATTCATTTAAATGTTTTGTTTTGAATCAAAACGGCGTCGTTTTGCTGAGTGGGAGTGAGAGAAGGTGTCATGTCATTTAAATATGACACTTAGGAGAGAGGGTGTGCCACATAAGCCTTCCGCGTCAGCATTGAATGGCAAAACCAAACGGATGTTACGCTAGAGGACCAATTTTGACAAAAAAAAAAACGTTGAGGACCTAAAATAACTTTTTGAAACATTGAGGACCAATATTAAACTTCATGCAAACGTTGAGGACCAAAAGAGTAATTTGGCCAAAAACAAAATAGTATTCAAATAGCGCCCTAATTCTAGTTTGCTATTCTCCCATAAGGTGCTTCCTTATCTGGTAGTGTTTGATGGTTTATTGTATTTTATCACTTTGTGTAGGAGGTAAGCAAATAAGTGAGAGTTACCATTTGTATCTAAAGACCATTGCATGTACTCTTAAGAAGAGGATGAATGCCACTGCATTCTTTCTTTGATTGCCTGTATAGTTCCATTTCATGATAATGAATGATTTCAAGTTTTGAACTACATGATTTTGTTTATCTTTCTTTGGGAGAAAACATAATTTAATTGATTGGTGTATTGTGCCATAATTTTTCTTTCTTTCTGTTAGGTTTAAAGAAAAAAAAGCAAGATTAATTGATTCATTTATGAAAGGGTGTATGTTGATTGAAATTATTGTATTTTAATTAGTTATTTTAAAAATTGTATTGTAAATACAACAATCAAAGCCTTTTCTCACTAGGTAAGGTCGGAAGCCTTTTTCCACTAGGTAAGGTCGGCTATATGGATCAAGCGACGCCAACATGTTCTGTCTTTGCACATTCCTATGATTAAGTTATTTATGGCTAGATCCCTCTTAATCGTTAAAAAATGTATTGTAAATATTAAAAAAAAATTTTATTAAATATTTTTAAATTTTACTAACTTCGGTGAAAGGTGAATCTCCACCACCATCACACCTACATGAGAGGAGTCCCAATCATCTCTCTCAATCTCAATACCAATGGCATTGAGCATACGTTGTCTTGTTCGTCATTCCCTCGTTCTCAATAACTTGAGAACATCGCTATGAAAGGTGGACTCTGATCTCATTCACGAATATGTAGGCCTCCTTAAGTTTTGCAACTAAGTCGAGTCCTTTCCTTCGGGGGTTGTCCACTTCCTCATTTCCAACAATCTACTAGTTAAAAATGTTGCTAATGTCACAAGAAGAAAAAGTCCAATTTGTGATGGTTTTTTATTGGGTACAGCGGCGATTTTAACGGCCGCTAAGTAATTCTGTGACGGTATGAAAATTGTTGCTTATACTTGTGTCGCAAGACAATTTTTAACGGTTAAATTTAACAGCTGGAATAACTTTTGGGTATTATGTTGCGGCAGTTATATGTATTTTGTGGCAGTTAAAACAGTCAGTTTAGCCCCAAAATGAAACAATATATATATAAAAAATATTTTATTTAAATAGAAAATCCGTCAGTTTAGCCCAAAAGAAAATATAACTTTCAAAATATTTGATATTTTACTTAAACGAATTTCCTAGAGAAAATAGCCCTGGCACAAAATTTTACATTTTAAATATGCAGAGCTTAATAAAATTTTACTATTTCAAACATTATAAAAATGAACCTAAATATGCAGAGCAAAATAAAATTTTACAATGAAGAATTGGAAATGAACGAAAGATGCTAGAATTTCTCAAGAGAAAATGATCCTAACTGAATTGAAGTGATATGAATAATGTATGAAAGCTGTATATGGAGAAGTGAATGGACGGAAGGGGCATTTATATATGAAGAAGAGAAGGAAAATAACTAGATAAGCATTAGTTTTATTTATGCGAAGCACATTCACACTGTTCACAGCTGTCAAATTAGCATTCATTTTGAAACATTTGAGTGACATGAAAAAGAGAAGGAAGATGAGCATTTATCTTGCTTGTACAAAGCATATTCACATCCCCACACGGTTTCACAATTGTCAAATTAGCATTTGTGTTGGAACATCTTAGTCACATGAAACATCATTGAAACAATTAAGTACCACAATATTATTGTCTGTCATCAAAATTTGGGATATTAGAATCATGTTTAGATACGAGAATTGTTTTACCAATTAACGAAAGGCTTACAACTTGTTTGGTTAAGCATACATTGTATTCTACATTTATGCGTATAAATTTATTCATTAAATTCAAATCGGGATAATAAAAAACATGTTTGGATACAAGAACTCTTTTATCACTTAAAGGAACTAAGGAAAAATACTAATATTCTAAGGGTATCCATAAATTTATTCGTTGGGTCCGAGTACTAAATGAGCACGAGATCCAAGTTTGAGAATTAGGATAGTGCTACCTACCCCAAAACTAAACCCACTATATATATATATATATAATTTATTCTGTTGAAACAAATATATATTTAAATTATGTTAATTGTTTTAATTTCATCTACAAAATAATTTAACTTTAATATTAATATATAAATTGTAGCTATATTTGATCATCAGAGAAACAACAGCCAATGAATTGACATGTGTATAGTTTCTCAAAAATCATGTCGATCATCAAAAGCAGCCATTCTTATTGCTTGAAAAATGATTTAATAGATGATACAGTTTTCGCTCTCAAAATAGTTCCTCCATTCCTCTTGACTCATGAGCGCAACAAAGATGTAAGCTCATTTTCTTCAGCCAATGCAGTTCGAGTCCACACCACTTACTCCATTTACTCACATCCAATGCATCAAGTTCATATGTTCCTCTTGCTGTCAAAAATTTTCTCAAAAATCAATCTCTCATATATATATATATTGTTAATTAAATAAGAAATTAAGAATATCCGGAAGTGAAGTAAAGAAATTAAAATGAAACAATTAGTTTTTATGTAAAAATATGTTGTGTATGTTTATATATATACCTTAAATTCCAGTGAAGTATATCTCGCTCTTTTCTACCTGGATAAATCAAGAAAGTCACAAAAGATTAACAAAAGTAATAATTATAATAGCAGAAATTTTTTTTTTGTTCATATATGGTTATCATAACTAAAAGAAAAGTTAAAGAAAATTACCTTTGGACCATCACATCACTGTTCTTCAAGTACTTCTCCATAGAGTTGACTATGGAAAAGCAGTTGCCTTTAGAGTTTACAATGTACTGATGGCAAGGTTCGAGCTTTGGATATATCTTACATGAAAAGTTATGGAGGGATGGACGTAATGTTTGGAATGTGAGTAAAAGATGAATATAATGTTTGGAATGTGAGTAAATACTAATGACATGACATTGAATAAGTATTTTTTTTTTTTTAATTTTGGGAGGGTGATATTTCTTCAATCTCTTCCAATACAATATTATCGATCGTGATTTTTTCATGTTCTTGAATGTAAATTCAGAATATAATTTATCTTCTAATCCATCCTGCACCATATGTATATAAATTGTTAAGCGTATAGAAGTGATATATATATATATATATGAATTTGTAAAACTTATGGATAAAAACATATCCATTGACTAATAAATAGAATGACATACCATGAAGAATTGGAATGTGTAATTAACAGAAGATGCTAGAACTTCTCAAAAGGAAATGAAACCTAATGAGGGATTGAAGTGATAAGAATAATGTATGAAATTAAAGTTGCAGATAGAGATTTTAGTAAGTATATATGATTGTGTGAAGACTCAATGGTGTGAAGAGTGAATGGAAGGAGGAGGTATTTATAGATGAAGAAGATATGGAAGATGAGCATTTATCATGCTTATGCAAAGCGTATGCCACGCGGTTCGCACTTGTCAAATTAGCATCCGTTTTGAAACGCTCGAGTCACATGAAGAAGAGAAGGAAGATGAACATTTATCTTATGCCACGCGGTATCACAGCTGTCAAATTAGCATCCTTTTTGGAACACTTGAGTCACATGAAGAAGAAAAGGAAGATGAACATTTATCTTAATTATGACACATGGTTTTCCACAACTGTCAAATTAACATCCATTTTGAAACGCTCTAGTCACATGAAGAAGAGAAGGAAGATGAACATTTATCTTATGTCACGCGGTTTCACAGCTGTCAAATTAGTATTTGTTTTGAAAAGCTTGAGTCACAATGAGAGAAGGAAGATGAACATTTATCTTATGCCTCGCGGTTTCAGCACCGTATTAGCATCCATTTTGAAATGCTTGAGTCACATGAAGAAGAAAAGGAAGATGAATAGTTATCTTATGCTACACGGTTTCACAGCTGTCAAATTAGCATCCGTTTTGAAACACTTGAGTCACATGAAGAAGAAAAGGAAGATAAACATTTATCTTATGTGTCACACGGTTACAGCTGTCAAATTAGCATCCGTTTTGGAATGCTTGAGGCACATGAAGAAGAGAAGGAAGATGAACATTTATCTTATGCCATGCAGTTCCACGTACCGCTGTCAAATTAGCATCTTTTTTAAAACGCTTGAGTCACATGAAAAAGAAAAGGATGATGAAGATTTATCTTAATTATGCCACATGGTCTTCCACAGCTGTCAAATTAACATCCGTTTCGAAACGCTCGAGTCACATGAAGAAGAGAAGGAAGATGAACATTTATCTTGTGTCACGCGGTTTCACAGCTGACAAATTAGTATCTGTTTTGAAACGCTTGAGTCACAGTGAGAGAAGGAAGATGAACATTTATCTTATGCCATGTGGTTTCACAGCTGTATTAGTATCCGTTTTGAAACGCTTGAGTCACACGAAGAAGAAAAGGAAGACGAACGTTTATCTTATGCTACGCGGTTTCACAACTGTCAAATTAGCATTTGTTTTGAAACGCTTGAGTCACATGAAGAAGAGAAGGAAGATGAACATTTATCTTATGCCACACGGTTTCACAGCTGTCAAATTAGCTTCTGTTTTGAAACGCTTGAGTCACATAAAGAAGAGAAGGAAAATAAAATTTATCTTATGCCACACGGTTTCGCAGTTGTCAAATTAGCTTCGGTTTTGAAAGTCTTGAGCACACAAAGAAGAAAGGGAAGATGAACATTTATCTTATGCCACACGATTTCGCAGCTGTCAAATTAGCATCCGTTTTGGTACGCTTGACTCACATGAAACATTTTTAAAACATGTACAACAATACTATTATCTGCCATCCAAAACTGGGATAATAAAATTATGTTTGGATACGGGCATTGTTTTACCACTTAACGAAAGGCTCACAAGTTGTTTGGTTAATTAGGCATATATCATATTCTACAGTTATCTATATACATATTTTCATTAAATTTATATCGGGATAATAGAAAACATGTTTGGATGCAAGAATTGTTTTATCACACTTAAAGTAACTAACAAAAGCTAACAATTTGTTTGGTCAGCTATATATCGTAATATCTATAAAATGTATTCATTAAATTCAAATAATAGAAAACATGTTTGGATACGATAATTGTTGTATCACTTAATGGATAATTTGTTTGATTTAGTATATATTGTATTCTACAGTTATATAGAAAAATTGGGTTCAAGAATTTCTTTTATCACTTCTAGAAAGCCTTTAAGCTTGTTTAATTAGGCCAGTATTCACTAAAAGATTATTACAATGTCGATATTCTACAATTATCTTTAATAGTTTTACAATAAAATTGCATGCATAACTTATACAAAATTGATATGCTCTACCAATAGAAATGAATCAACTTTATTTTGTTTAATTTTCATCATTCATTCATTTCATATATATATATATATATATATATAGAGAGAGAGAGAGAGAGAGAGAGAGAGAGAGAGAAGAAGAAGAAGAAGAAGAAGAAGAAGAAGAAGAAGAAGAAGGAGGCATAGATAGATAGATAGATAGATAGACAAGAAGAATTTCTTTAATGGGATAAAAAATACATTGGAGAGATCATAGGCTTAATTAAATAATCTAATTAAGGTATAAACACTATCCAAAATAATCATTCTAACACTAGAACAAGCCGTTTAATTAATCTTCTAGTTGTATGCTAAATTAATGTTCCATTTCATCTATTGTTTACTGTTTATAAATAGTTTTAAATATTGTCTAATAGCTTTAATTTGTATGAGTGGGATGACTATTTTGATTCATATATATCTCTAAATTTTCCTTTTAATTAGAACTTATATATTGGCCTTAATCAACCTCATTCTTTTGTGTTTGAACTCTGCCACTTATTCTCTCCTGATTAAAGCCTCAATATCTCAAAAATATATTTAAGAATTGACTCTTAAATGGTGATTTATTCTTCCCAAAAGCATACTACTCATATTCATCTTTTTCCTAATGTACTTTAATACATATAATTATGATTTTTACTGTGATTCAATCGGTATGTGACAACTAACAAGCGGATCACTCTTTATGGCCCGTTAGATTCTTGGTTTAGAGGCTAAATGACTCAAGAATCCGGGATTTATATTGAACATTCCCTCGTTTGAGGGTTATGTCCAAACCCTCTTAATGGAAGGCTTACAACTTGTTTGGTTATGCATACATGTTTGGATACAAGAATTGTTTTATCACTTAAATGAAAACTTATAACTTGTTTGGTTAGGCATATGTTAGTATTCTACGGTTATCTATAAAATTTACTCCTTAGATCTAAATTCAAATCTGAAAAATGAAAAAATATTTATTACTTAAAGGAAGGTTTACAACTTGTCAGATGAAGGTTGTTGAAAAAATATTGTGGAGAAAAGTAATTTACTCCTTAGATTTAAATTCAAATCTGAAAAATGAAAAAATATTTATTACTTAAAGGAAGGTTTACAACTTGTCAGATGAAGGTTCTCGAAAAAATATTGTGGAGAAAAGTATTGCCCAAATATATATTATCGACAGTTACTGACTGACGAAAATATTATTATTAACTTATTTCAACAACTTATTTCGACGATCAAAATTTAATTGTTGAAAAAATTAGTATATTTTTGCAATAATTAGTAGTGACTGTCAAAAAATACTTTATTACATAGAATTAGAAAAGTTATTAGTTCAACCAGCATGAGATAAGAGTATCACTCTTTAGAGAATGGAATTGAATTTCCTTCGGAGATAAATTAAACCAAATGTGTGATTATTTTTAAATATCCAAAATTCTTTCAAAGAGATGCTAGTTTAAAATAAATAATGAAACTCTTCAACTGTAATACCCGAGGATATTTTAACTGGCATCATTTATTAAATTAAATTCATTAAAATAAAAGTGAAAAAAAAATGAGATGAAAATACCCACTATCCTACTACCTATTTTTTTTATATAAATAAAGTAAATCCTAATTATTTTTTTTTAAATTATTATTATGCCAGATTGGTTTCTCCTTTATGAAATGTATGTGTATTAAATTATTATATATATATATATATATATATATATATATATAAATATAAATATAAATATATATTATAAAAATGAAAGGATTAAAGAAAAGAAATAAAAAAAAAAGAGAGAAAAAGGGACCAGATTGTTTCTTGTTGGGATATATATACATATATATTAATTTAATATATATGTATATATGTGATAAGAAGGAAATAAAGAAATAAGAAAGAAGCAGACGTGAAGGCCAAACGCGAAAGAGAGAGGGTTGAGCAAACGGAGAGAGAACCGAGAGAAGTGGAGAGCGGACAGAAAACGCACAGAGCTCCGTCTTCGTGTAGTCGGAGCAACGCGTGGTGGTGGCCGGATGTCCATCGGAGCCGGAAAACGCCATCGTGGTGGCTGGAGGAGAGAGAGAGCTCGGGTTAGAGAGAGAAAGCAAAGGGGGAGAGCTTTCTCGCCGGAATTAAAATGCCGTTTCTTCACCGGGGAAGGTAGCCGGGAGTCTCCTCTACTCCGTATTGTCCTTCTAACCGGTTGAATCGAGGTGAGAAGTCCCGAAACTCTCAAACCCCAATTTTATCAATTTTAGGGATTTTTGGAAAGACCCCAATTGATTCAATCTGAGTGTTCTGGGTCCTAAATTGAAGTATATGCATGTTAGAAAGTGAGTTGGAAGCTTAGGAACCGGAACCAAATTGATGGAATTTATCCGGGTTAGAAAAAGTGTAGGAAAATGTGGTTGTTAAGGTTTAAGGGTGTTGTGGAATGACTTGGGGTGCATTGAAAGGTTGAATAATAATTATAAAAATTAAAAATTATTGGAATGTACGAGGGATGAAAACCCGAGTAATTCTCGTCTCACCCAAAACCCCGTTCGGGGAAAAAGAGACAATTCTCTAATTTTACGCTTATTCGGGTATGTGTATTCATGTGTAGGTGAAGTGTTCAAGGTTATTTTGATAAATGGAAATTTTGGACAAGTAGAATTTATCTCTTGAGCCATAAATTCAAGACTTGGGTAATGGGAACTTCACATGGACACATAGAGGTGAAATTGGGTAACCTTGCATTCCCAAATTCAACGTTTTCGAATAGCGTGATTAAGAGAGGGTTGGACACGAATTAGAAGCATGCTAGATGTTCCAAAAACTAGTTGAGGGCATTCCAAGCCAACAACTAGTCTATGGAATTAATTAGAAAGAACATGAGCATTAGCGTTACATGTACACGATAGTGGTTGAATTTTCAAGTCTCTGAATCTCTCAAGTATATGTGTATAGGGCACCATACTGTGAGTGGACTTTTGGGCGCACCGAGAGCCGATCAGAGGGGCCAACCAGGTGAGGGGCTTTCCTATCCTTGCCCTATAGGGTTGAATGCGGATATGGATATATGGTTTGCCTTCTTGCCTATTTGTAGGAATTACATGTTAGATACCATGCTATTGTTGTTCCTAAATTACAGTATATGTGAAAACGTGCTATACGTGTGTTTGTGAATTGTAAAAGCAATGGTGGCTTAAGGAGCCTTATATGAAAAGAAGGTCCACGGGACCTATATGATATCGGGGGTAGGATCGAGTAAATTATTATCTGGAGGGTGTGGATTTGTATGTAAATCCTTAAAGAGAATAAACCTAGGTGACTTTGTCCTGAACTAAGAGTCCAAATTAGAAACCATTTGGAAATCTAGATTTGCCTAAGAAAGAGTAAAATTAAACAAGTAGTGGTCCATAGGGGTCATTTATGGTACAACGCGGGAACCGAGTCTATCACGGGTGGTCCGGGTAGATTGAGTCTCTTGTCTTGAGTCAAACCACAGAAATACAGAGTATATGAGTTCACCACATTGTGGCTATTGCCTTGGGTAAACCGAGGTCAGATGAGTCGCCGTCTATTGCTCCAAGTGAAGTCTTGGGGTCAGACTATTGTTCCAAGTATAGTCTTGGGACCAGGGGTTCCTAGAATGATCAACTAGGTTCCCATATTGCTCACGTGAGATATTTCCTTCGGGTCAGATTCTCTCCTAACGGAGATATTGCCTTCGGGCCTGTTTATGATTATGATTACTTGAATACAGAGGACCGCATGGAATTATATGTTAAATCATGATATGATATATGTGTGAATTTAAATGTATGTAAATCCATGCTTTAAATTCTTTATTGTGAATATGATATAAGCTAATTGCCTGACCACTTAATATATGGAAATTTAATTCGTTGTATGCGTATGTGTTTGTGATTGGCTCCTCTTCCCCAGTTGTAGTGGTACCCGCTACTACACCAGGTATGAGAAAGCCTCTCACTGAGTCTGTTTGACTCACCCCAATATTACATGTTACAAACACAGGTGGTATAGGCATCGGAAGCGCTTCCACTTCATCTCAAGGAGGCGGACAGACTTAAAGACCGCACGCATTGTTCGCGTGGGTAGTACTGCTATATGTATTTTGATAGGATATATATGTATATGATTCATTTTGGTATAGCATTGTTTTGTACAGTTGCTATATGCATATATGTATATGTCACACTCTAGAATTGTCGGCTTCATACAGGTTAAAGATTGGTCTGGTTGTTGGGATCATAGGTTATGATATAATGAATATCATGTGTGTATATATATATATATATATATATATATATATGAATGTGTCTTCCGCATGTGAATAGGATAGATCACACGCACTGAGCGTGTGGTCAATATGTAAACTTATATATATGTGTGACTGAATACTTGATTGTGTGAAAATACGGCTTCCGCATGTGAATAGGATAGGTCACACGCATTGAGGCGTGTGATCAATATGTATATTTTATGCAGGTGTGTGATTGAATATATATGCTTGACTGTACACAGGGATTCTGCATGTGAATAGGATATAACACCCGCCCTTAAGCGCGTGATCAATATGTATATTATATGTACGTGTGATTGATTATGTGTATATGTATAGACTGAAGCGGCGTTGAGCGAGCCGTGGATTGCGTGCTACTTAGGTCACCGGATATGGATGACCATATATACTATATATTGTTTGTAATAGGAATGGGTAGTTATGCATATATAAGAATGTCAATCATAAATTAGAGGCTTACGGGATAGGAGAAATCCTACCTCCCGTGCCGGTCACGGACGTCCGATAGGGGGTCGTGACAAACTTGGTATCAGAGTCTGGTTGCTTTAAACTGTATGAAGCCATAGGTATGACCGGGTGTCGGTTTACCCCTCTTTCTGTACCCGGGCACAACGTGGGAGTAAAAATGCACTTGTGGAAGTACCCAGGAAATTGTGTCAGCCTTTCTTTCTACTCTCTATTATACGAAATGTCATTAATGTACCTGTGCTTATTAGGTGTGGTCCTTGTGCAGTATAGGGATGCCACCTATTACGAGATGGATTAGGGGTGGAGGAAGAACTCATGCTGAAATTGATCAAGAGTCAGTTCGGGAGGAGGGAATGCCCACCCGAGGCCGAGGTAGAGGTCGTGCTCGAGGTCGAGGTAGAGCACAAGTGAGAGGGGAAGAGAGGGGACAGTCACCGGAACCTCAACCTCAAGTAGAGACAGGTGCACCTTCCGTGGCGGAAATGCTCATGGCAGGATTTCAGGAACTAAGAGAAGAGATAACGAGGCAAATACAGAGGGAGGTACGCCGATTGATAGTCGGCGAGGAAGAACAAGAGAGGGTTCCTAGTAATCAAGAGATGGAGGTTGTTGAGGAAGAGGATAGGGAATGGCAACAACCACAGGGAATGCCTCGTGAACCACAAGCAGCACCCCGAGAGCTGCCAATTTCAAAATTTCTGAAGCTTCATCCACCCACTTTCTGCGGAACTAGTGAGAAAGAGGATCCGCAATACTTTATCAGAGATGTGGTCAGAATTGGGCGCATGCTGAGGTGCTCAGGCCATGAATTGGTGGAATTAGCTTCATTCCAGCTGAGGGGAGCGGCTAGAGTATGGATAGAGTCCGTACAGACGAGGTATTCACGTAGAGTGGCACCGATGACCTGGGAAGATTTTCAGAGGGAATTCCTGGGTCGGTTTCTACCTGAAGGTACCAAGGATGCAAAGCGTCAGCAATTCGAGGAATTGTGGATGACGCCTAACATGACCGTGACGGAGTATGAATTACTTTTTACTGAACTGGCTCAATTCTCACCTGAGTTAGTTCCTGATGAAGAGGCGAGGATCAAGAGATTCATACACCGACTCACGGAGCCGTTGTTTACTGCTTTGCTACCTCAGAGGAGACAGTTTGAGACTTTAGCTCAAGCAGCAGACTGTGCTAGAATGATTGAAACCAGGAAGAGGTATGGGACATCTGTTGATCCCAAAGTGAAGTTAATTATAGGCAGTGACAACCAAGGAGGTGGAAGTAAGAAAAGGAAGACAACAGGTAGAGGTGCAGGATATTCAGGGTCCGCAGGAGGACAATCCTCAACTACCACCTATGAAACATGTACAAGAGGTAATGTCCAAGGGGGACAGAGGGAACAAGGGGGTGGAAATGCCGGTAAGACAAAGCCCCAGTGTGTGACTTGCGGCAGATTTCATTCTGGTATATGTCGGAGACTGACAGGTGGATGCTACCATTGCGGCCAGATGGGCCATATGGCTAGAGAGTGTCCAAAGAAAAAGGAGGGTACAAGTGTGAGAAGCAATCTGACGCCGAGGAGTACACCTATTCCAGCTCCACCAGTGAGAACCGTGCCACCACAGGTAGCAAGTATAGGTGCAGCTAGAGGCCGTGGTGCAGGGTCTAGTGGCCGAGGGCCAGGGGCGATAGGTGGAGGACAGGCGCGGGTATTTGTACTCTCCCAGCAGGATGCTCATGCATCAAATGCAGTTGTGACAGGTACTCTTATTGTCTGCTCTCTTGAAGCACGAGTCTTATTTGATTCCGGCTCCACTCATTCCTATGTGTCGCATGCATTTGCCTCTAAATTCAACAAAAGTCCATCTAGAATGGAAGAAATAGTACTAGTCTCTACACCAATGGGAGAATCGGTACAAGTAGAGTATGTGCACAAGTCTTGCATTGTGGAGGTCGATGGTCATGAGATTGTGGTAGACCTTCGGTTGTTGTGTATGGTTGATCTTGATGTGATCCTCGGAATGGATTGGTTGTCGTCTTGCCATGCGGTTGTTGACTGCAGGGCTAAATGCTTGAAATTCAATATGCCAAACGATGAGCCTTTTGTGATACGGGGTGACGGAGCTGCACCGTATCCAAGCTTGATCTCGGCTTTGAAGGCATCCAAATTACTTGCAAAGGGATGCAAAGGGTACTTGGCATTCGTCCAAGATACCACGAAAGAAGTACTTTCACCGACTCAAGTACCTGTAGTGCGAGAGTTCTTGGATGTATTTCCAGAAGAATTGCCGGGGTTGCCGCCCGATCGTGAGATTGAATTTGGAATTGAGCTGCAACCTGGTACTCAGCCTATCTCCACAACACCTTACCATATGGCTCCGAAAGAGCTGAAGGAGCTACATACACAATTGCAAGAATTGCTTGAAAAGGGTTTTATAAGACCCAGTTTCTCACATTGGGGTGCACCGGTCCTTTTTGTAAAGAAGGACGGATCCTTGCGGTTGTGTATCGATTACCGAAAGTTAAACAAGGTGACAATCAACAATCAATATCCACTGCCGATGATAGATGACCTATTTGATCAGTTGCAGGGTGTGAAGCGGTTTTCTAAGATTGATTTGCGATCTGGGTATCATCAATTAAAGATTTGAGAATCAGACATACCTAAGACCGCATTCCGGACTCGATATGGGCATTACGAGTTCTTGGTGATGTCTTTCGGATTAACTAATGCTCCTGCAGCGTTCATGGACATGATGAACAGGGTCTTTAAACCATTTATGGACCGATTTGTCATTGTCTTCATTGACGACATATTGGTTTATTCAAAGAATTCAGAGGAACATGCTGAACACTTGAGACTAGCATTACAGAGGTTGAGAGAGGAAAAACTGTATGCCACGTTCTCTAAGTGTGAATTCTGGCTTGACAGAGTTGCCTTTTTGGGTCACGTGGTATCATCAGAGGGAATCCACGTTGATCCAAGTAAGGTAGCGGCAGTGAAGAATTGGTCCCAGCCTACCTCTGTTACGGAGATTCGCAGTTTCTTGGGTTTGGCTGGATATTATAGAAGATTTGTGCAGGACTTCTCTAAGGTTGCTGCATCGATGACTAGATTGACTCAGAAAGGAGTGAAGTTTATATGGGATGACAAATGTGAACAGAGTTTTCAGAAGCTGAAGGACAGCCTCACTACCGCTACGGTGCTGGCATTACCTGAAGGCACAGGAGGGTATGTGGTATACTGTGATGCGTCGAGGATCAGGTTAGGGTGTGTCTTGATGCAACATGGCAAGGTGATTGCGTATGCATTGCGACAACTGAGGAAGCATGAGAAGAACTACCCGACTCACGACCTCGAAATGGCGGCTGTAGTATTCGCTTTGAAAATATGGAGACACTACTTATATGGTGAAACTTGTGAAATTTATACATACCACAAAAGCCTCAATATTACATGTTACAGACACAGGTGGTATAAGCATCGGAAGCGCTTTCACTTCATCTCAGGGAGGCGGACATACTTAAAGACCGCACGCATTGTTCGCGTGGGTAGTACTGCTATATGTATTTTGACAGGATATATGTATATGATTCATTTTGGTATAGCATTGTTTTGTACAGTTGCTATATGCATATATGTATATGTCACACTCTAGAATTGTCGGCTTCATACAGGTTAAAGGTTGGTCTGGTTGTTGGGATCATAGGTTATGATATAATGAATATCATGTGTATATATATATATATATATATATGAATGTGTCTTCCGCATGTGAATAGGATAGATCACACGCATTGAGCGTTTGGTCAATATGTAAACTTATATATATGTGTGACTGAATACTTGATTGTGTGAAAATACGGCTTCCGCATGTGAATAGGATAGGTCACACGCATTGAGGCATGTGATCAATATGTATATTTTATGCAGCTGTATGATTGAATATATATGCTTGACTGTATACAGGGATTCTGCATGTGAATAGGATAGATCACCCGCCCTGAAGCGCGTGATCAATATGTATATTATATGTACGTGTGATTGATTATGTGTATATGTATAGACTGAAGCGGCGTTGAGCGAGCCGTGGATTGCGTGCTACTTACGTCACCGGATATGGATGACCATATATACTATATATTGTTTGTAATAGGAATGGGTAGTTATGCATATATAAGAATGTCAATCAGAAATTAGAGGCTTACGAGATAGAAGAAGTCCTACCTCCCGTGCCGGTCACGGACGTCCGATAGGGGGTCGTGACATCAACAAAATTAAGATAATGTCGCAACTAACGCCCTTTTTTTTCATATTAATTAATTTTATATATAGTTTTAATTTTGTTTCTTATTTTTTTTATTTCATTCTTTATCTTTATTAATATGATACAATTTATTCAATTGCTTGGGATGACAAAAAACTCAAATCGCAAAAACAATTTCAGTTAATTCCCATCCAATTCTAAAATTTTAAAATAAATTTTAGGTACTACTAAAGTCATAAGATCTCTTATTATATGAAAATAATTACAAAAATAAAAATATACTCGCAACTTTGTATTAATTTAAATAATGTATTTAATCTCACATAAAGATTATTCATTAAAGTTATATATATATTCGCAATAGTATATCATACTTTTACCAAAAAATTGCATAGCTTACACAAAATTGATAAGATCTAATAATAAGAAATAAATCAACTTATTAGTTTTCATCAATATAATTTCATCATTGCAAATAATATATTGCAAGAAACAAGAAGCTGGATACATAGTACTATTGTTTATGGTATAGATCTTCAACCAACACATACATAGGTACTTTATTTTATTTAATCTGGATACAAATCGTTGTTGGGAGATAAGATCTACCCCATATGGAATCTTGCATGATGGAAACTTTTCAAAAATCATAACATCAAAAGGAGGGATGAAACTATAATTTAGGGTTTACTCCCCCTCATCCCTCCCATAAAATTAAACTTGCATGAGTGTGGAATGAAATTCTAGTTCTATTTGATCATCAGGGCTATAACAGCCGGTGAATTGGCACGAGTGTAATCCCTCAAAAATATACTTTCCACGAAAACTTGAAGTCTTGTTCTCACCCTAAAAATTATAATAATATATATGACAACAATATTAATTAGTAACCATCAAGCTTTGAAGTTTGTATATATATATATATATACCAACACTAGTTAGAAAGGAGAATGAATACAATGTTGTACATCATTGAAAAGTAAAGAGAGAGAAAGATACCAAAGTGAATTCTACATGTGAGTTTCACTTGATGTGGGGTCCATCCCACATCTATCTCTCTCCTTTACTTTTTCAGTGTTACGTTATATATAATACAGCAATTGATCATCTTCTTGAAAAAAGTTGTAATAATCAATATCACCTTATTTTTCTTTGGGCTAGTCTTGGGTTGAGACTCAACACCTAGCACAAAGTCCACAACCTCCGGAATTGATCGAAAAGTATGCCTTGAGCTAAGATGACCACACTACTAAAAAATGATACAACAAAACAATCATACGTCAACTTATTCTATCTTAACTCGATTAAATTTATCATATTAGTTGAAAAAAAATTACGGTATATATATATATATATATATATATATATATATATATATATATTCGATTATGTAATTAATTACCGAGTCAATCATCTTTGAGTTTCGTTTCCTTCGTTGGATCCTCCATTTGCCAAGTCTTTCTTGTACTTGGTTCATGTCTATATCTTTAACCCTTGAAACATCAAAATCTTGAGGAAGACTAAAGCAAACTAACAATAATTTAAGAGTAATAAATTCATAATTTAGTCATTCAAAAATATATATTCTCCTAATTTTATTTTAAAAAATGAAATATTTTAATTTAGTTCTTCAATTCTCTATCAATTTTGTTATGTAATTAATAAAATTCATAGAAAAATAATTTACAATAATATTAATACATATTAATCACTGTTAAATAATTAGTTGAATCAGCAAAAAAATATTAAACGTATAATTTAATTTGAAGATATATAATTTATAAATTAAAATATATCAAATATATAAACTTTAGATATAAAATGTAATTTATGCATTTTGACAATATTTATTTTGTATATATGATGCTGTTTTTCTTTTTATTAATATGTTGTAGAGAATTGGTACACATACTTCTATCTGGAAGACCCATGTTTCCCTACTCACTGTCAAAATTTTTTTCAAACATCAATCTCTCATACCGTTAATTAAATAAGAAACTAATAATATTGGAAAATAAATGAAATAAATTTATTGTATGTATATATATGTTCATACCTTAACTTTTTGAAGCATTTGAAGGCAAGGATATATTTGCCTTGAAAAAGGATGGAGGGATGGACGTAATGTTTGGAATGTGAGTAAACGGTGAAAATAATGTTTGGAATGTGAGTAAATATTAATGAATATGTGTTTTTTTTGGAGGGTGATATTTCTCTATTCTCTTCCAATACAATATTGGTCGCGATATCCTCATATTCTTGAATGTAAATTCAGAATATGTTTCACCTTCTAATCCATCCTACATATATAAATTGTTAAGCCTATACAAGTGATATATATATATGTATATATATATATATATGTATATATATATATGTATATATGAATTTGTAAAAATAGGGATAAAACATATTAATTAACTAATAAATAGAATGACATACCATGAAAAATTGGAATGTGTAATTAATAGAAGATGCTAGAACTTCTCAAGAGGAAATGAAACCAAACGAGGGATTGGAGTGATAAGAATAATGTATATAAGAAAGTTTTTGATAAGTATATATGATTGTGTAAAGAGTGAATGGAAAGGACGAGGTATTTATAGATGAAGAAGAGAAGGAAGATGTGCATTTATCTTGCTCAATAGCAAAGCATATCCCACGCATTTCATAGCTGTCAAATTAAGCTTCCTTTTTGAGACACTTGAGTAGTCACATGATTAGAAGAAAAGGAAGATGAACATTTATCGTGTTTATGCAAAGCATATTCCACGTGGTTCATAGCTGTCATTAGCTTTCGTTTTGAGGCACTTGAGTCCCATGACGAAGAAGAAAAGGAAGAGATGAGCATTTCTCTTGCTTATGCAAAGCAAATACAACGCGGTTCACAACTGTGCACACGGTTCACAGCTGTCAAATTAATTTGCATGCGTTTTGAAACGCATGAGTCACATGAAGAAGAGAAGACTGATGACCATTTATCTTGCTTATGCAAAGCATATCCCACACTGTTCACAGTTGTGCACGTGGTTCATAGCTATCAAATTAATTAGCATCCATTTTGAAATGCTTGAATCACATGATGCGGAGAAGGATGATGAGCATTTATTTTGCTTATGCAAAGCAAATCCCACGCGGTTGACAGTTGTGCACGCGGTTCACAGCTATCAAATTGATTTGCATGTGTTTTGAAACGCTTGAGTCACATGAAACATCATTCAAACAAGTACAATAATACTAATGTCTTTGTCATCCAAATCCGGGATAATAAAGTCATGTTTGGATGCGGGTATTGTTTTACCACTTAAGGAAAGGCTAACAACTTGTTTGTTAGCTAAACATATATTATATTCTATAGTTATCTATAAAAATTTATTCATTAAATTCAAATCGAAATAATAGAAAACATATTTGAATACAAGAATTGTTTTATCACTTAAAGGAACTAAGGAAGGCTTACAACTTGTTTGGTTAGGTATTGTATTCTACAAATTTCTATAAAATTTATTCATTAAATTTAATTCCCAATACATATATCGTAAAAATTAAAGCACACTAACGACGACGGTAAAAAATTGACTCTAACAACGGTTGTTGTGATCGTTGTTGCTAGCGTCGCGTTGGATATAGCGATAGACACAGCAATCACGGGAATAACTGTCGTTAGAGGCTGGTCGATCTGTCATAGCGACGGTTATTAAGGTTTAAATTCTATCCTAGCGACGGTTATTAACCGTCTAAAGTGTTAGGCTGCTTTGAAATTCAAAGCTTAGCTAGCAACGTCTGTAACCTTTAACGACGATTTTGATAACGTTGGTTTTGTCTTGTTTTTGTAATATATTTATGACGGTCATAATTGTAGCTAGTGTTCAATATTGGCGACGGTTATGACCGATTATGCCTTTGAAAAATTTGTTTTCATCTTTGCTGTTGTTTCCTCCCCCCCCCCCTTTTTTTCATAAAACTAATATATATATATATATATATATATATATATATATATATATATATATTGACCTTATGACTAAAACACTATTTTAGTTCCACACAGATGCCGCTTTTGTCAATTTGGTCCCTCACGGTTTGATCTGTGAGGGACCAAATTGATAATGCCAATCTGTGACATTTCCACCTTAGTATTTGATCCTTATTAGGGGTGGCAATTTTGACCCAAACCCATTAACCCAATACAACCCAATTAATAAATGGGTCATGTGGGTCGGGTCAGAATTGACCCATGCAAATATGGGTTGGGTTGGGTCAAACCCATGGTTAACCCAATAACCCATTTAATGCATTTTGTATTTTCATTTTTCTCCTGGTTTCAACTTTTCAAAATTATAGTTTTGCCCCAAATTGCATTTTAGTCCCGATTTTCATTCTTTCTTTGATTTTTGACCTAGAAAATTTTCATATTCATATTTTCTCCCTTATTCTAAAATTTCCAAAATTACAGTTTGACTCTAATTTTTGTCATAATCACATTTTTGGCCCAAATTGTATTTTAGTTATTCCATTTCAATTTAAGTCATAGAAACTTTTCAAAATTGCATTCTGACCTCAATTTCAAATTTGTGGAAATTACATTTTGACCCCAATTTTTATAATAATTGCATTTCGGGCTAATTTTTTTTTTTTGAGGAACTATATTATTTTATTTTTAATTTATATTACTGCACTTATCCTAAATCTATTCAATTTTTAAATCACATAATAATTTTTTTTCATTTGTGACATTTCATTTTTTTTCGTATAAATTTTGAAATCACATAATAATATCATTTAGGCGTTTAAGTTACATATAAAAACTTTTAAAAAAATAGGATAACTGCAGTAATAATAAATTAAAAATATAAAATATAAATAAATAATAAATTAGAGTGATAAATATGAATACAAATATAAAAATAATTACTATAATAATTAAAAATTAAGAGATAGAGATTTAATTTATATAAGTGTTTATTAAAATGTAAGTGAAGGACATTTATGTTTTTAAGAAAAAACACAAATTGCGATTTCTAGGCAATTTTCCATTATCCAACCTCATTAGATGCCTCCTTAACTAGTGCTCTTGGTTAGCAAAACCCAATTTTAATTACATAGCAAAAGTATTGGCTAATTTTTTGAAAGCATGTTTTCATGCTAACTTTGTTGGAGTTAGATTTCCAAGAGAAATCAGTAATTTTTGACAAGTAGTTGTAGGATTTGATTTTTATTGTTTCCTATGTCTGGTGGAGAATTGTATCAGTGTAGAATGATTGGTAGGTCAAATTAATTAAAATAAATCAAATAAAACAACAAAAGAAAAATTAATGGGTTGGTGGGTTGTGTGAGTTTGACCCATGATTAATGGGTCATGACCCATTATAACCCATTTAAAATTTGATCTATTTATGACCCAACCCAAATTTGACCCAACCCAAACCCACCCAACCCACCCATTTTGCCACCCCTAATCCTTTTATATATATATATATATATATATATATATATAGTAAAAATGGAGTTGCAAAAGAGATCATAAGTTGTAATAAATGTGGCAGAATTATACATTCAAATTGTCATGGAATTATACATTTATTAACAAATTCCAAAGTTACAACTTATTAAACAATAAAAACATACAAACAAATGATAATGGTTATCTATTAAACTAACTTCTTTACTCCACAAATCTTTTGGCTATGTTTTTTCTCTCCCTCATTTGCTTCTTTGACATTTCCACCTTAGTATCTAGTCCATTCTAACATAGAAAAAAAATCTAATTTCCACTGAAAAGATTAAAACAAAAGATGAATAACATTGATAGAAAAGTAACTAGTAAAAAATTCTCAAATATCCCAAGAACAAAATCTTAAGTTAAAATACATAAAAGTTAAAAATGATCGAATAAGCTACTAGATTGACTCTTATTTAATGCCGCCCACAAACTCTAGAGAAAGATTGGACATAAACTCCAATAAAATGGATAGTGATGGATTATTAGTTAATTTGAGCATAAGCTTAGTGATAAGGGCATGCTATTTTTTTTTTTCATTTTATTTTACACTTTTTCCCAAAAAGCAGTTGCTATGTCATGACTCACGAGTAAAATCACTATAGACACCTTCCATCTATAATTCCATGACAATTTGAATGTGGCAGAATTCAAGAACTCAAGAAAATTAGAATTAATTGGATGCTTCCTCCTTCATCTGAAGAAAAGTTCTCTGATGAAGGAAGAACAAGAATGTGATGGTTGGAGTAAGATTGAGATAAACGTCAATGATATACAAAGGAGGGATCGTAGTTGTAATATCCGAGAATATTTTGACTAGCATCATTAATTTAATTAAATTAAGTAATTTAAAAGTGAAAAATGAGATAAAAATACGCATTAGCCTATCACTTATTATGTTGTAACTATAAAAAATTTAAAATCCTAATATTTTTATATATATTTTTTATTGTTACTATACCAGATTTGTTAATTTTTGTGATATATATATATATATATATTATATTAAAGAGAGGAATAAAGGGCTGGAGAGGAAAGCAGAAAAAGAAAACGCGTGAAGGAAAGAAGACGTGGGGGAAGAACGCACGCACGGAAACGAAGGGAGAGAACAGCTTGAGGCGTCGTTCACGGAGGAGCTCACGGACGGAGAAGCTTGTGGGGGTGGTCGGACGTGCGAGGAAGCCGGCCGGAGTTCGTCGCCGTCGCCATGTGCTGGAGAGAGAGAGAGATACGGGTTAGAGAGAGAAAGTAAAGGGAGAGAGCTCCCACGCCGGAAAACGCCGTCTCTTCACTGAGGAAGGTAGCTGGGAGTCTCCTCTACTCCATATCGTCTTTCTAACCGACTGAATCGAGGTGAGAAGTCCCGAAACTCTCAAACCCCAATTTTATCAATTTTAGGGATTTTTGGAAAGACCCCAATTGATTCAATCTGAGTATTTTGGGTCCTAAATTGAAGTATTTGCATGTTAGGAAGTGAGTTGGAAGCTTAGGAATCGGAACCAAATTGATGGAATTTATCCGGGTTGGAAAAAGTGTAGGAAAATGTGGTTGTTAAGGTTTAAGGGTGTTGTGGACTGATTGGGGTGCATTAATAGGTGGAAATTGTGATTTTATAATTGTTGAAATTATTAGAATGCACGAGGGAGTAAAACCCGAGTAATCACCGTCTCACCCGGAACCCGGTTCGGGGAAAAAGAGACAATTTTCTAATTTTACGCGTATCCGGATATGTGTATTATGAGCAAGTAAAGTGTCTAAAGTTAATTCGGTAAATGGAAATTTTAGACAATTAGAATTTATGACTCTCTTTAGCCATAAATTCAAGACTTGGGTAATGGGAAGTTCGTATGGACACATAGAGGTAAAATTGGGTAACCTTGCATTCCCAACTCAAGGCTTCCGAATAGTGTGATTAAGCAAGGGTTGGACACGAATAGAAACATGCTAGGTGTTCCGAAAACTAGTTGAGGGCATTCCAAGCCAACAACTAGTCTATGGAATTAATTAGAAAGAACATGAGCATTAGCGTTACATGTACACGATAGTGGTTGGAATTTCAAGTTTCTAAATCTCTCAAGTATATGTGTATAGGGCACCATACGGTGAGTGGACCTTCGGGCACACCGAGAGCCAATCAGAGGGGCCAAACAAGTGAGGGGCTTTCCTATCCTTGTCCTATAGGGTTGACTGCAGATATGGATATATGGTTTGCCTTCTTGCCTATTTGTAGAAATTATATATTAGATAATATGCTATTGTTGTTCCTAACTTACAATATATGTGAAAACGTGCTATATGTGTGTATGTGAATTGTAAAAGCGATGGTGGCTCAAGGAGCCTTATATGAAAAGAAGGTCCTCGGGACCTATATGAAATCGGGGGTAGGATCGAGTCAATTTTATTACGAGGGTCTTGTGGTACTAGGAACCAACCTCATTGTTTATTATCTGAAAAGTGTGGTTGTGAATGTGAGTTCTTAAAGAAAATGAACCTAGGTGACCCTGTTTTTTTTTTAAACCGAGAGATTTCGAATTAGAAAACCACTTGGAAATTTAGATTTGCCTAAGAAGAAATAAACGTGAATAAGTGGTGGTCCATAGGGGTCATTTATGGTACAACGCGGGAACCGAGTCCGTCATGGATGGTCCGGGTAGATTGAGTCTCTTGTCTTGAGTCAAACTCATTGAAATACAAGTATTTGAGTACACCACATTGTGACTATTGCCTTGGGTAAACTGAGGTCAGACGAGTCGCCGGCTATGCTCCAAGTGAAGTCTTGGGGTCAGATTATTGTTCCAAGTAAAGTCTTGGGGCCAGGGGTTCCTAGAATGATCAACTAGGTTCCTATATCGCTCACGTGAGATATTGCCTTCGGGCCAGATTCTCTCCTAACGGAGATATGCCTTCGGGTCAGTTTATGATTACGGTTATTTGAACATGGACATCCACATGAAGTTATATGTTAAACTGTGATATGACGTATGTATGAATTTAAACGTATGTAAAACCATGCTTTAAATGCTTTATTGTGAATATGATATATGCTAATTGTCTGACCTATGGAAACTCAACATCTGTTATATGCGTATGTGATTGTGATTGGTCCCCTTCCCCTAGTTGTAGTGGTACCCGCTACTACACCAGGGATGGGAGAGCCTCTCACTGAGTCCGTTTGACTCACCCCAAATCTAAATGTTACAAACACAGGTGGTATAGGCATCGGGAGCGCTTCCACTTCATCTCAGGGAGGCGGGCAGACTTAGAGACCGCACGCATTGTTCGCGTGGGTAGTATTGATATATATATATGTATCTGATTCTTTTGGTATAGCATTATTTTGTACAGTTGCTATATATATACATGTATATGTCACACTCTAAAATTGTCGGCTTCATACAGATTAAAGATTGGTCTTGTGGTTGGGAGTATAGGTTATGATATGCTGAATATCATGTGTATATATATATATATGAATGTGACTTCCGCATATGAATAGGATAGATCACACGCACTGAGCGTGTGGTCAATATGTAAATTTATATATATGTGTGACTGAATACGTGATGGTATGAAAATACAGCTTCCGCATGTGAATAGGATAGGTTACACGCATTGAGGCGCGTGATCAATATGTAAATTATATGCAGGTGTGTGATTGAATATATATACTTGACTGTACACAAGAATTCTGCATGTGAATAGGATAGATCACTCGCCCTGAAGCGCGTGATCAATATGTATGTATATTATATGTACGTGTGATTGATTTTGTGTATACGTATAGACTGAAGCGGCGTTGAGCGAGCCGTGGATTGCGTGTTATTTAGGCCATCAGACAGGGATGGCCATATATACTATATATTGTTTGTATTAGAAATGGGTAGTTATGCATATGTAAAATGTCAATCAGGGATTAGAGGCTTACAGGATAGGAGAAATCCTACCTCCCGTGCCGGTCACGGACGTCCGATAGGGGGTCGTGACAATAGTCTACGTAGTTCACTTTATGTGCTTTTCTATTGGAAAAGATTGAGAGGCTGAGACCTCTTTGATATACTTATGCATCGGGTAGTGGATTTTGAAGACTTCTACAAATTCTTTGAGTGTAATTACACTTATACAAAGTGGTTAGTGTAGCGTTATTGCAAGATATCGATTATATATATATATATATATATATATATATATATATAAAAATTATATGATAGTTATACTGGTTCGACTATTATGTGACAACCACGTCACCTTAGATATTGGAATTTTCTTTGAGGGTAAAAATATCTTTTTATAATGTTATCTTCAATTTCTTTTTCTAACATTCCACTCATATTTTCCTGCACACCAAACACACTTTTTATCTTCCACTTCCATTTCCACTTCCCACTAAAACACTCACATCCTACCAAACGCCACCTAAGGCTTGCTCACTTACTAGAAATGCATTCCATGGAGTCCCACTTACTTTTTCACTTTTTTATTTCCATCATCTTCAAAAAAAAGAAAAAAAATATAAAATATCTATTATACTCTTTTGATTTGACATAATTATAACTTTCTTTTCTTTTTATTATTTTAATATAAGGGGTAAAATGGTCATTTTAATACATTCCCATTCTATTTCCATTACCAAACTTGTACTACTAAACACATCAAATGCATTATATTTCCGTTTCTGTTTTTATTTTCATTTCTATTTCTGCCTAATGAACGTGCCCTAAGTGTGTGATTGTTTTCAAAATATCCAAAATCTTTTTAAAAAGACGCTAGTTTAAAATAAAATAGTATAATTTTTTCATCCTAATTAGGATGATGTGACAACCCACTTTTTTCCATATTAATTTTATATAAAAACTCAAATGGCTAAAAAAAATTCAGTTAATTCCCATCCTACATTTTGAAAATTTTGAAATATTCTTTTAGTTAATCTTAAAAAATATGGGCCCCGTTTGGTTCAAACATTGGTCCGTAATGCAATCCATTTGTCACGAGAAGACTGAAGGGAAAGCAAAAAGATTTACATTGTAAAGAGATGGAAAATTGTTTGGTCTGTAAAAAATGGAGGGAAAGTGACGATTACGTAAAGTATGAAAAAAATATTAAAATGCCCCAAATCTCAACCTTCACTGTGCTGCGTGTACATCTCTGCTCTTCTTCGCTGTTCGTGGTTCATTTCCACCGTCTTCCATCCATCTCCAATTCGCGTGGCTTTTTGTCACTGAAGCTCGTTGTTTTGCTCTCTCTGTTCTTGTCCAAAAATTAGCATTTGTCGCTCGTTTAGGCGTTTCTTCTCCCTAATCCTTTCTTTCTTTCTCGGCCACTGAAAACACGATAAATTGACCACTTCTGGTCTATAAACCACTGCAGAGTGGCGGTTTTGTGTTATCGGCCATTGGTGTTGCCGCTGCAACCACCTTGCGATGGAAACGAGAGAGAAGAGCGAAGAGACGAGAGAAAAGAAGCATTGCATTAGGACTCAGGATTTGGGGCAACTTGATCATTTCACCTCACATTCCCTCAGCAAAGTAGAGAACCAGAGCATTTGTGAAGTAAACTATTTGCAGCCATACGTTGGAATACACAATTACAATACAATATTATTACATAGCATTAAATAAGCCACCAAACACTTTAAAGTCTCGAGAATCGTGTCTTTCCATTGCATACCAACACTTTTGGGCGCGCCAAACGGACCCAAGATCTCTTATGATATAGTAATTAGAAAAACGAAAATATGCTTGCAACTTTGTGTAAAAATGTAATTAATAATCCCACAAGAACATTCAGTAAAATTACAACACTATATATATATATATATATATATATATATATATATATATATATTGCTCTAGATCATTTTGGTGTCATAGCTTCTTTCATAATTAAGAAAATACAAATAAAAAATATGAAGAAAGTATGTGAAATGAAGAAAGTAGATATGATGAATTATTGTCTGTCATTAAAATCTGAGATAATAAAATCATGTTTGGATATGAGAATCGTTTTACTAATTAACGATAGACTTACAATTATTCATAAAATTCAAATCGGGATAATAGAAAACATGTCAGGAGTTTTATCACTTAAATGAACTAAGGAAAAATACCCATACCCTACGAAAAATCGTAAATTTATCCATTGGGTCCAAGTCTGAAAATTGAGATAATGCTATTCACCCCAAAACTAGACTCACTCTATATAAATTATTTAAATAATAGTTTTACTCTGTTGAAACAAATATATATTTGAATTATATTATTTGCTTCAATTTCATCTACAAAATAATTTAATTTTAAAATTAATCTATAAATTGTAGCTATATTTGATCATAATAGCAACAACAACCAGTGAGTTGACACGTGTATAGTCTCTCAAAAATCTTGTGGGTCATCAAAAGTAGCCACTCTTATTGCTTGAAAAATGATTTGGTAGATGCTACAATTTCCGCTCTCAAAACAGTTCCTCCATTCCTGCTGACTCTTGGATTTCATCTTGCCACATAGGCTATGTTTGGTATAAAGTAAGGGCATTTTAGTCTTTACATTCTCACCTACCAAGAAACACTTTAATTATAAAGTAAGGGCATTTTAGTCTTTTAAAATATTTTACTTTACAAACTTTACATCCCTTGCTTTCACGTAGCGCTTTTGGAGTACAAGGGAAATGGAATTCACCACGCCTATATAATAACGCACTCTTCACAATTTACACACAACACATTCTCTGTGTTATTCTCTCTCTTGCTCGCTCGCAATAATAATGTCTTCTCGATCATGTGTGCGGATGATAGTTCGAGGAGTGCGATGTCTTTCTACTCACTTCCAATGCATCACATTCAACTCTCCCTTCCTTTCAAGTATATCTCGCTCTTTTCTACCTGGATAAATCAAGAAAGTCATAAAAGATTAACAAAAGTAATAATTATAATAGCAAAAGACAAAAGTTAGTTCTATATAAACCATCAAAGTACTGTTCTTCAAGAAAATTACCTTTTGAACCAAAAATGTATTTGATGGCAAGGTTCGAGCTTTGGATATATCTTACTTGGGAAGTTTTGGAGGGATGGATGTAATGTTTGGAATGTGAGTAAAAGATGAATATAATGTTTGGAATGTGAGAAAATACTAACAACATGACATTGAGTAAGTAATTTATTTTTTAAATTTTGGGAGGGTGATATTTCTCCATTCTCTTCCAATACAATATTCTCGATCTTGATTTTTTTACATTCTTAAATGTAAGTTCAGAATATAGTTCACCTTCCAATCCATCCTGCACCATATGTATATAAATTTTGTAAGCCTATACAAGTGACATATATATATATATATATATATATATATATATATATATATGTATGTATGTAAAACATAGGGATAAAAACATATTAACTAATAAATAGAATGACATACCATGAAGAATTGAAATGTGTAATTAATAGAAGATGCAAGAAACTTCTCAAGAGGAAAAGAAAGCTAACGAAGGATTCAAGCGATGAGAATAATGTATGAAAGTTTGTAGATGGAGATTTTAGTAAGTATATATGATTGTGTGAAGAGTGAATGGAAGGAGGAGGTATTTATAGATGAAGTGATGGAAGATGAGCATTATCAGGCTTATTCAAAGCGCATCTCACGCGGTTTGCAGCTGTCAAATTAGCTTCCGTTTTGAAACGCTTGAGTCACATGAAGAAGAGAAGATGAATATTTATCTTATGCCACACGGTTTCACAGTTGTCAAACTAGCATCCATTTTGAAACGCTTGAGTCACATGATGAAGAGAAGGAAGATGAACATTTATGTTATGCCACGCGGTTTTACAGCTGTCAAATTAGCATCCATTTTGAAACGCTTGGGTCACATGAAGAAGAGAAGGAAGATGGACATTTATCTTATGCCACGGGATTTAACAACTGTCAAATTAGCATAAGTTTTGAAATGCTTGAGTCACATGAAGAAGAGAAGGAAGATGGACATTTATCTTATGCCACGCGATTTCACAGCTATCAAGTTAGCATCCGTTTTGAAACGCTTGAGTCATATGAAGAAGAAAGGAAGATGAACATTTATCTTACGCCACGCGGTTTCACAGCTGTCCAATTAGCATCCGTTTTGAAATGCTCAAGTCAAATGAAGAAGAAAAGGAAGATGGACATTTATCTTCTGCCACGCGGTTTCACAGCTGTCAAGTTAGCATCCATTTTGAAACACTTGAGTCACATGAGTAAGAAAGGAAGATGAACATTTATATTATGCCACGCAGTTTCACAGGTGTCAAATTAGCATCTGTTTTGAAATGCTGGAGTCACATGAAGAAGATAAGGAAGAAGAACAGTTATCTTATGCCACACAGTTTCATAGCTGTCAAATTAGCATCCCTTCTGAAACACTTCAATCACATGAAGAAAAGAAGGAAGATGAATATTTATCTTATGTCACGCGATTTCACAACTTTGAAAAGCTTTAGTCACATGAAAAAGGGAATGAAGATGAACATTTATCTTATGCCACGCGGTTTCTTAGCTGTCAAATTAGCATCTGTTTTGAAACGCTTGAGTCACATGAAGAAGAGAAGGAAGATGAACATTTATCTTATGACACACAGTTTCACAGCTGTCAAGTTAGCTTCGATTTTGAAATGCTTGAGTCACATGAAGAAGAGAAGGAAGATGACCATTTATATTATGCCATGCGGTTTCACAACTGTCAAATTAGCATTGGTTTTGAAACTCTTGAGTCACATGAAATATTTTTGAAACAAATACAAACATACTATTATCTTACATCCAAATCCGGGATAATAAAATTATGTTTGGATAAGGGAATTGTTTTACCACTTAACGAAAGGCTTACAACTTGTTTGGTTAGGCATATATCATATTCTATAGTTATCTATATAAATTTATTCATTAAATTTAAATCGGGACAATAGAAAACATGTTTAGATACAAGAATTGTTTTATCACTTGAAGCAATCAACTAAGGAAAGCTTATAACTAGTTTGGTCAGCCATATATCGTATCCTACAAATATCTATAAAATTTAATCAATAAATTCAAATATCAATAAGAGAAAACATGTTTGGATACAGTGATTGTTTTATCACTTAAAGGAGAGCTTACAATTTGTTTGATTAAGTATATATCGTATTTTACAGTTGTCTATAAAATATATCCAAGAGATCAAATTTAAATCTTGATCATGAAAAAATAAATTTGGGTACAAAAATTTCTTTATCACTTCTAGGAAAGCTTACAAGTTGTTTAATTAAGCCAATATTCACTAAAAGATTATTACAATGTTGATATTCTACAATTATCTATAATAGTTTGAAAATAAAATTGCATTCATAACTTATACAAAATTGATACAATAATTGATATGCTCTACAAATAAGAAATAAATCATCTTGATTTTCTTTAAAATTGCATCTTATAAAATTGCAATAAACTGGAAAACAATCTTCATGCACTACAAGAAAAATGCAAATTAGAGACAGAAATTAGAGACGGATCAACATCCGTGGCTATTCCGTGTCAATCCCGTGACTGTTCCGTCTCTAAATTTTTTTTTATTTTTTATATAATTTTTATTTATCAGAGACGAAATTTAGAGATGGATTTATTCCATCTCTAACCTATTCTTCTCTAATATGTCGCTAATACGTCCCAAAAATAACAACAACAAAAAAGTAGCGGGCAAAAATAACCTAATCCTAATTTGATTCTCAGTCGCTCTCATCTCCTGTCACTCTCTTGCTTTGTTCGCGGCAGAATACGGAGGCCATCGTCATCGTCGCCAAAACCTCCATCACTGTCGTCGAAACCTCTGTAGCCGTTGCCATCTTCGAAATCTCCGTCCCCGTCATCGTCGCCACCGTTCAGGTCACATTTGGATTTTCTTCTTTGTCATCTCGCGTGGTTTCTTTCTATTTCCTTGCTTCCATTTGGCTTGCTGTGAACTATGAATAAATCAATTGAAAGGAAAATGGATTATAATTCTAATGAGTTTAAATTACTTTGAAGGAGCAAAACAGAGTTGATTCATGAATCATGATTGATTGGCGTTAGCTTGGATATGTTTTTCCTCCTCATGTTATTTGACAATGTAATAGGAAAAAGATTGTTTTCAACTGATCATTGAAGGATTTTTTTTAAAAAAAAAAAACCGTTGATTCAATCGTTTTCTTTAATTATGCTTTCTTTTGGACATAGATTCGGTTCAATGTTTTGACAAATGAAAATTAGGAAACAAATATTGGTGCCATTGTGGTGGTGAAGGAATTCTGGCAACTCATGGAAAATAAGGGAGGCTACTCTTTTTGGCCTTTTACATATTCATACTAAGAAATTGCTGCAGGCAAAATTGTTTGGTTAAGGTCCATTAATGCACCTTAAGCTTAAGTATGTCAAGAAGAACCATAGTGAGTGATCCTTTTTACATTCCATTGGATGTTTTGTTCTGGTTTTTTTGTTAATGATAATATTTTGATGGGGATGGGATAGTATGGGATATACATATACCCAAGGGATTGGTTCTTTATGAGCTAGTAGAAGGCTTGAATAAGGTAAAGTTGTTGAGGTAATGGGGAAATTTGCAACTTCCTTAGCTGTTTCCGAAACCTGCAAATATAATAATCCTTATAGCATTACTAAATAAGATGGAAAAAAAATATTCTTCTGCAGAATTATGAATTGATTTAGAATACAATAACATTCCAATTCTCAAGACTCAACAATGTAGGAACCGCCAACAAAATTCAGAGTTTACCGATTCTAAGAGTTGATTAACAAATCTGTCTCTACCCCACCTTCTCTTGCTGCCATTCTCAACTTCTCTGTGTTCATATCATCAAATCTGTGTGCCGCCCCATACATACATACATGTTAGTTTGTGTCAGTTAATGAAAGAATTAAATTAAGCACATAACATATATATATATACTTACGCGCCAGAGAAGAATAATAAGGCCTGTAAATGTCCACCAACCGCATCACAATCTGAATTTTTCTGTTGAGCTCAAGATATGTTTCTTGGAAGTACTGGCAAAAGGCTGTATTGGCAAGCTCTAGTCCCTGTTCAATGCTAAACTATATAAGAAATGAACATGTATATATATATATTTGTATTGGTAGGATCCTAATTGATCCTACCTTTAAGAGAAGGAGGTAGCGGATGAACATGTATCTGCGGAAGCTGTCCATGTTGTTCAACACTCTACATTTCCCAACCTTGATGGGCTTCCCGTCTTTGTTTATCCATGGTTTTGCTGTGAAGTATATATATATATATGGACATCTTCTTCCTATCTAATCACTCTTGCTTCATGGCAGTTAGTTTTTGCTGGGTAAAATTGTTTCTGTTTTCTTTTAATACATCAGAATTGAAAAAGAAATATTTTTTAGATATTTTAATATAAGCATGTGATGAGCAATGAGTTTTACTAAATAATTTACTAATTCACTTTGTTTTGGTAATTAATTCATTTGATTAGTGTATAAGAACAGAGTACTCTGTTCTTTGTGTATAGAAATAGGTAAATTAAGATGAAAATATCTAATTTAATTCTTGAAAAATACTTTTTTTTTGTTTCAATTTTGTCATTTTAATTTTTTATGTCAGTGTATGTGTGCATTTTTTGAGGGACTAAAAGGATCAAATTAAAAAAAATATTTCAAAAATTAAATTAAATATTTTTATTCTTTAAAAATTAAACTAAAACAATCATTATATCAGACTAAATTGATAATTCTTTCTGAATAAATTAAGGAGCACACCTGGCTATTGGCATGAACGCGTATGTTGAATTTGACTTGGATGATGTCTTCAACCTATCAAGCTGGCTCCACAATATTAATTAATCTATTCATCATATTCTATTTATTGTATTATTCATGAAACTGCTTAAACTAATTAGATAAGCTACTTTTGTTGGTTTGTTTTTTCGGTTGAATGAAATAGTTTTTTGGCCAAAAAAAATTAGATAAGCCAAATTTATAATATAATTATAATAATTTAGTAATAGTAACATTTTAGCCAGTTCAACCTTTGAGCTGAGGAAGTTCAACGAAATTACTTCTCAAATAAAAGGGTATATATAATTTAATGGAGCTTATTTTTTTCGTTGAAGTAGGATTATATTAATAGAAGATCCTCAACTCAATGCTGTGTTTGTTATGCCCCATGTGAGTTCTGTGGCTGGATAAGATTTTCTATGTCCAATTTTCAGTAATATTGTATTCTTTTACATTTATTTGTCTATAGTAAAAATAAACAGATCATCATAAATGATAATAATGGCAGGGTAGTTGAAGAGAGCTTATTTAGATAATAATCTTGCACTGTTGTATATAGACTAATAGTAGCATTTATGCTTGTGAGACTAGTTGTGTTGTTGATGTGTGTGAATGTTTTTCATTTTGAAGAATTTCAAGCATGTCTGCATGTGTCTATATCATTTATCATCACTCATCACTTTCTCTCTTTTCTATACAATTTGTACGTCTCGCAAGATATTTGCATATATACTATATAGTACTATATACATATTGATATATATATATATATGGATTGGTACCTCATGAATCATGATGAAGCTTATTTTTACAATCATTAACACCCACTAGATGTTCTGAGTGTTTGATTTTTGATATATTGATAAGGACCATATGGTGTGCATACTGTAGAGTTTAATTTGTGAGTGGTCTATATAATCATACATTTAGTGGAAAGTAAGGTATTTTGTATATTTTCATGTGTTTAAGTTGAAGGGTTGTATATTGGATATGCTTCAAACTATTATTGCTCTAATCTATGATTGTGTTATGCTTTTTAACTTTGTTGAAAATTAAGTCACTAAGAAACTATTTTTCTATATTATTTGCAGGATGAATATAATAAGCTTAAGTCACTTAGATCTTCTCAAGCATCAGCCAATGGTATTAATGAGATTTCTAAAGATGAAGAAAATGCCATATGGTTAGAAGTGGTAGGTGGAAAGAATAGAAAAGGACATGTTTTTGGAGTAGGCTCAGAGGCGCTTGAAGTTGGTAGCTCATCAGTTGAGATGTCTAGTGCGACTGAGACATGGCTTCATCCTCAATTCCAAGCTGAGATAGAAAGATGCTTAGCTAAGCAAGCTGAAGAAAATCAAGCTATAACTGATGTTTTGAAACAAAAAGTTGAGGAGCAGTCTCAAATCATAACGTCTTATAAGGATAAATTTGCTGAGCATGAGCGGTTGATTGGTGAATTATTTTATCAACTACAAGTTAGTCGTGCTGCAGGAACCAAATCAAAAGAAGATTAAGAATAGTTGTCTTATGAGATTAATGAGCTTTCTAAAAATTTTTGAAGTAGTCAAATTAGTAGCTTCTTGACTACTATATATATTTGCAAACTTGTGGTATTGTTGAAACTTTTTATGAGTATTTTGTATGACTTATATGAATCTTGTGACTTTTTTTATATTGAAATTGTGCTTTCTAATGTATTACAATCCATAATATATATAAATTGTAATTATATCTAAAAATTGGACCATTTGGTATAGGAAAGAATAAATCCATTTTGTAGAATTTAGAGACGGATTAGAGACGGATGACCTAAAAAACGTCTCCAATGCGTCTCTAAAATATACTAAAAATTGTCTTTTTAGAGATGGATTAGAGACGGATGAACAAAAAATTGTTTTAATATTTTGTTTCCAATTAGAGACGGAATATTCTGTCTCTAATTAGAGACGGATTAGAGATGGCCAGAAAACTAATCCGTCTCTAATCCGTCCCTGATAATGTCACTATGGATTAGGCTTAGAGATGGAATGATTCAAAATGGAGACAGAATTTTCCGTGGCTAATCTAAAAAATAATCCGTCTCCAATCCGTCTCTGTTGATTAGCCACGCATTTTTTTGCCACGAACACGCATCCGTCTCTAATTCCGAGTCTAACGAAATTAGAGACGGAATTTGCTTGTATTAGAGACGGATTTGTCCGTCTCTAATTAATGTTTTTCTTGTAGTGATGATTAATTGTAGTTTATCTATAAAATTTACTCTTTAGATCTAAATTAAAATCTGGAAACTAATATATATATATATATATATATATATATATATATATATATATATATATTTGGGTACGTACAAGAATTGTTATATAACTTAAACGAAGATTTGCAACTTGTTTGATGAAGGCCGTCGAAAAAATATTGTTGAAAAAAGTATTGTCCAAAATAATATTGTTGACAATTACTAATTGTCGAAAATATATTATTATTAATTTATTTCGACAATCAAAATTTAATTGTTGAAAAAAAATATATTTTTTCAACAATTAGTAGTGATTGTCGGAATATAAGTTGTTAAAAATACTTATTTTTATTATTGTAGTGTTACTATCATACCCATATTCACTTTTATCTTTATCATTTTCATCTTCTTCTTGAAATACTTTAATACATATTATTATGATAGTTATATTAGTTGAACCAGCATGTGACAAGCGGGATTATTTTTTAGATATCCAAATTTCTTTTAAAGAGATACTAGTTTAAAATAAATAGTAACTCTTGAACAAAATTAGAATGATGTGACAATCCACTTTTTTTGTTGCATATGAGTTGATTTTATTTAAAGTTTTAATTTTTTTTTGTTATATTTTTATGTCATTCTTTATGTGCAATTTTTTCAATTGATTGAGATGTAAAAAAAACTCAAATGGCTAAAAAATTCAGTTAATTCCCATCCAAATTCTAAAATTTTAAAATATTTTTTAGTTAATCCTAAAATCTTAAGATCTCTTATTATCACAAAAAACTATTTTTTCTACCAACAAAGTAGTAGGAAACAAATGAAAATGGTAGGAATTTTTTGTTCTTTTGGCTACAAAATATCAGTCGGATATTTTTTTAGAAGATTACTTTTATTTAAATATTACAATCCGACCGAAATGTAGTAGAAAAATTTGACTCTAATATGTGCAGTCAATTATAAAAGCTATATTGTGTCAAATTGTTAATGATGTCCAACCTAATTAGAGGCCGGTGAGTGCGTATTTAAACAAATATATAAAAAAACATTTTAAATTTAGAAAAAGATATAAATATTAATTATTTAAACAACAAAGAAAGAATTTCAATGTTTTATTTTTTAATATTAATAAAAACGAAATATAAAAACATTATAAAACTTTTTTGTTTTTTGTATTTTCTTGAGTTTTATTAATTAATCTGTATTTTTTAATAATTAAATTGAAATATGTTTATAAGTTCAGTCTTGGTCATGTACTCTTGTTTGTCATGAGATTTTTTTTTCACTAGCGTTGATTCTTCATGTTTGTTTCAGTTTGAAGATTGCCATCACCTTTCCAGAAAAACCTAAAAAAGGAAGAAATCAAGAAAATAATTAATAAATATAATAAATAAATAAGTAAAACAAATGGGTAGAGTTTGGGTAGGATACTGTATTCCCCGTCCTAGCCCCGGTAGTCAATATTTTTCCCATCCCTGGATCCGTCTCCAGCCGGGTATGACATTTGATACCCGTCCCCGGACCCATCGAATATTTAGATTCCTAGACCCGGCCCGGACTCGGAAAATTTACTATTTTTTTTACGAAATTTGCTACTTTCATCGCAAGTACTTTAATCACAATTATTGAACACACATTCATAAATTTAATTATTTCCAAATTTAAGTTTGATATGATATATAATATATTTTTATATAAAATATCTATATATAAAATATTTATATATATATATATATATTATATCATCGCGTCCGAGTCCGGGTCCGGGGTGAATACACCCTTACCCGTCTCCGGACGCGGACTTTTACCCGTTAAAATCTTTAGACTCGGATCCAGACCCATTTTTTTAATACCCAGACCCGGACCCAACGGATAAATTTTTCGAATACCCATTGAGTCCGAATAAGATTTCCATCCCTACAAATGGAGAGAGAGAGAGAGACCGGTCTTTTGTCTGTCCACCACCTCCCTACACACCAATCAGCCACAATATTAAGTACACTATTGTACTTGTCAGATAAAAATTTACTATGAGCCAAATGAATAAAAGTCATGCAGTTCACAGCTGTGCACACAGTTCACAACTGTCAAATTAATTACCATACGTTTTGAAACGCTTGAGTCACATGAAAAAGAAAAGGATGATGAATATTTATCTTGCTTATACAAAGCATATCCCAAGCAGTTTGCAACTATGCACACGGTTCACAGCTGTCAAATTAATTACCATTTGTCAAGGCTTTAAATTGCGGTTGCGGTTGCGTTGCAATTACTGCGGTTGCGGATATTGCGGTCGCTACAATGTGGGTTGCGCCGCTGCGACCGTGAATTTTTTAAAAGAATTGATATCTATTATAACATTAAATACATCAAATATATATTATTCTCTCATATTTTTTTCTCTTTTTCTTTCATGGACATACACTCATTTCTATACTCACGTTTCAACTTCTTAAACAGTCACAAACTCATACAATTAGCCGTGTTTCTATATAAAATCGCATCACACCGCAATTGCGGTGTGATGCGGTTGCGGCAAGCACCGCAACAGCAATATTGCGGTCGCAATATGCATTGCGGACCACAATTTAAAACCATGCCATCTCTTTGAAATGTTTGAGTCACTTAAAACCAGTGGTTCATAGCTGTGCATGCAGTTCACAACTGTCAAATAAAGTAGCATCCATTTTGAAATGCATGAGTCACGTGAAACATAATTGAAACAAGTACAACACAATACTTTTGCCTGCCATCCAAATTTGAGATAATAAAGTCATGTTTGGATACTGGAATTGTTTTACCACTTAACCAAATGTTCGGATACAAGAATTATTTTATCACTTTAAGGAACTAAGGAAGGCTTACAATTTGTTTGGTTAGGCATATATCATATCTAGAAATATCTATAAAATTTAATTATTAAATTCAATTCCCAAATAATAGAAAACTCTTTTTTGGCCAATTAATAGAAAACTTATTTGACTAGGCATACAACGTATTCTATAAAATGTGGGTACAAGATTTTCTTTATCACTTGTACGAAGGCTTACAACTTATTTAATTAGGCAGAATTTCATTAAAAGATGATTACTTCTATTGATCTATAGTTTATAAATAATTATGAATGGTGTCTAATAGCATTGTAAGAGAGAATTTATTATCTTAAACTTGAAAAAAAAAAGTCAATAGAAATAATTTCTTAAGCTTTCTCATTGGTTGAAATGGTGATTGACGTTTATAGCCGGTAATGATAGCAAAGTGCATAAAAAAACAAAAAAATGATAAAAAAAAGTATATATACTCGTACAAATGCTACATAGAGAAGGGTAAAATGGTGAATATATTAATTTCTATAATTTTTTTAATCTAAGAGTAAAATGATTATTTTACTCGATTCCTATTTTTTTCATTATTGTTTTTGCTAATCAGATATAACAAAGATAATATTTTTTATCCTTTCCTTGCTATGGCTAAGTAATATAGTAACTCTTAATCATAATTAGGATGGCGTTACAACCCCCCACTTTTTGCATATTAATTTTGTATGTAGTTTTAATTTTCTTTCTTATTTTTTATTTCATTCTTTATTAAATAAATATGATGCAATTTTTCACTTGTTTGAGATGACAAAAATACTCAAATGGCTAAAAAAATTCAATTAATTCTTATCTACTATTTCAAAATTTTGAAACGTTTTCTTAATTAATCCTAAAATCATAAGGTCTCTTATTATATAATAATAAGTACCAAAAAATATATGCTTGTCATTTTGTGTAAATTTAAATAATGTAATTAATCTTACATTAAAAATATTACAAATTACTATACATATTCGAAACATTATATAATCGTTATACAACAAAATTGCACAACTTGCACAAAATTAATACAACAATTGATATATGATATGATCTAACAATAAAAATAATTCAACACAATTTTTCTCCAATATAATTTCATCTTTGCAACTAATATTGCAAGAAACTTGAAGCACTTTTTGTATAGTTTCGTTGAGATTCTTTAAACAATCTTCTAATTAATGGTATAGATCTTCAACCAGAGTAGATGTTCAGTGGTACGGTAGTACTGAACTTCAGTACATCCCTCCAATCAGTTGGTCCCTAAACCATTCAAGGTGGGCCCTAATTAATGTGAGTTATTATTAATATTAACAAATGGTACTACATGATTGGAGGGATGCACTGAAGTTCAGTGGTACGGTACCATTGAACTTTTATCCCTTCAACCAAGAGATAGATACTATATTTTTTTTAAGATTGTCCAAAGCTCAAATTTTGTGTATGAAACAAAATCTTTGTTGAGAACAAGATCAGCTCTAATCCATTATAGAATCTTAGATAGCTTGAATAAGATTAATCAGAATCTAATGACCTTCTGAATAATGCTGATGATTTTGATACAAAAAAGTATTGATCATCTTCCTGTCAAGAATCCCAAATTCTGCAAGTTGATTTAGGTTGGGTATAACTTCAGCAGGAGACTTTATGTAATGTTTCCAGCATTTTCTAAATTAATAATTGACCTCCACTGCATGTCTTTGTCTTTCTCTCTTTCTCCTTCAAAATACTCTTTTTGCTGCATTAAATTAAAGAAAGAAAATAATAATATAACGCTTCAATACATGTCCAAACTAATAATAATAAATATAATATTGTAATTATTTTTTAAATTAAATAAAAGTACAAATACCCTTATTACGGAGGTCCTTCTTTCTCTACTCATTTCCAAAGCATTAGGTCTCCCTCACTGTAAAAAATTTTTCAAACATCAGTCTCTCATGGCGTTAGTTAAACAAGAAATTAATAATATTAAAAAATAAAGGAAATTAATTAAAATGAAACAATTAGTTTGAATGTATATAGATTTGTTCATACCATGAATTCCAATAAGTTGATTGAAGAATTGTGGGGGATTGACCTAATGTTTGGAATGTGAGTAAATTATGGTCATAATGTTTGGAATGTGAGTAAATATTGATGTCATATGACATTGAATAAGTTGCTTTTTTTTAGGAGGGTGGTATTTTTCCATTCTCTTCCAGTACAATATTACCGAACGTGTTCTTCTCATATTCCTGAATGTATATTCAAGATATAACCCATCCTGCACCATATATATAAAATCATTGTTAAGTGTATGTGACATGCATATATACATGAATTTGTAAAACAAATGGATAAAAAGGCAAATTAACTTATAAATGAAATGTTATACCATGAAAAATTAGAATTTGTAATGAGCAGAAGATGCTAGAACTTCTCAAGAGGAAACGAAACTTAATGAGGGATTGAAGTAATAAGAAGAAGAAAAAGAATATATGAAAGTTGTAGATGGAGTTTTTGGTGTGAAGAGTGAAGGAGGAGGTATTTATAGATGAAGCATAGAAAGAATATGTGCATTTATCTTGCTTAATAGCAAAGCATATCCCACGCGGTTCATAGCTGTCAAATTAAGCTTCCGTTTTGAGACACTTGAGTCACATGATCATAAGTAAAGGAAGATGAACATTTATCTTGTTTATGCAAAGCATATTCCACGCGGTTCACAGCTGTCAAATTAGCTTCTGTTTTGAGGCACTTGAGTCACATAAAGAAGAAATGGAAGATATGAGCATTTCTCTCGCTTATGCAAAGCAAATACCACGTAGTTCACAGCTGTGCACACGGTTCACAACTGTCAAATTAATTTGCATGCGTTTTGAAACGCATGAGTCACATGAAGAAGGGAAGAATGATGAGCATTTATCTTGCTTATGAAAAAATATCCCACGCTGTTTACAGTTGTGCACGCGGTTCAAGCTATCAAATTAATTAGCATCCGTTTTGAAATGCTTGAGTCACTTGAAGCAAAGAAGAATGATGAGCATTTAGCTTGCTTATGCAAAGCATATCCCACACGGTTGACAGCTGTGAACGCGGTTCACAGCTGTCAAATTAATTTGCATGCGTTTTGAAACGCGTGAGTCACTTAAAGTAACTAAGGAAGGCTTACAACTTGTTTGGTTAGGTATTGTATTCTACAAATATCTATAAAATTTATTCATTAAATTTAATTCCCAATACATATATAATAGAAAGCACAAGAACGATGATGGTAAAAAATTGACTCTAACGACAATGGTTGTTGTGAGCATTGTCATTGCTAGCGTCGCATTGGATATAGCGATAGTCACAACAATCACAAGAATAACTGTCGTTAAAGGTTGGTCTGTCCTAGCGATGGTTATTAACCGTCACCAAAGTGTTTGCCCTGCTTTGAAATTCAAAGCTTAGCTAGTAACGTCTATAACCTTTAACAACGATTTTGATCATCATTGGTTTTGCCTTGTTTTTGTAATATATTTACAACAGTCATAAATATTATCATGTAGATTTTGATAGAAGCCTAGTAATTGATGGAAAACTGGAAAATTTCTAGTGAGCCTAGCTTCATTCCTATATATAATCTAGTTGGTCTCTCCTTAATTATATAATTATAAATATTGTCACAAGATACTATTTTTGAAATTAAAGAAAATAAAGGATGAAAACTATATATTTCCAATTCATATTAGACAGAAAAAACTTTGGAAACTACTTCCACTACTATATTAGACAGAAATTATAAATATTGTAGTACGAGTTAGATGGAAAAATTAAAGAACTGCTCATATAAATTGCTATTTTACTGATTTTTCTCATGAGACTTGGTAGTTTCATATGGCCTGAAAACTTTATGTGCTACATTGATAAGATCATCATACAAATAAAATATATTATAACAAAAACATTAATATATATAGTAAAAATGGAGTTGCAAAAGAGATCATAAGTCAAAACAACTTGTATGAAAATTCACTTCATGTTTCAAGCCTAATTGGCAACATCAAAATTGTCACGACCCCCACTCGGAGGCACGTGACCGGCACAGACAGAGGGCCTAACCCTGAGTCTGTTAGCCTTAACACCTATTTCATTTAACTATCATTCTCATTTGCATACACACATTATCAATATATATGGCTCACATCTCCTGTGTGGCCTATCATACACTTGCAATCCACAGCCAAGTGCTGCTTCAGTTTATATGTATATTCAAACACACATAATATATATATCTGTCATATACGTTGCCACATACTCCGGCGTGTGAAATATCCTATTCACATGCAAATTCGTATACATAATTATAATAAGTCCCCAAAATAATCCTGTCTTTAAGTATGTGGAGCTGACAAGTCTAGAGTATAATAACCAAAAAGTGCAATCAATTCATTACAATATCCAAAATAAAATCAAAGCCACCCACGGAGACAGAATGTGAGTGCTAGCAAAATGTTGCCTTCACTAAGCCGACGTGGAAGCCTAACCGGTAACTGTATCTAAAAAAGTAAACCACTAGAGGGTGACTCAACGACTCAGTGAGTGACTCTCCCATCCTAGGCGTAGTAGCGAGTACCACTACGATCGGGAAGGGGAGAAACCACATTCACATACGCATACACTACAATTCATCTTTGATAATTATATAATTGTTCTCAAACAATAGAACATGTACAAACTCTACTTTAACCGTACCACAACATACATTAATCATGCATACTGACATACGTGTATCGAGAAGCACCGAACACATAGATTAGCAACTCATTACAACAAGAAAATCATGATTTAAGAGGTGGAGGCATGATTTTTGGAGCTTACCTTAAGGAAATTCGAAAATGGAAGTTTGGGGAAGTTGCCCAAGCTCCTTGAGGCTCAACAATGGTGGTGGAGGCTTGTAAGAGTCTTTACTTGGTAGGAGGAAGCAAGAAAATGAGGGAGAAGTAGAGGATTCATCACTTTCTTCCTTGCCCTAGCACATAAGAAAGGAGAAGTAAAGAGAAGAAGATGAAAGAAGAGAGGAAATGGCGTAGTGGTGCTCCTGGAAGTGTTTTATAAATTGGGTAGGAGATTTAAGGGTAATTTTGGGCAATTGGCAACTTTTTGGGTATGGTGAAATAGCTTTTTGATTGGATTCTCTTAACTATATTTATTTGTAGGTAAGAATAGGAAAATTTTGAAATTTCTTTTGCTAATCATAAGCCTATTAAAAATATCTGTCATTGAGTGTCTTGCAGATAAAAATTTCCTATCCAGTATAATTTTTATTTTCGAAAAATTCTCAAATTTAAACTATACGCTTTGAATAATTCATATGACCACTTTTAAACAAAATTATAATTTTTCTACCTAATTTCCCTATTTATTTTAATTTCTTAAATTCTCAACTCTAAAACTATTAAAATCTTAATTATTTCCCAAAACTTTTATTTCACGTTTAAAAAAATTTATTTTTATTTTCTTTAGCCAAAATGCTTAACTTCAATTTCACAATTTTATCAATTTTATATTATCCCATGAATTCCTATTTAATTTTATTTATCTATATGTATACACAAAATTATTATTTATTTCTATTGTTCATTTATTTATTTATTTTGTCGTTACTTTCCAACTCCAAATGACGACCATGCTAAGTCTTACTATACACAATTAACCTGAATCTAAAAATACCCCTCGGGTATTACAAAAATCCTTGGTTTACGTAGAGAACAAATTCCAAAGTTACAACTTATTAAATAATAAAAAAATACCAACAAATGATAATGGTTATCTATCAAACTAACTTCTTTACTCCACAAATCTTTTGGCTCTGTTTTTTCTTTCCCTCATTTGCTTCTTTGACATTTCCAATGTAGTATCTAGTCCATTCTAACATAGAAAAAAAATTCTAATTTCCTTTGAAAAAGATTAAAACAAAAGATGAATAACATTGATAGAATAGTAACTAGTAAAAAATTCTCAAATATCCCAAGAACAAAATCTTAAGTTAAAATACATAAAAGTTAACAATGAAAAAGCTACTAGATTGACTCTTATTTAATGACGCCCACTAACTCTAGAGAAAGATTGGACATAAACTCCAATAAAATGGATAGTGATGGATTATTAGTTAATTTGACCATAAGCTTAGTGATAAGGGCATGCTATTTTTATTTCATTTTATTTGAGACTTTTTCCCAAAAAGCAGTTGCTATAGACACCTTCCATCTATAATTCCATGACAATGTGAATGTGGCAGAATTCAAGAACTCAAGAAAATCAGAATTAATTAGATGCTTCCTCCTTCATCTGAAGAAAAGTTCTCTGATGAAGGAAGAACAAGAATGTGATGGTTGGAGTAAGATTGAGATAAACATCAATGATATATTTGAAAATGATCGATAGCCGAAAATAAGATTAGAGAGACCTCTAGTGGGAGGTTGAGGGACAACGGATTTAAACTGGATGTCTTTTTCTAGAGCTTATGTATATAAAAAAGGGATCATAGTCTACGTAGTTCACTTGATGCGCTTTTCTATTGGAAAAGATTGAGAGGCTGAGACCTCTTTGATATACTTATGCATGGGGTAGTGGGTTTTGAAGACTTCTACAAATAGGATCTCCCTTCTTTGAGTGTAATTACACTTATACAAAGTGGTTAGTGTAGCGTTTTTGCAAGATATCGATTATATATATATATATATATATATATATATATATATATATATATATATATATATATATATATATAATTATATGATAGTTATACTGGTTCGACTATTATGTGACAATCACGTCACCTTAGATATTGGAATTTTCTTTGAGGGTAAAAATGTCTTTTTATAATGTTATCTTCTATTTCTTTATCTAACATTCCACTCATATTTCCCCACACACCAAACACACTTTTTATCTTCCACTTCCATTTCCACTTCCCACTAAAACACTCACATCCTACCAAACGCCACCTAATGTCTTGTTCACTTACTAAAAATGCATTCCATGGAAATGAAAAAGTAAGTGGGGCCCACTGGGTCCCACTTACTTTTTCACTTTTTCATTTCCATCAACTTTAAAAAAAAATATATATCTATCTATTATATCCTTTTGATTTGACACAATTATAATTTTCTTTTCTTTTTATTATTTTAATATAAGGGATAAAATGATCATTTTAATACATTATTATTCCATTTCCATTACCAAACTTTTATTACTAAACACATCAAATGGATTATGTTTCCGTTTCTGTTTCCATTTTCATTTCTATTTCTGCCTAATGAACGTGTCCTAAGTGTGTGATTGTTTTCAAAATATCCAAAATCTTTTCAAAAAGATGCTAGTTTAAAATAAAATAGTATAATTTCTTCATCCTAATTAGGATGATGTGACAACCCACTTTTTTCCATATTAATTTTATATAAAAACTCAAATGGCTAAAAAAATTCCGTTAATTCCCATCCTACATTTTGAAATATTCTTTTAGTTAATCCTAAAAAAATAAGGGCCATGTTTGGTTCAAACATTGGTCCGTAATGCAATCCATTTGTCGCGAGAAGACTGAAGGGAAAGCAAAAAGATTTACATTGTAAAGAGATGGAAAATTGTTTGGTTTGTAAAAGATGGAGGGAAAGTGGAGTAGGTAAAGTATGAAAAAATATTAAAATGCCCCAAATCTCAACCTTCACTGTGTTGAGTGTACATCTCTGCTCTTCTCCGCTGTCCGCGGTTCATTTCCACGGTTGTCTTCCATCCATCTCCAATTCCCGTGGCTTTTTGTCACTGCTGCTCGTTGTTTTGCTCTCTCCGTTCTTCTCCAAAAATTAGCATTTGTCGCTCGTTTAGGCGTTTCTTCTCCCTAATCCTTTCTTTCTTTCTCGGCCGTTGAGAACACGACAGATTGACCACTTCTAGTCTATGCACCACTGCAGAGTGACGGTTTTGTGTTATCGGCCATTGGTGTTGCCGCTGTAACCACCTTGCGGTGGAAACGAGAGAGAAGAGCGAAGAGACAAGAGAACAGAAGCATTGCGTTAGGACTCAGGATTTGTGTCAAATGAGAGGAGCAACTTGATCATTTCACCTCACTTTCCCTCAGCAAAGTAGAGAATCATAGCATTTGTGATGTAAACTATTTGCAGCCATACGTTGGAATACACGATTACAATACAATATTATTACATAGCATTAAATAAGCCACCAAACACTAAAGTCTCGGGAATTGTGTCTTTCCATTGCATACCAACACTTTTGGGCGCACCAAATGGACCCAAATCTCTTAGGATATAGTAATTACAAAAGCGAAAATATGCTTGCAACTTTGTGTAAAAATGTAATTAGTAATCCCACAAGAACATTCAGTAAAATTACCACTATATATATATATATATATATTGCTCTAGATCATTTTGGTGTCATAGCTTCTTTCATAATTAAAAAAATAAAAATAAAAAATATGAAGAAAGTATGTGAAATAAAGAAAGTAGATATGATGAATTATTGTCTGTCATTAAAATCTGGGATAATAAAATCATGTTTGGATATGAGAATTGTTTTACTGATTAACGAAAAGCTTACAATTATTCATAAAATTCAAATCGGGATAATAGAAAACATGATAGGAGTTTTATCACTTAACTGAACTAAGGAAAAATACCCATACCCTACGAAAATCGTAAATTTATCCGTTGGGTCCAAGTCTGAAAATTGAGATAATGCTATCCACCCCAAAACTAGACTCACTCTATATAAATTATTTAAATAATAGTTTTATATTATATTATATTATATATATATATATATAATTTACTCTGTTGAAACAAATATATATTTAAATTATATTATTTGCTTCAATTTCATCTACAAAATAATTTAATTTTAATATTAATCTATAAATTGTAGCTATATTTGATCATAATAGCAACAACAACCAGCGAGTTGACACGTGTAAAGTCTCTCAAAAATCTTGTGAGTCATCAAAAGCAGCCACTCTTATTGCTTGAAAAATGATTTGGTAGATGCTACAATTTCCGCTCTCAAAACAGTTCCTCCATTCCTGCTGACTCTTGGATTTCATCTTGCCACATAGGCTATGTTTGGTATAAAGTAAGGGCATTTTAGTTTTTTATAATATTTTACTTTACAAACTTTACATAATTATTTTTACATACTATTTTTTAAAAATTTTTACATCCCTTTACTTTACATTATGCTTTTGGAGTACAAGGGAAATGGAATTCACCACGCCTATATAATAAAGCACTCTTCACAATTTACACACAACATATTCTCTGTGTTATTCTCTCTCTCTCGCTCGCTCGCAATAATAATGTCTTCTCCTCATGCGGATGATAGTTCGAGGAGTGCGATGTCTTTCTACTCACTTCCAATGCATCTTCACATTCACCTCTCCCTTCCTTTCAAGTATATCTTGCTCTTTTCTACCTGGATAAATCAAAGTCACAAAAGATTAACAAAAGTAATAATTATAATAGCAAAAGACAAAAGTTAGTTCTATATAAACCATCAAAGTACTGTTCTTCAAGAAAATTACCTTTTGAACCAAAAATGTATTTGATGGCAAGGTTCGAGCTGTGGATATATCTTACTTGGGAAGTTTTGGATCGGAGGGATGGATGTAATGTTTCGAATGTGAGTAAAAGATGAATATAATGTTTGGAATCTGAGTAAATACTAACGACATGACATTGAGTATTTTTTTTTTTTTTAAATTTTGGGAGGGTGATATTTCTCCATTCTCTTCCAATACAATATTGTCGATCTTGATTTTTTTCACATTCTTGAATGTAAGTTCAGAATATAGTTCACCTTCCAATCCATCCGGCACCATATATATATAAATTTTGCCTATACAAGTGACATATATATATATATATATATGTATGTAAAACATAGGGATAAAAATATATTAACTAATAAAGAGAATGACATACCATGAAGAATTGAAATGTGTAATTAATAGAAGATGCAAGAAACTTCTCAAGAGGAAAAGAAAGCTAACGAAGGATTCAAGTGATGAGAATAATGTATGAAAGTTTGTAGATGGAGATTTTAGGAAGTATATATGATTGTGTGAAGAGTGAATGGAAGGAGGAGGTATTTATAGATGAAGTGATGGAAGATGATGAGCATTTATGTCACGACCCCCTATCGGGCGTCCGTGACCGGCACGGGAGGTAGGATTTCTCCTATCCCGTAAGCCTCTAATCCCTGATTGACATTCTTATACGTGCATAGCTACCCATTTCTAATACAAACAATATAGTATATATGGTCATCACTATCCGATGACCTAAGTAACACGCAATCCACGGCTCGCTCAACGCCGCTTCAGTCTATACATATACACATAGTTAATCACACGTACATATAATATACATATTGATCACGCGCTTCAGGACGGGTGATCTATCCTAATCACATGCAGAATTCCTGTGTACAGTCAAGCACATATATTCAATCACACACCTACATAAAATATACATATTGATCACACGCCTCAATGCGTGTGACCTATCCTATTCACATGCGAAAGCTGTATTTTCACACAATCAAGTATGCAATCACACGTATATATATATTTACATATTGATCACACGCTCGGTGCGTGTGATCTATCCTATTCACATGCGGAAGTCACATGCATATATATATATATATATACACATGATATTCATCATATCACAACCTATGTTCCCAACAACCAGACCAATCTTTAATCTGTATGAAGCCGACAGTTCTAGAGTATGACATATACATATATGCATATAGCAACTGTACAAAACAATGCTATACCAAAAGAATCATATACATATACATCCTGACAAAATACATATATCAATACTACCCACGCGGACAATGCGTGCGGTCTCTAAGTCTGCCCGCCTCCCTGAGATGAAGTGGAAGCGCTCCCGATGCCTATACCACCTGTATCTGTAACATTTAAAGTTTGGGGTGAGTCAAACAGACTCAGTGAGAGACTTTCCCATCCCTGGTGTAGTAGCGGGTACCACTACAACTGGGGAGAAGGAGCCAATCACAAACACATACGCATATAACGGATTAAATTTCCATATATTAGGTGGTCAAGCAGTTAACATAAATCATATTCACAATAAAGAATTTAAAGCATGGTTTTACATACATTTAAATTCACACATACATCGTATCATAGTTTAACATAAAACTTCATGTGGATGTCCATATTCAAATAACCGTAATCATAAACTGGCCCGAAGGCATATCTCCGTTAGGAGAGAAACTGGCCCGAAGGCATATCTCCGTTAGGAGAGAATCTGGCCCGAAGGCATATCTCACGTGAGTGGTATGGGAACCTAGTTGATCATTCTAGGAACCCCTGGCCCCAAGACTTAACTTGGAACATTAGTCTGACCCCAAGACTTCACTTGGAGCATAGCCGACGACACGTCTGACCTCGGTTTACCCAAGGCAATAGCCACAAGGTGGTGTACTCATATACTCTGTGTTTCTGTGGGTTGACTCAAGACAAGAGACTCAATCTACTCGGACCACCCGTGATAGACTCGATTTCCACGTTGTACCATAATTGACCCCTATGGACCACTACTTGTTCATTTTACTTTTTCTTAGGCAAAATTTAGATTTTCAAGTGGTTTCTAATTCGGACTCTTGGTTCAGAACAAGGTCACCTAGGTTTATTCTCTTTAAGGACTTACTTACAAAACCACACCCTTCAGATACTATTTACTCGATCCTACCCTCGATATCGTATAGGTCCTGTGGACCATCTGTTCATATAAGGCTCCTTGAGCCATCATTGTTTTTACAATTCACATACACACATATAGCACTTTATCGCATATATTGTAGTTTAGGAATAACAATAGCATGTTATCTATCATGTGATTCCTACAAGTAGGCAAGAAGGCAAACCATTATCCACATCCTCAATCAACCCTATAGGACAGGGATAGGAAAGCCCCTCACCTGGTTGGCACCTCGGATCGGCTCTCGGTGTGCCCGAAGGTCCACTCACAGTATGGTGCCCTATACACATATATATTTAAGAAATTTAGAACGCGTAATTAAACATCTAAAAATGCGTGTGTCGTACTAATGCTCATGTACCGTTTAGATATTTCTAAGAACTAATTATTTAATTCGTTACGTCGTCTAAATTTCTCTTTCTGAAAGTCCAGAATGTCCCATATTTGACTTTCACACTTTCGAGCCATTTAGAACATCTAATTGCTTAGGTTAGAGATTTCCACTTGTCTAAATTCCCCTTCATGTGTTCATATGGGTATTTAATTAATAACAGAATTAAATTCACGGTTCAAAAGAGGCTCTAGCTTACTTATTCCACCGTCTCCCTTATTCGCCGAGTAAAAGCTTAATTATTACCTCTTTAATTATATATAAAAATATAATTGGGTATAATTGGAGTCTTGGAACTAATTTAACGGGTCTTAGGTGTCCACCACGAACTTAGACCGAGGTGTTCGACCCACTGTATAGCTCCTTACTGAACAATATTTCGCCTCTTTTTCACCGGATTGGGTTCCGGTTGTGGTGGTAAATACTCGGGTTTTATTCCCTTGACTATTTCCAGCATTTATAACACTTATACTACTCCAATCCAAGCCTAAACATGCATCAAACCAGAAAAATTCAATTTATAGGAATTTTCTAATTAAATTTTCCTAATTTCCATACCCGGTCAAATTCCTACGGTTTAACTTCGATTCTGAACCTCACTAAGCTTTCAATAACACCCACTAAGCTCAATTTAACCCCGGAATATCCGATTGGAAGTATTTGAAGAATTCCTAAAATACCCAAAAATTGGAGAAATTGGAGTTTTGAGAGTTTAATTTGGGGCTTTCTTACTTGATTTCAATCGGATGGGGAGCTTAATGGGTGGTGAAGATGAAGTCCGGTGGCCTTCGCCGGCGGCGGAACCCTCCCTCCGGTGCGTTTCCGGCCTGAACCCGCCGTGAGCCTTGCCTTCTCTACTCCTCGTGTGTGTGTTCGTGCCTCTGCTCTATTTCTTTGCTTCAGCTTGTGTGTGGCTCACGATTTCCACTTTACTTTTAACATATCACATTATTATTATTTTTTTATTATTAAATAAAGTGGCAAGGGGGGTCACGGTTGGCCCCCCATTATATCCTACTATATATATACCTTTTTTTTTTTCAAAGGGGGGTCACGGTTGGCCCCCATATCTTATTATATTATTATTATTTATTTATTTAGTGTATATCCTACTTCTTTCCCACCTTTTTAAATCCCCACATCTTTTTAGTCCAAAAAAATTATACTTTTTCCCTACTTTTATTATTTTATTTACTTGAACATGGTTAAATTTTTTAAAAAAAAAAAAATTTCTATTTCTTCTCTCTTTTTCATTTTTATTTCAACTTTCCCATTTAATTTATTATTTTTCTTTCCCAAAGAAAAATAAATTAATAATAATGATAATAATAAAAATTAATATCTCGGATATTACAATTTATCAGGCTTATTCAAAGCACATCTCACGCGGTTTGCAGCTGTCAAATTAGCTTTCGTTTTGAAACGCTTGAGTCACATGAAGAAGAGAAGATGAACATTTATCTTATGCCACACGGTTTCACAGTTGTCAAACTAGCATCCATTTTGAAACGCTTGAGTCACATGAAGAAGAGAAGGAAGATGAACATTTATGTTATGCCACGCGGTTTTACAGTATTTATTGTTTGGTTTGTGATAAGATTTGAGACTTAAATATGTTGATCCTTGAACTTATTTGAAGAGTTTAATATGATATTGTAGTAATTTGCAACTTGTTCTATTTCTTATCATGTTTAGATCGAGATGGAAACATATAATTATGAAGTATATAATTTTTTTGTGATATATTTTAGTATATTTAATTAAAAATATATATTTTAAATGCCACCGGTTCGACCACGGTTCAACCACGATTCGACCATTGAACTGTGAACCAGTGCCTCGACCGGTCCGGTTTAAAAAACATTGGTAATTACAAAAACGAAAATATACTTGCAACGAATATATATATAAATATATTGCTCTAGATCATTTTGGTGTCATAGCTTCTTTCATAATTAAAAAAATACAAATAAAAAATATGAGCAAATTAAAGTATGTGAAATAAAGAAAGTAGATATGATGAATTATTGTCTGTCATTAAAATCTGGGATAATAAAATCATGTTTGGATATGAGAATCGTTTTACTAATTAACGAAAGACTTACAATTATTCATAAAATTCAAATCGGGATAATAGAACACATGTTAGGAGTTTTATCACTTAAATGAACTAAGGAAAAATGCCCATACCCTACAAAAATCGAAGTTTTATCCGTTGGGTCCAACTCTAAAAATTGAGATAATGCTATCCACCCCAAACCTAGACTCACTCTATATAAATTATTTAAATAATAGTTTTATATTATATTATATTATATTATATTATATATATAAATAATTTACTCTGTTGAAACAAATATATATTTAAATTACATTATTTGCTTCAATTTCATCTACAAAATAATTTAATGTTAATATTAATCTATAAATTGTAGCTATATTTGATCATAATAGCAACAACAACCAGTGAGTTGACACGTGTAAAGTCTCTCAAAAATCTTGTGGGTCATCAAAAGCAGCCACTCTTATTGCTCAAAAAATGATTTGGTAGATGCTACAATTTCCGCTCTCAAAACAGTTATTCCTCCATCCCTGCTGACTCTTGGATTTCATCTTGCCACATAGGATATATTTGGTATAAAGTAAGGGCATTTTAGTCTTTACATTCTCAACTACCAAGAAACACTTTAATTATAAAGTAAGGGCATTTTAGTCTTTTATAATATTTTACTTTACAAACTTTACATAATTATTTTTACATACTAAATATTTTTTTTTACATCCCTTATTACTTTACATTACTCAACTTTACATCTCTTGCTTTCACGTAACACTTTTGGAGTACAAGGGAAATGGAATTCACCACGCCTATATAATAACGCACTCTCTACAATTTACACACAACACATTCTCTGTGTTATTCTCTCTCTCGCTCGCTCGCAATAATAATAATGTCTTCTCCTCGATCATGCGGATGATAGTTCGAGGAGTGCGATGTCTTTCCACTCACTTCCAATGCATCACATTCAACTCTCCCTTCCTTTCAAGTATATCTCGCTCTCTTTTCTACCTAGATAAATCAAGATAGTCACAAAAGATTAACAAAAGTAATAATTATAATAGCAAAAGACAAAAGTTAGTCCTATATAAAACCATCAAAGTAATGTTCTTCAAGAAAATTACCTTTTGAACCAAAAATGTATTTGATGGCCAGGTTCGAGTTTTGGATATATCTTACTTGGAAAGTTTTGGATGGAGGGATGGATGTAATGTTTGGAATGTGAGTAAAAGATGAATATAATGTTTGGAATGTGAGTAAATACTAACAACATGACATTGAGTAAGTAATTTTTTTTTTTTATTTTGGGAGGGTGATATTTCTCCATTCTCTTCCAATACAATATTGTCGATCTTGATTTTTTCACATCCTTGAATGTAAGTTCAGAATATAGTTCACCTTCCAATCCATCCTGCACCATATGTATATAAATTTTGTAAGCCTATACAAGTGACATATATATATGTAAAACATAGGGATAAAAACATATTAACTAATAAATAGAGTGACATACCATGAAGAATTGAAATGTGTAATTAATAGAAGATGCAAGAAACTTCTCAAGAGGAAAAGAAAGCTAACGAAGGATTCAAGTGATGAGAATAATGTATGGAAGTTTGTAGATGGAGATTTTAGTAAGCATATATGATTGTGTGAAGACTGAATGGAAGGAGGAGGTATTTATAGATGAAGTGAAGGAAGATGAGCATTTATCAGGCTTATTCAAAGCATATCTCACACGGTTTGCAGCTGTCAAATTAGCTTCCGTTTTGAAACGCTTCAGTCACAAGAAGAAGAGAAGATGAACATTTATCTTATGCCACACGGTTTCACATTTGTCAAACTAGCATCCATTTTGAAACGTTTGAGTCACATGAAGAAGAGAAGGAAGTTGAACATTTATGTTATGCCATGCGGTTTCACAATTGTCAAATTAGCATCCATTTAGAAACACTTGAATCACACGAAGAAGAGAAGGAAGATGGACATTTATCTTATGCCACGGGATTTAACAGCTGTCAAATTAGCATCCGTTTTGAAACGCTTGAGTCACATGAAGAAGAGAAGGAAGATGAACATTTATCTTATGGCACACGGTGTCACAGCTGTCAAGTTAGCATCCGTTTTGAAACGCTTGAGTCACATGAAGAAAAAAGGAAGATGAGAATTTATCTTACGCCATGCGGTTTCACAGCTGTCAAATTAGCATCCATTTTGAAACGCTTGAGTCACATGAAGAAGAGAAGGAAGATGGACATTTATCTTATGCCACGGGATTTAACAGCTGTCAAATTAGCATCCGTTTTGAAACGCTTGAGTCACATGAAGAAGAGAAGGAAGATGAACATTTATCTTATGGCACACGGTTTCACAGCTGTCAAGTTAGCATCCGTTTTGAAACGCTTGAGTCACATGAAGAAAAAAGGAAGATGAACATTTATCTTACGCCACGCAGTTTCACAGCTGTGAAATTAGCATCCGTTTTGAAACGCTTGAGTCACATGAAGAAGAGAAGGAAGATGGACATTTATCTTATGCCACACGGTTTCACAGCTGTCAAGTTCGCATCTGTTTTGAAACCTTGAGTCACATGAAGAAGAAAGAAAGATGAACATTATGTTATGCCACGCGGTTTTACAGTTGTCAAATTAGCATCCGCTTTGAAACGCTTTAGTCACGTGAAGAAAATAAGGAAGATTAACATTTATCTTATGCCACCCGGTTTCACAACTGTCAAATTGGTATTCGTTATGAAAAGGTTGAGTCACATGAAGAAAAGAAGGAAGATGAACATTTATCTTATGTCACGCGGTTTCCCAGCTTCGAAACGCTTGAGTTGCATGATGAAGAGAAAGAAGTTGAACATTTATCTTATGCCACGCAGTTTCGTAGCTGTCAAACTAGCATCCGTTTTGAAAAGCTTGAGTCACTTGATGAAGAGAAGGAAGATGAACATTTATCTTATGACATGCGGTTTCACAGCTGTCAAATTAGCATCCATTTTGAAATTCTTGAGTCACATGAAGAAGATACGCGAGATGACCATTTATCTTATGCTAGGCGGTTTCACAACTGTCAAATTAGCATTCATTTTGAAACTCTTGAGTCATATGAAACATTATTGAAATTTGAAACAAATACAAACAATACTATTATCTTACATCCAAATTTGGGATAATAAAATTATGTTCGGATACAAGAATTGTTTTACCACTTAACGAAAGGCTTACAATTTATTTGGTTAGGCATATATCATATTCTACAGTTATCTATATAAATTTATTCATTAAATTTAAATCGGGACAATAGAAAACATGTTTGGATACAAGAATTGTTTTATCACTTAAAATAATTAACTAAGGAAAGCTTATAACTTGTTTGGTCAGACACATAACGTATCCTTCAAATATCTATAAAATTTAGTCAATAAATTCAAATATCAGTAATAGAAAACATGTTTGGATACAGTGATTGTTTTATCACTTAAAGGAGAGGTTACAATTTGTTTGATTAGGTATATATCGTATTCTACGGTTATCAATAAAATATATATCCAGGAGATCTAAATTTAAATCTGGATAATGAAAAAACAAATTTGGGTACATGAATTTCTTCATCACTTCTAGGAAAGCTTACAACTTTTTTTTTTTTTTGCCTTTAAGTTTACAACTTGTTTAATTAGGCCAATATTCACGAAAAGATTATAACAATTTTGATATTATGCAATTATCGATAATAGTTTTAAAATAAAATTGCATGCATAACTTATACAAAATTGATACAATAATTGATATGCTCCACAAATAGGAAATAAATCAACTTGATTTTCCTTAAAATTGCAAGAAAGTAGAAAATAATCTTTATAATTAATTAACTTTATGTCTGTGGGACATGGGATTCTTCAAACAATCTTCTAATATTATTGCTTGTTTATGGTACAGATCTTCAATCAACTCATAGATATATATACTCCATTTTTTAAGCAATATCTCAAGTTTGAATATTGGAAAAAAAATCTTACGGGAAGATCAATTTTACCTTTGTTATGGAATCTCAACTAGCTAGAACAAACCAAGTGTGTGATTACTTTTTAGATATCCAAAATCCTTTTAAAGAGATACTAGTTTAAAATAAATAGTAACTCTTCAACAAAATTAGGATGATGTCACAACCCAACTCTTTTTGCATATTATTTAATTTTATTTGTTATTTTTTTAATTTCATTCTTTATCTGCAATTTTTTCAATTGATTGATATTAAAAAAAAAATCAAATGGCTAAAAAATTCACTTAATTCCCATTCAAATTCTAAAATTTTATAATATTTTTTTAGTTAATCCTAAAATGATAAGATCTCTTATTATCCTAGCCAATAGTATTTTTGATGTGATCGCAAATTAAATTTACGACTGATTCACTACTGCAAAATATATCTTACTATTTTCAAAAAGGAAAAATATATCTTACTGTCATTTACTACAAAATATCAGTAAGATATTTAAAAGATTTTACTTTTATTGAAATATTACAATCCGACTCAAATGTAGTAGAAAAAATTAACTCTAATTTGTGCAGTCAATTATAAAAGCTGTCAAATTGTGTCAGATTGTTAATGATGTCCAACCTAATTTACAGGTTGGTGAGTGGTGAGTGTGTATTTAAACAAATATATAAAAAACCAAACCATTTTAAATTTAGCAAAAGATATAAATATTAATTATTTAATCAACACATCAGGAATTTCAATACTTTGTTTTTTAGATATTAATAAAAAAATATTGTAAAACTTTTTTTTATTTTCTTGAGTTTTATTAATTAATCTGTATTTTTCAATAATTAAATTGAAATATGTTTTCAACTTCACTCTTTGTCTTGTACTCTTGTTTGTCATGGGATTGTTTTTCACTGGCTTTGATTCTTCATGTTTGTTTGAGTTTCAAGATTGTCATCACCTTGTAGAAAAACCTAGAGAGAGAGAGAGAGAGAGAGAGAGAGAGAGAGATCTTTTGTCTGTCCACCACCTCCCTACACACCAATCAGCCAGAATTATAAGTGTCCCATTGTATTTGTTAGATAAAAATTTACCATGAGCCAAATGAATAAAAGTCAGTAAATACAAGATCCTAGTAAATGTTTGTACCACTTTTTCTATTACTTTAAAAAGAAAAATCGTAAAAGAGGTAATTACATTAAGAAAAGAACAGAGCCAACATGAAATGGCTTACACATAATTAGATTCAATATATATATATATATATATATATATATATATATATATATAATATCTATCTAATACTATATACAAAAGAAGTTAACTCAGTACTACAACTTAACAAATAATAACTGATTTTTTTTCAAAAAAAAATTGGTCAGATGATACCTACTCATGTACAGATTTTAAAAATAAAAACATTTTCAAATTTCAAAATATTATATGCAGTTATTAGTAACCCACCACCATCAGTTACTAGAAAGTAGAAACCATTACGTTTATGTCCATCTTTCAATACATGATATCCATTTTCTAATCCCCATTCCCCACGTCTTGGTTAGAAGAAGCCACGTTTGGTACTTTCTATTTTTCAGGTTATTTAATCACATATATCTTCAGCATCTTAATTTTCATCCACATTAGGTTGCATATTTAAGCTAAATCACTTCTTCCTTTCAACAACTACCAGCCAAAGCCAAGTAAGCATCTCTTCCTCCTCCAATATACAGATTCAAATGCTTCATTTATAGATTTGCTTTGTTTAATTACTTTATTCATATTGATACATTTGATTTGTTTTCTTCCTATATTCTATTAAAAGTTTGTTTTTTGCAGATTTGACTTCAATTTTACTGTGAGTCTCATAATCCAGTGTAACTAGAATTTAATTTTTCTGTTTAATTAATTTACTTTGATAATTTTTTTTCATATCTCATGCTTCTACTCTATATGGATATTTATAGATTTTTTTGCTTTGTTTAATTACTTTATGCTTTTAGTATAATTACTTTGCTTCTTCTACTCTATTAAAAATAACTATTGATTGTATAATTGGCTTCAAATCTCCGATGAGTCTCATGATTCAATGTAAGTAATATGTAAAATATTTTCATATTTGATTTTTGTTTCTATTTCCTTTGATACTTTTTCAGTTTTTATACTTATCCTAATCTATTTAAAAAGTTTTTTTATTGCAGATATATGGCTACAACAATCCTTTAACCTTCAATATCCAGTGTAAGTCATATATATTTAAAATTCGAACTCATAAAACTTAATTTATTTTATGTTTACATATTTCGGTCACTTCAATCATTCTAATCCCAAATCATTTCTTTGTTTAAATTTTGAATTTTGTTTTATGAGTTATCCTCTCCTCGGATCATCATCACCATCTTCTGGATATACACCATTTGAAATGACGAAATTATACATCACAACTACTAATTATAGTACAACTATACTTGATTAATAGGGACTTTTTAGAATATTTTTTTTTTAGTTTAGGGTTTGTTTAAGAGTTTTTTTATACTTTTATAATTACAAATAAACCACATTGACTAATAAAATTAATAAATAAATTATTTTTTAATTTATAGACAATTTTATTTGTCACAATTTGATTTGATTTCTTTTATAATATTCTGCCAGACTTTGCCTTCACTAATAAAAATTTTTTTTGGCATTGACTAATAAAAATAAACAAATTAATAAAATTAAATAAAATTAATATTTAACTCATAAAAAATTTTATTTGTCATCAATTTGATTGTTAAATTATAAAAATACTTTAACTTAGACACTCAGTAACTAAAGTATTCCAAATTTGAAAATACCATGTTTAATAAAATAATTTTTTTTTTTACATTTTTCCCCATGTTTTATATTAATCATCTATTTCATAATTGATTTTTTGAAAAAAAAAATATCAATATTTTATTTTTAATTAAAGAATCATATAATGAAGATATAAAAAAATGTATATATCAGTCTAATCCTTACTGATTTTAGTAATTATTAATTATCACTAATTTTGAAACAAATTAATTAAAGGGAAATATATATATATATACACCTTAGTGCATATGGGCATGGTACACGAAAGACATGTATATAATTATGTATGACGTATGAATAAAGATTGAAGTCTTGAAAAAATTGGTGCAAAAGTTGCACAACATTATTTGTGCAACACCCAACTTTTATTTGAATAAGTTAATAATATAATTTTAAATTTTAAATAAGAACAAAATCTGATAGAAAAAATTCATAATAAACTCCAATTATAACAAAATAACTTATTTTATTTATTTTTAATAATTTATTATTTAATTATATTTAACTTTTTTATATACTTTTTTTTTATAATATCTGTGCATCGCACGGGAGTAATACTAGTATATATGCAAAAGTACTTTTCCTGTTTCCAACGTTTGGGGGTACTATCAGTGATACACATGGTGGCGTGGGGCCTGAAGTTGAAGTGGGAATTGTGCTTGAGCTGGCTTGATTAGTTGTAGGTTGTTATTCTATTAGTTGGTAAGAGTGAATAAATAGGTGTATTGTTAGAAGTGAGGTATCAGGTATGTGATTGTATTGTAGGCATTTGTCTGGAGCTTTCCCTTAGCTCGAAGAGGGGTTCAATTAATGTATTTTCATTATTCTCTTTTGGATCTGACACTTGCTTCTTTTGTTAATCCATTTCTTTCTTTTCACTTCCTTGTTTCTTCTTATTCTTGTTTCAGAATTACTTTTGTCTTACTTGGTCTATCAATCAGTTTCGCCCATTTTTTACTGTCAATTTTACTCCTAACGTTTTACGTTTATATCAATCTCACATTTTTCACTAACATCGTTAAATATTTAACAGTTTTTGCTGATGTGGCATCCTATATGATAAAAATATCTGATTGGGCATACTTTTTTTCCACATCAGATTTCCTACAATTTTTTTTGCTGTCAATTGTACCCCTAACGTTTTACGTTTCTGCCAATGTCACCATTTTCACCAACACCGTCAAATATTTAATAGTTTTTGCTTACGGCATCTTATGTGAAAAAAATATCTGACTTGACACATTTTTTTCCACATTGGATTTTCTACTCATCTTTTCCCCATTAAAGTTGTGTCGTTTTGACCTCACCCTATTCCTTCTAAAATATAACTCAAATGCACGCACTATTTTGCTCACAAAAATATTGAAGACGTTATCCATTCTCTATTTTAGGAAGTCATCTTCGACCTTCAATTATTGAGAAAACATGAGAATTTTCAAGCACTGATTCTGACTTCTCTCCGACGACGTCTTCCCGGAATAGAGAACGAGTAACGTCTCCGATGTTTTTGTCAGCAAAATAACACATGCGTTTGAGTTATATTTTAAAAGGAATAGGGTGAGGCCAAAACGACACGACTTTTGATGAGAAAATATGAGTAAAAATCTAATGTGAAAAAAATATGCCAATTCAGATATTTTTGTCACATAAGATGTCACGTAAGTAAAAACTATTAAATATTGGCAAAAGTACCTTTCTTGCCCTCAATGTTTGGGAGTCCTATTAGTTTCGCTGTCAATTGTATCCCTAACGTTTTACGTTTCTACCAATGTTACCCTTTTAACTAACACCGTCAAATATTTAACCGTTTTTGCTGGCGTGTAATCCTATGTGGCAAAATTATATGACTTGACATATTTTTTTTCCACATTATATTTCCTAACTTTTTTTTGCTGTCATTGTACCCCTAACATTTTACATTTCTCCAAATATCACCCTTTTCACCAACACCATTAAATATTTAATAATTTTTGCTCACGTGACATTCTATGTGGCAAAAATATCTAACTTAGCATATTTTTTCCATATCAAAATTTTTACTCATCTTTTCCCATCAAAATCGTGTCGTTTTGCCCTCACCCTATTCCTTCTAAAATATAACTCAAATGCACATGTCTTTTTGCTGACAAAAACATCGGAGACGTTACCCATTTTCTATTTCAAGAAGACGTCGTCGGATAGATGTCTTATAATTTAACCTTTTTGCATTTGCAATTTTGTCCTTACATTTTAACATGTCTTATAATTTTATAAGGTCAAATGCTCAAATTGGTCCTAAAAATATAGGGTAAGTTTCAAATTGGTTCTAAATGTTTCATTTTTTCAAATTGATCCTATAAGTTTTGCCTATGCTTCAAATTGGTCCTGCTGTTACAAATTGTTATATTTTTCTGTTAAGTGCTGATGTCATCATTGTCCAATCAACAAAAAAAATTCAAGTCATTAATGTTAGAATAATAAAGATTATTCATCAGGATCAAAGGTTGAATCTAAAACACCCATACAATTAATTTAATCAATATCATACGTACCTCTTAATGCCATAGATTGATTGGACGTAATCAATTGTTCACGTGGAGGCCGGTCTTCCTCTCCTTATCTTTTTCATATGACTGCCCTAATGGGAGGTTTGTCAATTCTATTTTAACTCCCACACTTTGCACATGCAAGGTGGTGAATTAATTAGAATCAATCTCAGTTTATACAAACCATCACATTTAACTATTTACATCGCCAACAACTGTACGCAATAATCATAAAATAATTCATTTTAAAATTCATCCACAATCATCTAGTTTAGATGATAAATTTGAATTTGAACTCATAGATGACACAAAAAGAAACTTTCCTTGAAAGACAAAACGAAACCACTTTTCTAATGACATTTGTTTCAATCATGGTGCTTTAATTATTTAGGGAAAGAAAACAATAAGTTAAAGTAAATAGCAGTAAATGAGGTTAACAAATTGGATAAAAATTAAGAAACACACATTTACGACGTACAATCACAAAATCCCCTCTTGTAGGTGATTAGCGTGACATATAATTAGGATTTTTAAATAACAAGCAATTAATTCTAAATGGATTTCAAAAATTCAATACCTATAGGCAAAAGAACTTTAATCCATAGAACAAATTAAATGCTACATGGTGCCCAAAAGTGATATAGACAATTATCCCATTGTATATAACCAAAAATAACATTTTAATTTAATCTGACAAAAGCAAATAATAATTCACTAGGTAGTCAGTCCATTGTGGTGATAACAACCAACCCTGTGATTATAAACATGCTTTCAAGACATGTGAATTGCATTACCCAATTTAATTTCCTCAAACACACTAAATTTCTCACAAAACAGTCATTTTAATTTATTTTAATAATTAAAATAACTTATGTTAGATAATACAACAATATTGAACTTATATAAGAAGAGTGATGAAAATTCATATTTTAACATATATAAAATAAATTTTCAATATTCTGGAATTTTCATAATATGCTTGCAACTTTTATACTTTACAATCTAGTCATATGACCTTGTAAAATATAAATAAATAGCACAAAAATTCATCAAATGACTTTGTATTATATATGTATATATTTAATACACATAGGAATGCATATTCAATTTTCAAGCAATGTATTTACATGTTCTTTCAATTAGTACACACATTATATATTAATATAAATTGAAAATAATATGTGTAAATTGAGAATTCAGCAAATCTTCATATAAATTGTCATAGATTTGCCTCATAACAACACAAATAGTTGCTATATATATATATATATATATATATATAAATCAAAACACTTATGAATCTAATTCTGGAACAGTGATTTAATGTGTATATATATACAATTCAATTTCTATAAACATCAATTATTGTTAACACAACACCAAAGTAGCACATGAATATGTGTATATATATATATACATAGTTTAAATCAAATCAATTGTAAATCACGTATACGAATTTAAATTCAGACTCGCAAGGATTCATAATTCCAAATATCAAAATAATATCTTCAAATTTAAAACACCAATATTTATTTTGTATCTGGATAATTTGTAATACGTACAGATAATAAAACTTAGGGTTATAGATTCAAAAATCTAACCTGGCTCGGATACCACATGTTAGAATAATAAAGATTATTCATCAGGATCAAAGGTTGAATCTAAAACACCCATACAATTAATTTAATCAATATCATACGTACCTCTTAATGCCATAGATTGATTGGACGTGATCAATTGTTCACGTGGAGGCCGGTCTTCCTCTCCTTATCTTTTTCATATGACTGCCCTAATGGGGAGGCTAGGTCAAAAATTAGATTGGAGAGGGGACTCAGCCCTTGTATTTATAGAGGGTTGACAATTACCCACCCATCATAGGTAGTCAGCCCAATAGCCCTACACTAATCACATTACATCATTATTGGGCTTAAAGCCCAATCTACAAGGTGAGACCAAAACTAAATTAATCACATTAATTTACAGGTATCATGGTCATAATTGGGTTATACATCCAATCAGTATTTTAAATAAAACAAAATACCAATTAATTAAGCCCAATATAAAATAATTTTCCAACAATCAATTCTTGCAACATCATCATCTTCCTCTTTCATTTTTCTGCTTTCGAACTTTCAATTCAGTTTTCACTCTTCACATAATACCTCTCTTTCATATTCAACAAAAAAATTTCAAGTCATCAATTCTTGCTACACAGTACACGACACACGACACACGACTCACTACACACTACACACTACACACTATACTACACTATACACTATACTACACTACACACTACACACACCCACACACTAACTACACGCTCACTACACACTACACACCGCACACTCACTACACACTACACTGCAAACTACACACACTACACACTCACACTACACACTACACACTACACTACACAATACACTATACTACACACTACACTACTTATATTTGTCATTTTCAGTTGGCTGTATTAGCAAACATATATATGGATTATGAGAGTAAGACTATATCTTCTTCCTTATTAAGCAAAATTTTGAAGAGAAATTGTGCATATGGAAAAACTTTCTTGTTAGATAGTTAATGGTGTGGTGGATTCTTTGTCTTGATAATTCATTACCTACATTATTGTTGATTTGCTGGAATTAAGTTATCTAATGGAATGGGCTTTATGAAGGTATTAATAGTGACAATGTAAAATTATACTGAAGTTTTTTATAAGCCATATTAGTACTCTAAAGGTTCTTAGAATGATGTCAAATAATATTGAACATTGTGCATGATTAGAGGTGTCAAAACGAACTGGCCCTAGCCCGTTTTGGGCCCTAACTATTTTAAATATGGGCCAAACTTTGTCAAGCCCGGCCCCACCCTATTAGGGCCTACGGCTGGGCCGGGCTGGCCCTTTTTTAAATTTAAATATTTTTTTTTAAAAAAATTGGTCTTTTAAAAATAATAATTATTATGATGTGTTATAATTTATTTTTATTTTTAACTAAAATCCAATAAGTTATTTAAGAACTAATTCAACATCTATTTTTTTTTTGTGGAAGAAGGAGAGGAACTAACTAGACACCCCTATTTTTAAGAAAACCAGGACCATAAGTAAAAGTTTGAGCTGATTATTGTTGTTCTATTTATAAATTTATTGTAATAGACGTATTTAGATATTATATAAAAGTTTGCGATAAAAATGTTGGAAATAAATTTTAGAATATCTTTTTTATTCTTTTTACAATATCTCCAATCATAATTTAGTTGTGTAAATAATGTATTTCATTATATATTATTGTTATGTGTTTTGTGTTTCTTCCTTTTTAATTAAAAATTGAATTAGTTGATTTACTTTTACAAAAAAAATAGTTGATTTATTAGTAGTGAGTGAATAGTCATTAAAGTTACAACATTATATATATATACTAGAGGCTTCGCATGCACCTACGTGCATACATGTAATTTATTCTTAAATTTTTTAAAAATATAATATAAAATAGTTATTATATTTTAAAATCATTAAAAATTAAATATTTTAAAATTTTAAAATTTTTAAATAGAATTTTTATCATAATTTTTAAAATAAAAAAATTAAAAAAATAAGAAGCTATGCACATCTTCATTTTTTTTTGAGTAACCACCTATCATACTTGTTTTCTCTCTCCCACATCCTCCATTCATATTATTTTTTTTGTATTTTTTAATTATAAAATATAGCTATAAATATAGGTATAGATTTATTGAGAAGTTGAGGGGGAAGTTATTTTTTTGGTGTCACACTTTGGTTGTGTGACACCAAAAACTTCAAAGTCATATATATATACTAGAGGCTTCGCATGCACTTACGTGCATACATGTAATTTATTTTTAAATTTTTTAAAAGTATTATATAAAATAGTTATTATATTTTAAAATCATTAAAAATTAAAAAATTTTAAATTTTTAAATAGACTTTTTATCATAATTTAAAATTTAAAATCTAAAAAATGAGAAGTTATGCATGCACTTATCCATTTTATTAGTAACCACCTATCATACTTGTTTTCTCTCTCTCACATGCTCCAATCATATTTTTTTGTATTTTTTAATTATAAAATATAGCTATTTTGTGAGAAGTTGAGGGGAAAGTTATTATTTTGGTGACACACTTTGCTTGTGTCACACCAAAAACTCCAAAGCCATATATATATACTAGAGGCTTCGCATGCACTTACGTGCATACATGTAATTTATTCTTAAATTTTTTAAAAATATAATATAAAATATTTATTATATTTTAAAATCATTAAAAGTTAAATATTTGATAATTTTAAAATTTTTAAATAGAGTTGTTATCGTAATTTAAAATAAAAAAAATAAAAAATGAGAAGTTATGCACTTCTCTATATTATTAGTAAACACCGATCATATTATTTTTTTATATTTTTTAATTATAAAATATAGTTATTTTGTGAGAAGTTAGTTATTTATTGGAAAATTGAGGGGGAAGTTATTTTTTTGGTGTCACACTTTGCTTGTGTGACACCAAAAATTCCAAAGCCATATATATATAGATATATATATATATATATATTACAGGCTTCGCATGCGCTTACGTGCATACATGTAATTTATTCTTAAATTTTTAAAAATATAATATAAAATATTTATTATATTTTAAAATCATTAAAAATTAAATTTTAAAAAATTTTAAATAGAATTTTTATCATAATTTAAAATAAAAAATAAAAAATGAGAAGTTATGCACTTCTCCATTTTTTTAGTAACCACCTATCATACTTGGTTATTTATTGGGAAGTTGAGGGGGAAGTTAATTTTTTGGTGTCACACTTAGCTTGTGTGACACCAAAAACTCCAAAGCCATATATATATACTAGAGGCTTCGCATGCACCTACGTGCATACATGTAATTTATTCTTAAATTTTTTAAAAATATAATATAAAATAGTTATTATATTTTAAATATTTGATAATTTTAAAATTTTAAATAGAATTTTTATCATAATTTAAAATAAAAAAATAAAAAAATGAGAAGTGATGCTTCTCCATTTTTTTAACCACCTATCATACTTGTTTTCTCTCTCCACATCCTTCAATCATATTTTTTTGTTTTTATATTTTTTAATTATAAAATATAGATATAGATTTATTGAGAAGTTGGTTATTTATTGGGAAGTTGAGGAGAAAGTTATTTTTTTGGTGTCATACTTTGCTTGTATGGCACCAAAAACTCCAAAGCCATATATATATATAGATATAGATAGATATATATACTAGAAGCTTCGCATGCACTTACGTGCATACATGTAATGTATTCTTAAATTTTTTTAAAAATATAATATAAAAGAGTTATTATATTTTAAAATAATTAAAATTTTTTAAAATTTTAAATAGAATTGTTATCATAATTTAAAATAAAAAAAATTAAAAAAGAGAAGTTATGCACTTCTCCATTTTATTAATAACCACCTATCATACTTGTTTTCTCTCTCTCTCACATCCTCCAATCATATTAACTTTTTCTATTTTTTTTATTATAAAATATAGTTATTTATTGGGAAGTTGAGGGGGAAGTTATTTTTTTGGTATCACATTTTGCTTTTGTGACACCAAAAAGTTAGCACTATCAAAACGGGCCGGCCCGCACCGGCCCGTTTATTTGGCGGGCTTGGGAAGTAATGCCCAAGCCCGCCCGTAATGGCCCGCAGGCTAAACGGGCTAGCCCGCGGGCCAATTTTTTTTATTTTTTTTAAAAAATTAATTATAAAATTATATATTTACTTAAAAATTAGTAATTTTTTAATTTTAAATTAATATTTTATTAATTTTAATTATTACATAAATTATTTATATACATTAGAATAAAATTATTATTTAACACATCAAATTATCTAAAATATATATATTTATACATATTTTAAACAAATATATATTAATTTTTTATTTTATTATTTTGACGGGCCGGCCCGCGGGGCCCGCGGGCTAGTCCATTTAGCCCGCGAGCTTAAACGAGCCAACCCGTTTAGGCCCGTTTTTAAACGGGCCTATTTTTGCTTGCCCAAGTCCGCTCATTTAGCGGGCGGGCCGGGCTAGCCCGCGGGCTCCGGCCCGTTTTGACAGTGCTACAAAAAGTCCAAAGTATATAGATATACTAGAGGCTTTACATGTACGTACCGTGCATATATTTTGTTTTTTGTTTTCTTAAGAAAATATATACGATAAAATTATTATAATGATTTAAAATAATAAAATATTAAATATTTAATAATTTTTTAACTTTCGAAATATAATATAATAATTATATTTTAAATAATATATTAAATCATGGAAAATTATTTATTGAGAAGTTAATTTTAGTGGGGAAGTAAGTTATTTTTTTGGTATCACAATTTGCTTGTGTGACACCAAAAACTCTAAAGCCATATATATATATATATATATATATATATATATATATTGCTCTAGATCATTTTGGTGTGTCATAGCTTCTTTCATAATTAACAAAATACAAATAAAAAACATGAGGAAAATAAAGTATGTGAAATAAAGAAACTAAATAAGATGAATTATTGTCTGTCATTAAAATATGGGATAATAAAATCATGTTTGGATATGAGAATCGTTTTACTAATTAACGAAAGACTTACAATTATTCATAAAATTCAAATCGGGATAATAGAACACATGTTAGGAGTTTTATCACTTAAACGAACTAAGGAAAAATACCCATACCCTACGAAAATCGTAAATTTATCCGTTGGGTCCAAGTTTAAAAATGGAGATAATGCTATCCACCCCAAAATTAGACTCACTCTATATAAATTATTTAAATAATAGTTTTATATTATATATATATATATATAATTTACTCTGTTTAAACAAATATATATTTAAATTATATTATTTGCTTCAATTTCATCTACAAAATAATTTAATTTTAATATTAATCTATAAATTGTAGCTATATTTGATCATAATAGCAACAACAACCAGTGAGTTGACACGTGTAAAGTCTCTCAAAAATCTTGTGGGTCATCAAAAGCAGCCACTCTTATTGCTTGAAAAATGATTTGGTAGATGCTACACTTTCCACTCTCAAAACAGTTCCTCCATTCCTGTTGACTCTTGGATTTAATCTTGCCACATAGGCTATGTTTGGTATAAAGTAAGGGCATTTTAGTCTTTACATTCTCACCTACCAAGAAACACTTTAATTATAAAGTAAAGACATTTTAGTCTTTTATAATATTTTACTTTACAAACTTTACATAATTATTTTTACATACTAAATATTTTTTTTTTTTACATTCCTTTACTTTACATTACTCAACTTTACATCCCTTGCGTTCACGTAACGCTTTTGGAGTACAAGGGAAATGGAATTCACCGCGCCTATATAATAACGCACTCTTCACAATTTACACACAACACATTCTCTGTGTTATTCTCTCTCTCGTTCGCTCGCAATAATAATGTCTTCTCTTCATGCGGATGATAGTTCGAGGAGTGCATGCGATGTCTTTCTACTCACTTCCAATGCATCACATTCAACTCTCCCTTCCTTTCAAGTATATCTCGCTCTTTTCTACCTGGATAAATCAAGAAAGTCACAAAAAGATTAACAAAAGTAATAATTATAATAGCAAAAGACAAAAGTTAATTAGTTCTATATAAATCATCAAAGTATTGTTCTTCAAGAAAATTACCTTTCGAACCAAAAATATATTTGATGGCAAGGTTCGAGCTTTGGATATATCTTACTTGGGAAGTTTTGGAGGGATGGATGTAATGTTTGGAATGTGAGTAAAAGATGAATATAATGTTTGGAATGTGAGTAAATACTAACGACATGACATTGAGTAAGTATTTTTTTTTTTTTTAATTTTGGGAGGGTGATATTTCTTCATTCTCTTCCAATACAATATTGTCGATCTTGATTTTTTCTTATTCTTGAATGTAAGTTCAGAATATAGTTCACCTTCCAATCCATCCTGCAACATATGTTTATAAATTTGGTAAGCCTATACAAGTGACAAATATATATATATATATATATATATATATATATATATATATATATATATATATATATGTAAAACATAGGGATAAAAACATATTAACTAATAAATAGAATGACATACCATGAAGAATTGAAATGTGTAATTAATAGAAGATGCAAGAAACTTCTCAAGAGGAAAAGACAGCTAACGAAGGATTCAAGTGATGAGAATAATGTATGAAAGTTTGTAGATGGAGATTTTAGTAAGTATATATGATTGTGTGAAGAGTGAATGGAAGGAGGAGGTATTTATAGATGAAGTGATGGAAGATGAGCATTTATCAAGCTTATTCAAAGCACATCTCACGCAGTTTACAGCTGTCAAATAAGCTTCCGTTTTGAAACGCTCGAGTCACATGAAGAAGAGAAGATGAACATTTATCTTATGCCACACGGTTTCACAGTTGTCAAACTGGCATCCATTTTGAAATGCTTGAGTCACATGAAGAAGAGAAGGAAGATGAACATTTATGTTATGCCACGCAGTTTCACAGCTGTCAAATTAGCATCCATTTTGAAACGCTTGGGTCACATAAAGAAGAGAAGGAAGATGGACATTTATCTTATGCCACGGGATTTAACAACTGTCAAATTAGCATTCGTTCTGAAACACTTGAATCACATGAAGAAAAGAAAGAAGATGAACCTTTATCTTATGTCACGCGATTTCACATCTTTGAAAAGCTTTAGTCACATGAAAAGGGGAAAGAAATTAAAGATGAACATTTATCTTATGTCACGCGATTTCACAGCTTTGAAAAGTTTAGTCACATGAAAAGGGGAAAGAAAGATGGACATTTATCTTATGCCACGCGGTTTCTTAGCTGTCAAATTAGCATTTGTTTTCAAACGCTTGAGTCACATGAAGAAGAGAAGGAAGATGAACATTTATCTTATCACAGTTTCACAGCTGTCAATAGAGGTGTCAAAACGGGCCGGCTCGGCTCGGCCTGGCCCTAGCCCGTTTTGGGCCCTAATTTTTTAGGGTCGGACCGGCCCGTTTTAGGGCCGGCCCGGGCTAGCCCTTTTTTCTTTTTCTTTTTTTAAATTGGTTTTTTAATAATAATTATTATTATGATGTCTTTTATTTTATTTTTATTATTTTGTAAATTAATTAATACAAAAATTAAATGTTAGATATTACATAAAAGTTTATGCCAAAAATGTTGAAAAGAAATTTTAGAATATCTTTTCATTCTTTTTAAAATATCTCTAATCAAAATTAATTTAGTTGCGTAAATAATGTTTTTCAACATATTGTTGTTATGTGTTTTGTATTTCTTCCTTTTTAATAAAAAAAACAAATTAGTTTATTTACTTTCACAAAAAACAATAGTTGATTTATTAGTAGTGAGTGAATAGCTAGTAAATGAGTAAATGACTAAGTAAGTATAGATTAAATATGTTAAGAATTTTTTATAAAAAAAAAATAAGAATTTAGGCTAAATTAAATCATAATTTAAAAAATTATATTTTTTTTAAAAAGCAGGCTAGCCCGGCCCAGACCTAGCCCGCTTTGGCCCTAATTATTTTAGGGCCACGCCGGGCCGGCCCGTTTTTAAAACGGGCCCAAAATATGTCGACCCGGCCCTATGTTTTTTTAGGGCCGGGCCAGGCCGGCCCATAGGACTAGGCCCTTATTGACACCTCTAAGGTGGCGTTTGGTACGCTGTGATCCTATGTCCGCTATCTTACATACCATAGTATCTTAGATGTCAGGGTTAGATGTCATGTTTGGTATGTTGTGATCTCATCACATGACGACATCTGAGATAACACCCTGTTATCACATCACAACCAAAAGGGTGTGATCTGATGACAACTCAAAAATTATGTCATCTCATATCACAAGGTTAAAAAATATTTTTTTTTATTAAACTTCCAATTTTATCCTTTTTTCTGTTTTTTTAATTGGCGCAATTTTTTTTTTATTTAGCGCCACTTTTTACAACATATATATACTCAATCACTAATTATAAACTTGGCTCTATTTTTTCCCACATACACAATTTCCACTTTTTACCAGTTAGCGCCACTTATTTAATTTTTTTTTTCTATATATTCCTTTCAATAACTATTTTTTTTTCTATATATTCCTTTTTACAACCAATTATATTCCTTGGTATCGTTCTACATTTAGCACATGATATTATGACTTATTCCTCAATTGATGTACTGATGTAATATTTTCTTTTTAAATGAAAGTTCTTTTATATTGTTTAAAAAAATGAAGCTTATTAAATTTTATAAGGGTAAATAAGGAAGTTTAAAAAAATAATTATGTTAATCACCAAAAATACCAAACATGTGCATCTTACATGTCTGACATATGAGATATTGTTCATTGTTATACCAAACGTCAGCATTATAAATACTATAATATGTTATACTATAGTATCATATACTATGTTATATATAAGATACTACGATATCTGAGATAACAGAAGATCATAGCGTACCAAACGCCGCCTAGCTGTCAAGTTAGCATCCATTTTGAAATGCTTGAGTCACATGAAGAAGAGAAGGAAGATGACCATTTATCTTATGCCATACGGTTTCACAACTGTCAAATTAGCGTTTGTATCCTAACTCTTGAGTCACATGAAATATTTTTGAAACAAACAAACATACTATTATCTTACATCCAAATCCGGGATAATAAAATTATGTTTGGATACGGGAATTTTTTTACCACTTAACGAAAGGCTTACAATTTGTTTGGTTAGGCATATATCATATTCTATAGTTATCTTTATAAATTTATTCATTAAACTTAAATCGGTACAATAGAAAACACGTTTGGATACAAGTATTGTTTGATCACTTAAAGCAATCAACTAAGGAAAGCTTATAACTTGTTTGGTAAGGCATATATCGTATCCTACAAATATCTATAAAATTTAATCAAAATTCAAATATCAATAAGAGAAAACATGTTTGGATACAGTGATTGTTTTATCACTTAAAGGAGAGCTTACAATTTGTTTGATTAGGTCTATATCGTATTCTACGGTTGTCTATAAAATATATCCAAGAGATCAAATTTAAATCTTGATAATGAAAAAACAAATTAAGGTATAAAAATTTCTTTATCACTTCTAGGAAAGCTTACAAGTTGTTTAATTAGGCCAATATTCACTAAAAGATTATTACAATGTTGATATTCTACAATTATCTATATAATAGTTTTAAAATAAAATTGCATGCATAACTTGTACAAATTTGATATGCTCTACAAATAAGAAATAAATCAACTTGATTTTCTTTAAAATTGCATCTTATAAAATTGCAATAAACTGGAAAACAATCTTCATGATTAATTAACTTTATGTAGTTTCCTTGGGACATGGGATTCTTCAAACAATCTTACAATATTAGTGCACGTTTATTGTACATATCTTCAAGCAACTAATAGATATGATGTATACTCCATATTTTTAAACAACGTCTCAGATTTGAATCTTGTGATTGGAAGAAAATTCTATTAGAAGATTAATTTTACCTTTGTTATAGAATCTCAACTAACTAAAGCTAACCTAATAAGAGTTTCTAAAGATTGACGATTTTGACAAAAAATAAAATAAAATTATTCTTCCTCACTGCCATTATATTATGTATATTCAAAAGAGTATGTAGTGAAACTCGACTTATATATATTGTCAATTTTCGCATTATGCTCATCAAGAGTACAATTATCTCATTCTCATTCATCTTTTTAAATGATCAATAATTATTACCTCCACCTCTTTCTATATATTTCTCTTTCAAATATTTTTTTATCCTACATTCAATTAAAGAAATAAAATAATAATAATAATAATAATAATAATATAAGGCTTCACATATCCAAAATAATAATAACAAAGATTTTTAATCAAAATTACAAAGATGTTTCATGAAAAATGAAAACCAAACTAAATAGCAACCAACTGCTATGCTTAATTAATTATCTTTAGATAACTTCACAAACTTAATACGCATACAGAGACTCACAATAATGTTTTTTTTTTTTTTTTACTTTGCCTATTTCAAATTTACAATGATAAATTTTTTTTTTGAATGGGATAAAAAATACATCGAGAGATCGTAGGCTTAAATAATCTAATTAATGTATAAACACTATTCAAAATAATCATACTAACACTAGCTAGAACAAGCCGTTTAATCTTCTAGTTATATGCTACAAAGTTCCATTTCATCTATAGTTTATAAATGGTTTTGAATGCTACAAATGTCTAATAGCTTTGTATGAGTGAGATGACTATTTTAATTAATATTCTAAACTTTCCTTTTAATTAGAATTTATTGGTCTTTTAGAATTGACTCTTAAATGGTGAATTATTCTTACTAATTACCATACTTATATTCACTTTAATTTTATTTTTATCATTCTCCTCTTTTTCCTAATGCATTTTAATACATATATTTATAATTTTTACCTTGGTTCATCTATATATGTGACAAATGATGACAAGCGCATTACTCTTGTTTGATTGAATGACTCAAGATTAAAGCCTCCGATGATCAAGGGTTTGGGAGCTCAAACTTGGGGTTACAAATATAAATTACATCTTTTGCCCCCAAATTTGAACTTCAAAGCGGTTTATAGTTGTCAAATTATCGATTTATAAATGCTTGAGTCATATGAATCATCATTAAAACAAATACAAGAAATCCATCTCCTATAATCCAAATCCATATTAGAAAAAATATGTTTGAATATGGGAATTGTTTTACCATTTAACGGAAGACTTACAACTTATTTAGTTATACATATATCGTATTCTATTTTTCCTTATAAAGTTTACTCATTTGATCTGAATTAAAATCCGGATAATATAAAACATGTTTGGATGCATGATACAAGAATTGTTTTATCACTTAAATGAAAACATACAACTTGTCTAGTTAGGCATATGTTAGTATTCTACGGTTATCTATAAAATTTATGTCACGACCCCCTATCGAACGTCTGTGACCGGCACGGGAGGTAGGATTTCTCCTATCCCGTAAGCCTCTAATCCCTGATTGACATTCTTATATATGCATAACTACCCATTTCTATTACAAACAATATATAGTATATATGGTCATCCCTGTCCGGTGACCTAAGCAACAGGCAATCCACGGCTCGCTCAACGCCGCTTCAGTCTATACGTATACACATAGTCAATCACACGTACATATAATATACATATTGATCACGCGTTTCAGGGCGGTGATCTATCATATTCACATGCAAAATTCCTGTGTACAGTCAAGCATATATATTCAATCACACACCTGCATAAAATATACATATTGATCACACGCCTCAATGCGTGTGACCTATCCTATTCACATGCGGAAGCGGTATTTTCACACAATCAAGTATTTAGTCACACATATATATAATTTACATATTGACCACACGCTCAGTGTGTGTGATCTATCCTATTCACATGCGGAAGTCACATCCATATATATATATACACATGATATTCATCATATCAAACCTATGATCCCAACAACCAGACCAATCTTTAACCTCTATGAAGCCGACAGTTCTAGAGTGTGACATATACATATATGCATATAACAACTGTACAAAACAATGCTATACCAAAAGAATTATATACATATACATCCTGACAAAATACATATATCAATACTACCCACCCGAGCAATGTGTGCGGTCTCTAAGTCTGTCCGCCTCCCTGAGATGAAGTGGAAGCGCTCCTGATGCCTATACCACCTGTGTCTGTAACATGTAACATTGGGGTGAGTCAAACAGACTCAGTGAGAGGCTTTCCCATCCCTGGTGTAGTAGCGGGTACCACTACAACTGGGGAAGAGGAGCCAATCACAAACACATACGCATATAACGGGTTTAAATTTTCATATATTAGGTGGTCAGGCAATTAACTTATATCATATTCACAATAAAAAATTTAAAGCATGGATTTACATACATTTAAATTCACACATACATCATATCATGATTTAACATATAATTTTATGTGGTCACCCGTATTCAATTAACCGTAATCATAAACTGGCCCGAAGACAATATCTCCGTTAGGAAGGAATCTGGCCCGAAGGCAATATCTCACGTGAGCAATATGGGAACCTAGTTGATCATTCTAGGAACCCCTGGTCCCAAGACTATACTTGGAACAATAGTCTGACCCCAAGACTTCACTTGGAGCATAGCCGGCGACTCATCTGACCTCGGTTTACCCAAGACAATAGCCACAATGTGGTGTACTCAAATACTTGTATCTCTATGAGTTTGACTCAAGACAAGAGACTCAATCTACCCGGACCACCTGTGATAGACTCGGTTCCTGCGTTGTACCATAAATGACCTCTATGGACCACTACTTGTTCATTTCACTTCTTCTTAGGCAGATAGATTTCCAAGTGGATTCTAATTCGGACTCTTGATTCAGAACAAAGCCACCTAGGTTTATTCTCTTTAAGGACTTACATACAAAACCACACCTTTCAAATAATCATCAATGAGGTTTGTATCTAGTACCACAAGACCCTCACAAATAAAATAGACTCGATCCTACCCCCGATATCGTATAGGTCCCGAGGACCTTCTTTCCTTTTAAGGCTCCTTGAGCCACCATTGCTTTTACAGTTCACATATACACATACAGCACGTTATCACATATATTACAATTTAGGAACAACAATAGCATGTTATCTAACATGTAATTCCTACAAATAGGCAAGAAGGCAAACCGTATATCCATATCCGCAGTCAACCCTATAGGGCAAGGATAGGAAAGCCCCTCACCTAGTTGGCCCCTTTGATTGGCTCTCGGTGCGCCCGAAAGTCCACTCACAGTATGGTGCCCTATACACATATACTTGAGAGATTCAGAAACTTGCAATTTCAACCACTATCGTGTACATGTAACGCTAATGCTCATGTTCTTTCTAATTAATTCCATAGACTAGTTGTTGGCTTGGAATGCCCTCAACTAGTTTTCGGAACACCTAGCATGCTTCTATTCGTGTACAGCCCTTTCTTAATCACACTATTCGGAAGCTTTGACTTGGGAATGCAAGGTTACCCAATTCCACCTCTATGTGTCCATATGAACTTCCATTACCCAAGTCTTGAATTTATGGCTCAAGAGAATCATAAATCCTACTTGTCCAAGCTTTGCATTTATCAATCTAACCTTGAACACTTCACCTACACATGAATACACATACCCGAATACGCGTAAAATTAGAAAATTGTCTCTTTTTCCCCGAACGGGGTTTCGGGTGAGACGGAAATTACTCGGGTTTTAATCCCTCGTACATACCAATAATTTTTAACAATTATATAATTATCATTCAACCTTTCAATGCACCCCAAATCATTCCACAACACCCTTAAACCTTAACAACCACATTTTCCTACACTTTTTTCAACCCGGATAAATTCCATCAATTTAGTTCCGGTTCCTAAGCTTCTAACTCACTTCCTAACATGCATATACTTTAATTTAGGACCCAGAACACTCAGATTGAATCAATTGGGGTCTTTCCAAAAATCCCTAAAATTGATAAAATTGGGGTTTGAGAGTTTCGGGACTTCTCACCTCGATTCAACCGGTTAGAAGGACGATATGGAGTAGAGGAGACTCCCAGCTACCTTCCCCGGTGAAGAGATGGCATTTTCCGACGAGTTTTCCGGCGAGAAAGTTCTCCCCCTATGCTTTCTCTCTCTAACCCGTGCTCTCTCTCTCCTCCAGCCCAAAACGGCGACCAGCCCGGCTTCCTCCGTGCGTCCGGCCACCACCACGAGCTTGCCATCATCCTCCTTGCTCCTTCGTGAACGCCTCAAGCTGCTCCTCCCCTCTCTCTCGTTTTTGTTTTCCGTCGAGCGTCTCAGTTCTCTGCTCTCACGTCTTTTCTTTCTTATTTCTTTATTTCCTTCTTATCACATATATACATATATATTATATTAATATATATGTATATATCCCAAAAAAAACAACCCGGTTCCTTTTTCTCTCTTTTTTTTTGATACATATATATGTATATTTATATAATTAAAATATATGTGTATTCCTATCACCAAAAGAAAATATGATGTCATAATAAATAAATAAATAAAATATTTTCCACTCTTAGATTAATTCATTTAATTTAAATTTCTGATGCTAGTTAAAATGTCCCCGGGTATCACAATTTATTCTTTAGATCTATATGGGTATGTACAAGAATTGTTATATTATCACTTAAACGAAGGTTTGCAACTTGTTTGATGAAGGCCGTCGAAAAAATATCATTGAGAAAAGTATTGTCCAAAAAAAGTATTATTGACAATTACTAATTGTCAAAAATATATTATTAACTTATTTCTACAATCAAAATTTAATTGTTGAAAAAATATTTTTTTTTCAACAATTAGTAGTGACTGTCGAAATATAAGTTGTTAAAAATACTTATTTTTATTGTAGTGCTCGCGCAGTTCACAGCTGTCAAATTAATTACCATACGTTTTGAAACTCTTTATTGACATGAAGAAAAGAAGGATAATGAGCATTTATCTTGCTTATACAAAGCATATCCCATGCGGTTTGCAACTGTTCACACGGTTCACAGCTGTCAAATTAATTACCATATGTTTTGAAACGCTTGAGTCACATGAAGAAAAGAAGGATATTGATGAGCATTTTATCTTGCTTATGCAAAGCATATCCCACGCGGTTCACAACTGTCAAATTTAATAGCATTCATTTTGAAACGCATGAGTCACATGAAACATAATTGAAACAAGTACAACACAATATTTTTGCCTGCCATCCAAATTCGACATAATAAAGTCATGTTTGGATACAGGAATTGTTTTATCACTTAACGAAATGCTTACAACTTGTTTGGTTAGGCATATATCGTATTCTACAGTTAAATATAAAAAAATTATTCATTAAATTCAAATCGAGATAATATAAAAACATGTTTGGAATTTGGATACAAGAATTATTTTATCACTTAAAGGAACTAAGGAAGGCTTACAATTTGTTTGGTTAGACATATATCGTATCTAGAAATATATATATAAAATTTAATCATTAATTGAATTCCCAAATAATAGAATTTTTTTTTTGGCCAATTAATAGAAAACTTATTTCACTAGGCATATAATGTATTCCATAAAATGTACTCACAAGATCTATCTAATTTCAAATCCAGAAAATTCAAAATATGGGTACAAGATTTTCTTTATCACTTGTACGAAGGCTTACAACTTATTTAATTAGGTAAAATTTCATTAAAAGATGATTACTTCTATTGATCTATAATTTATAAATAATTATGAATGGTGTCTAATAGCATTATAATAGTGGGATGACTATTTTGATAAATATATCCAAATTTTCTTTTTAAAACTTATTGGCTTTTAAAATTTACTCTTAAATAGTGAAATCTTACCGTTCTACTCATACTCATTTTTATCTCTATCATTCTCATATTCTTCTAATCTTCTTAATATACTTTAACATATATAATTATTATTGTTACATTGGTTCAACTAGAATGTGACAAGTGCATCACTCTTTATATCCCATTTAATTCTTTGTTTAAAGGCTTGGGAATTGAACCCTTGTTTGGTTGAATGACTCAACAATCTCAGGTTTGAACTGTTAGTATAGTTAGTAATTAAAGGTCCCACATTTGGGTGAGTTGAAGGGTTGTGAAGAGTGCTTGTACCTTGTTAAAGCATGACTATTCATGTACAAAAGGTTACAATAGTTTATTGATAAAATTAAAGGAAAATGAATGTCCTTAAAAGGACATGAATGTTCTTAAAGCACATGAGTGCTCTTAAAGATGTATGAATGTACTTAAAGCACATGAGTGCTCTTAAAGGTGCATGAATGTTCAATATTTTGAGCATGAAAGAATATGAACCAAGCTTTCCTTGTTCAATGTGTTCTATATAAGTAGCACTTCTTCTCACAAAAAAATATATATCAAAAAACCTCTCAAATCTTCAACTCATCCTTCTAAAATTGTGTTCAGAAGGTATTATAGTTTTGCTGGCTATAATATCAGGCTTTGTAAATCCTGGAGGAAAGCTGCCATACAAACCCAGCAGCATACAAATAGTGGGGGCTTAATTTCCTTAAGGACAGTGAATACACTATCAAACCTTACACTGATTTTTTTTTCTAACAATCTTAAGGAAATTAAGTCGAGATGGAGACTACTGGAGTAAACAAGTTATTCAATCCAGACGTTTTCAAACTCGACCGCTTTGATGGAACAAATTTCACAAGATGGAAGGAAAAGTTGTTGTTTCTACTCACAGAATTGGGTATTGCATATATACTGAAGTCTAATTTGCCTGAAATTCCACCACCGTCTGACAAGGACACGGAAGGAATCATAGCAAATAGAAAGAAAAGTGAGGAAGATGAAATACGTTGTAGAGGTTTTATCTTAAACTCTCTTTCTGATCGTTTATATGATTTATTTCGTTCAATTAAATCCCCACAAGAAATCTGGAATGCTTTGGAAAACAAATATACGTCTGAAAAACAAGGCATTGGCAGATTTTTGAGTATGAAATTCTTTGAATTTCAAATGGTAGATTCTAAATCTATCATGGAACAAGTTGATGAATTACTTGTTTTGGTATCTAGACTCAAGGATTTGAAAATTGATGTTTCTGAATCTCTCCAAGTGGCTGCTGTTATTTCTAAATTACCACCAACTTGGAATGATTACAGGAAAAAATTATTACATACTTCTGAAGATTTTACAATAGATCAGTTACTAAAGCATATTCGAATTGAACAAGAAACCAGAATTCGTGAAAACAAATATGCTTTAGAAACTAAGTCTAAAGTAAATCTAGTTGAGTCTAAAAGTAATTCTGGAAAGCCTGGAAACAATAATAAGGCTGGAAACAAGAGAAAATTCAATGATTTTTCAAGAGAAAGTTCTTCTAACAATAAGAACAACAAGAGTTGTTTCTTCTGTGGCAAAAAGGGCCATTTCAAAAAAGATTGCAGATTTTACAAGAAAATAAAGATGGTGGAAGAGAGTGCTGGCCTGAAAAAGGCAGCAAATGTTATTGAAAAAGAAGCCTCTCTTTCAGAAATTATTGCAATGGTTACTGATTTAAACATAAGCATGGTAACTGAATGCAATATGGCAACTGCTGTAAAATCTGATGATTGGTGGTATGATTCTGGAGCAACTGTGCACATTTGTAATAATAGAAGTTATTTCAAGCAATATGAAATAACAACCAATGAAGAAAATGTGCTGATGGGGAATCATAATCCTGCCAAGGTCCTTGGAAAGGGAACAGTGGATTTAGAATTAACTTCTGGTAAAAAGATGATTCTAACAAATGTATTTCATGTTCCTGATGTTAGAAAGAATTTAATTTCTGCCAGTCTTTTATGCAAAAGGGGTGTTAAAGCTGTATTAGAGGCAGAAAAGGTCATTTTCTCTAAAAATGGTGTTTTTGTTGGACAAGGTTACTCTTGTGATGGGATGTTCAAAATGTGTGTTAATAATAAAGTGAATAATTCTGCTTATATGATTTTGTCATCTTCTACCTTGTGGCATGCTAGATTATCACATGTGAATTATAATTCAATTAAATTTATGTCTAAACATAAATTGCTCCCTGATTTAGATAAAGTTTCTGAAAAATGTGAAATATGCATTCAAGCTAAGATGACTAAGAAACCTTTTCCAAAAAATGAAAGATCAACAAATTTGCTTGATCTTGTGCATTCTGATATTTGTGAATTAAATGGTCATTTAACCAGAGGAGGAAATAGGTACTTTATAACTTTTATAGATGATCATTCAAGATTCACATATGTTTACTTAATAAAAAGAAAAGATCAAGCATTAGAAATGTTTAAGAATTATAAAGTAGTTGTAGAAAATCAATTGGAAAAGAAAATTAAAATTCTGCGTAGTGATAGAGGAGGAGAATATTTTTCAAATGAATTTTCTATATTTTGTGAAGAAAATGGTTTGATTCACCAAGCAAGTGCACCATATACCCCACAACAAAATGGTCTTGCAGAAAGAAAGAATAGAACATTGTTTGATATGGTAAATGCTATGCTTGTACATGCTGGATTGCCAATGAATCTATGGGGGGGAGCTTTGTTAACTGCCTGTTTTGTACATAACAGAATATCTTCAAAGAAATTTAAGGTTTCACCATATGAATTATGGAAAGGAAGAACACCCAACTTAAATTTCCTGAAGGTATGGGGGTGCTTGGCATATTACAGAGTACCAGATCCTAAAAGGACAAAATTAGGTCCTAGGGGAATTAAAAGCATCTTTGTTGGATATGCTGAAAATTCAAAGGCATATCGTTTATTAGACTTTGAGTCAAGTGTTATTATAGAGTCAAAAGATGTTGAATTTCTTGAAACAAAATTTATTGGTGATTCACATAATTCTTCACAAAGTCTTGATGGTTCAATGCAAACAGTGATGGAAGGAGAAAATGTAGAAACTCTTGTTCCTAGTTCATCAAATAAAAGAAAATTAATTGAATCTCCTAATGAACCAAGGAGAAGTGAAAGAGCTAGGAAAGAAAAGAATTTGGGTTCTGATTTTATATCTTCTCAAGCGTTAGTTTTTCTAGTTGAAGGTAGTAGAGATGAAGTACTTAATAAAATTCCTATGGTTTTAAATGTGGGAGAATGGTTCAATGCAAACAGTGACTGAAGGAGAAAATGTAGAAACTCTTGTTCCTAGTTCATCAAATAAAAGAAAATTAATTGAATCTCCTAATGAACCAAGGAGAAGTCAAAGAGCTAGGAAAGAAAAGAATTTGGGTTCTGATTTTATATCTTCTCAAGCGTTAGTTTTTCTAGTTGAAGGTAGTAGAGATGAGGTACTTAATAAAATTCCTATGGTTTTAAATGTGGGAGATGATCCTAAAACTTTTAGTGAAGCAATGACTTCAAGAGATTCTGCTTTCTGGAAAGAGGCAGTGAATGATGAAATGGATTATCTTCTGTCCAATGGTACATGGGAATTAACTGATATACCCCACAATTCAAAACTCATTGGATGTAGATGGGTATTTAAAAGAAAATATAATACTAATGGATCTCTACAAACCTTCAAAGCTAGACTAGTTGCTAAGGGGTTCAAACAAAAGGAAGGAGTAGATTATTTTGATACATATGCTCCTGTAGCTAGGATCACTTCTATAAGAATGTTGTTTGCATTAGCATCAATTTATGACTTATACATCCATCAAATGGATGTGAAAACAACATTCTTAAATGGTGATCTGGATGAGGAAGTATATATGGAACAACCTAAAGGGTTTGTACTTCCTGGAAATGAAAAGAAAGTGTGTAAATTGATTAAATCCTTGTATGGATTAAAGCAAGCACCAAAACAGTGGCATGAAAAATTTGATAAAGTAATATTATCAATGGCTTCAAGTATAATGGAGCAGATAGGTACGTTTACTCTAAGTTCACAAAGGATTATGGTGTGATAGTATGTCTATATGTTGATGACATGTTAATCATAGGAACCAACATGCAAGGCATTAAAGATACTAAGAAGTATCTATCTTCTCAATTTAAAATGAAAGATTTGGGAGAAGTTGATACTATCTTAGGCATTAAAGTTAAAAAATATAATGAAGGATTTGCTTTGAGCCAATCTCATTATATTGACAAGATGCTATCCAAGTTTAATCATTTGGGTATTAAAGAATATAATACTCCATATGATGTATCTGACAAATTGGTTGAAAACTTGGGTAGATCTGTTAGTCAATTAAACTATGCTAGTGCAATTGGTTGCTTAATGTATGCAATGCATTGCACTAGGCCTGATATTGCTTTTGCTGTTGGGAAACTTTCCAGATATACACATAATCCTAGTAGTGATCATTGGAAAGCTGTCACGACCCCATTTCTAGGAGTCCGTGACCGGCACGGGAGTAGGATTTCACCCCTAAACCCGTAAGCCTTCCCTATTACCATTTAAAATAATTACCCTGCTATACAAACAACATACAATATTCACATAATAAATATTGGCCACGTCATTTACGGTGGCCTAAATAACCTGCAATCCACGGCGCTCATTGCCGCTTCAGCCCAATTCAAGTATATATATATATATCCATTCACATAAGCAATCACACATAAATTTGTATATATGTAGTGATCAAACCGCAAGGGAATGATCTATCCTATTCACACACAATATATATATATAACCTGTTCAATCACCGGTATATGAGCATCCACACTCGCATTTAAATTTACATATTGATCACACGCCTCAATGCGTGTAATCTATCCTATTCACATGCAGGTTTATATATTTGCAAACAATCACATACCAACCACACATATATACATATATAATTTACATATTGATCACACCCCATAGGGTGTGACCTATCCTATTCACATGCGGAAGCAATTCATACTCATCATAATATTCATATATCCTATATTCCCATCCATTACCTAATCTTTAAACAGTATGAAGCCGACAAGTCTAGATTTGTACATATATTTATACATATAGCAATTGCCTATACATCAAAGGCTATACTCAAAATAATGTATACATCAATGAAATATAACAAAAGAATGTATACATCAAAAGATAAACCTCTCACGCGAACAATGCGTGAGGTCTCTAAGAATGTCCGCCTCCTTGAGAGGAAGTAGACGCGTGTCCGGTGCCCGCTACACCTGTATCTGTAACATGTAAAATTGGGGGGGTGAGTCAAACGGACTCAGTGAGAGGCTCTCCCATCCTTGGTGTAGTAGCGGGTACCACTACAACTGGGGAAAGGGAGCCAATCACATCCACATGCACATATAATATTCCTTTTAACCTTTCATGTTTAAGTGATCATGCATTTAGCATATATAACACCTGTATTGACAAAATTAGGCATATATATCACATGTTCAGTATCGTCAAACACTTTCCAATATCATATATCGTTTTAAAATAACATAAACTGGCCCGAAGGCATATCTCCCTTTGGGGAGAGAACTGGCCCGAAGGCATATCTCCGTTAGGAGAGAATCTGGCCCGAAGGCATAACTCACGTGAGTGGCATCCGTTATGAGGTGAACTGGCCCGAAGGCATAGCTCACGTGAGCGGTTAGGAACCTAGTTGATCATTCTAGGAACCCCTGGCCCCAAGACTTTACTTGAGACATATCTGGCACCAAGACTTTACTTGGTACATAGCCGGCGACTCGTGTGACTTTGGACTAACCAAAGCTTTAACCACAAAGTGGCAAACTTATAGACTTTGGACTCTTGGGTGTCCGACTTCACGAGGACATACTCGATCTACCCGGTTTATTTAAAATGGACACCTCTTTTATCATAGACTCTACATGACTCCTATGAACCCCTACTAGTTCGGTTTTACTTTTCTTGGAAAAACTTATAAGTTTATACCCTTTCCCAAGTTCGAAAATAGTTTCAAGGAAGAACATCCTAAGTTCGATTATTTCAAAAATTTCAAGATCAAACAATAGGTTTCCAACTTCATTTAACTTGTGAGTTTCTAGGACCATGGAATTTAGACACCGAAAGTAGACTCGATCCTACCCCCGATATCGTTCTAGGTTCCAAGAACCTTTTTCCATATAAGGCTTCCCAAGCCATCATGATATTTCACATGTATCAAATACACATATAACATGTAATTTCATATAATAACATTTAGGAATAACAATAGCATGTTTCTAACATACATTTTCTAACAAAGAGGCAAATAATACAAACCATATTTTTCCACATCCTCATACAACCCACAAGAGGGCAAGGATGGGAAAACCCCTCACCTCTTTGCTTTCCTTGATCGGCCCTCGGCGTACCCGAAGCTCCAACCAATTCGTTAGGTCCTACACACACATAGTGAGTAGTTTTAGACGCTTGAACTTATATATGACTTGTACACATCAACACAATGTCCATGAAATCCAAATTCTCATAAACTAGCTAATTTACTTAGACTCTTCCAACTAGTATTTAGGGTCTATAATTTATTCCTAACCCATATCCTAATAACATCCTTTGGTTTAGCAATCTCTAATTCATCACTTAGCTCCAATTCCTTACTTAAACCAACATTTATCTCTATTATTAACAATCTAGCTTCCGGTTAAGGCGTAACTACTCGGTCTTCGATCCCTTGTCTATAACAACAATTACTACCATCCAAGATTACCAATTCAACACACCAATTCAATTTATACTACACTTTAGTCCTCATAAACTCCATTGTCCTATAATTTCCAACTTATACACTCCCAAATACCTCTAAACAATCCAATAGCTTCAATTTAGGACCCAAAATAATTTATTCATTCATATTAGGAATTTTCCAAAAATCCCTAAAATAGATAAATTTGGGGTTTGGATGATTCGGGACTTCTTACCTCGATTCAATCAGATTGAGTGATGGTACGGGGTAGAGAAAGCCTCTAGTCACCTTCCCCGAGCTCAGAACGGCCGAAATCCGGCGAAATTCCGGCCAAACTCCAAATCACACCACTCCCACGTTTTTCCGTCGTCACCACCACCCCAGCTCCGTTCACCGCCACCAACGACTCCCCTCAGCCTCAGAAGGCGGCGTCGCGTTGGTCTGCAGCCTCACACGGCAGTTTCCGGCGCGTCTCCTTCCCGTGGGCTCCTTGGCGTCGTTGCCGTCCTCCTTCTTTCCCTTTTCTCTCTTTTTTTTTTCTCTTCTTTCTCTGCTTGCTAGCGTCGGGCAGCTCCTGGAGAAAAATTGGGGATCACTTTTATTTAAATGGGGGGTCACGTGCGTGACCCCCCCTCTTATGCCAACACAATATATATATATATATTATATACTTATATATTTATTTAATATATTATATATTTATATATTTATTTTATATATTATTTATTTATTTAAAATTGACTTTGGGGTTAATAACTTACACCCAATATTTCCCATTAAGTCCTAATTTTGGTCCCAATAAAATTTCATTTATTTAAAATTTTCTCCTTTTCCTTCCAAATTAAAATAAAAATTTAAATTAGGACCTTAACGTAAATTGGAAAAATTTTCGGGTATTACAATCTTCCCCCCTTAAGAAATTCGGTCCCCGAATTTCAATCACATACTAACCTTAGTTTTCAAATAGATGAGGATACGTCCTGCGCATATCAGCCTCGACTTCCCACGTAGCTTCCTCGGTCGAGTGATTTCTCCACAGAACTTTCACCAATGGTATTTTTTTCGATCTCAACTTCTTCAATTGACGATCTAAGATTTCCACTGGTATCTCCTCATACGTCAAATCTTTGGTTAGTTGTACTTCTTGGGTTTGGATCACATGAGAAGGATCTGGCAAGTACTTGCGAAGCATTGATACATGAAATACCGGATGAACTCCTTCTAGTTCCGCCGGCAATTGAAGGCGGTAGGCAACATTCCCCACACGCTCTAGTATCTCAAATGGTCCAATATACCTTGGACTTAGCTTGCCTTTCTTGCCAAACCTCATTACGCCCTTCATTGGTGAAATTTTCAAGAATACTAACTCACCCACAGCGAATTCCAATTCTCTTCTTCGGTTGTCAGCATATGACTTCTGTCTACTTTGAGCCGTTAACAACCTCTCCCTTATTTCTTTTACCTTTTTCAAGGCATCTTGTAACAGTTCCGGCCCGACTAAGCTAGCTTCTCCGACCTCGAACCAACCAATCGGGGATCGACACCTTCGACCATAAAGAGCCTCGAAAGGTGCCATCTGGATACTCGCTTGGTAACTGTTATTATATGCAAATTCAGCTAGAGGTAGATACTTTTCCCAACTCCCGCCGAAATCCATAATACACGCTCTAAGCATGTCTTCCAGAATTTGAATAGTTCTCTCTGATTGCCCATCTGTCTGTGGGTGAAAAGCGGTGCTCAAATCAACTCTAGTCCCCAACACTTCCTGCATGGACTTCCAAAACCTGGAAGTGAACTGTGGCCCTCTATCCGATATTATGGATACTGGTATCCCGTGTAATCTGACGATCTCTGATAGATAGAGCTGCGCATACTGACTCACACTATAAGTGGTCTTAACTGGCAGAAAGTGGGCGGACTTGGTCATACGATCTACTATTACCCAAACCGAATCAAACCCACGCTGTGATCTAGGCAACCCTGTAACAAAATCCATTGTGATCCTCTCCCATTTCCATTCTGGTATTTCTATTTGCTGTAACATCCCGGCGGGTTTCTGGTGTTCAGTCTTCACCTGCTGACACACTAAACATCTAGCCACATAGTCTGCAACATCTCTTTTCATACCATTCCACCAATACAATTGTTTCAAATCATGATACATCTTGTTAGCTCCCGGGTGGATGGTATAAGCGGTCCGGTGTGCTTCTTCAAGAATTCTCTCTTTCAAATTGTCCACCATCGGAACACACAACCGTCCCTCCAAGCGAAGTACCCCGAAATCATCAATAGAGAATCGGAGGTCTTCCCTTTTCTCTTTGACCACCGTATTCTTAATCTGTTTGAGGTCGGCATCTTCATCCTGTTTAGACTTCACCTCTTCTACCAAAGAGGATTTAGCTTCAAGATGAGCCAACAATGAATTTGAACTTCCAATCTCAAACCGATTCCCGGTTTGTTCTAACTCATGAAGTTCCTTAATCAACGGTCTTCTCTCTTCACTTATATGGGCAAGACTACCCATGGATTTCCGACTCAGAGCATCAGCTACCACATTAGCCTTTCCCGGATGATACAAAATCGTGCAGTCATAATCTTTTAACAACTCTAGCCATCGACGTTGTCTCAAGTTTAAATCTTTCTGCTCGAAGATGTATTTGAGACTCTTGTGATCTGTATAAATTTCACAAGTTTCTCCATATAGGTAGTGCCTCCATATTTTTAAGGCAAATACCACCGCGGCCATTTCAAGATCATGAGTCGGGTAATTCTTCTCATGCTTCCTCAACTGTCTCGAGGCATACGCAATCACTTTGCCGTGTTGCATTAATACACACCCCAACCCGATCCTTGATGCATCGCAATACACCACATACCCTCCGATGCCTTCAGGAAGTGCTAACACTGGAGCGGTAGTGAGGCTTTCCTTCAACTTCTGGAAACTGTGCTCACATTTCTCATCCCATACAAATTTCACCCCTTTTTGTGTCAATTTGGTCAATGGTGCAGCCACCTTAGAAAAATCTTGCACGAATCTTCTGTAATAGCCCGCCAAACCTAAAAAGCTACGGATTTCTGTAACCGAAGTAGGTTGGGACCAATTCTTTACCGCCTCCACCTTACTTGGATCAACGTGGATTCCCTCTGATGATACCACGTGACCCAAAAAGGCAACTCTATCAAGCCAAAATTCGCATTTGGAGAATTTGGCATACAACTTCTTCTCCCTTAACTTTTGTAAGGCCAACCTTAAGTGTTCAGCGTGCTCTTCTGAATTTTTCGAATAGACCAAGATGTCATCAATAAAGACAATGACAAATTGATCCAAGAAAGGTTTGAAGACCCTGTTCATCATATCCATAAACGCTGCAGGAGCATTAGTCAATCCAAAAGACATCACCAAAAACTCGTAATGTCCATATCGGGTTCGGAAAGCGGTCTTAGGTACGTCTGATTCTCGAATCTTGAGTTGGTGATACCCAGATCGCAAATCAATTTTAGAAAACCGCTTTGCACCTTGTAATTGATCAAACAAGTCATCTATCCTCGGAAGTGGGTATTGATTGCGGATCGTCACCTTATTTAACCTTCGGTAATCGATACACAACCGCAAAGATCCGTCCTTCTTCTTCACAAAAAGAACCGGCGCACCCCAAGGAGAAAAACTAGGCCGAATAAAGCCCTTGTCAAGCAACTCCTGCAACTGTGTATGTAACTCCTTCAATTCTTTCGGAGCCATACGATAAGGTGGTGTGGATATAGGTTGAGTACCGGGTTGCAATTCAATTTCAAATTCGATTTCCCGATCGGGAGGCAACCCCGGCAATTCTTCCGGAAATACATCTAAGAACTCACGCACCACTGGTACTTGATTCGGTGAAACCACTTCTTTCGTAGTGTCTCTCACGAAGGCCAGGTACCCTTTGCACCCTTTTTCAAGTAGCTTGGATGCCTTGATAGCTGAAATCAAGCTTGGGTACGGAGCGGCTCCGTCGCCCTTATCACAAAAGGTTCTTCATTCGGCATGCTAAATTTTAGACACTTAGCTCTACAATCCACCACCGCATGACAAGATGCCAACCAGTCCATTCCCAGAATTACATCTAGATCAACCATAACTAAAAGACGAAGGTCTACTATAGTCTCATGACCATCGACCTCCACCACACAGGATTTATGCATATACTCAACTTGTACCGAATCTCCCATCGGAGTAGATACTAATACTATCTCTTCCATTCTAGATGGACTTCTCTTGAATTTAGAGGCAAATTCATGCGACACGTATGAATGAGTAGAACCAGAATCAAACAACACTTTTGCTTCAAGAGAACAAACAAGTAGAGTACCTGTGACCACTGCATTGGATGCATGAGCGTCCTGCTGAGAAAGTGCGAATACTTTGGCTTGACCGCCACTCACTGCCCCTGTACCTCTACCACTGTTACCCGCACCACGACCTCTAATTGCACCCGTGTTGGTTGTATGTGGTGGCACGGCTCTCACCGGTGGGGCTGGAATAGGAGTACTTCTCGGAGTCGGGTTACTCCTCACACTTGTACCTTCCCCCCGCTTAGGACACTCCCTAGACATGTGGCCCACCTCGCCACAAGTGTAGCATGCACCGGTCAATTTCCGGCATACACCAAAATGACGTCTGTTGCAGATTGCACATTGAGGCCATGTGTCACCGGTGTTTTTACTGCCTTGTACTCTCTGTCCACCTTGGGTGTTACTCTTCCCAGAACTTGTGGTGGTAATAGCAGACTGCCCACCAACTTGTCCTGCATAATTTGAAACTATACCAGAATTACCAGCTGTCTTTTGCTTCTTCTTCCACCCTTGGCCCTCATTGCCCATCAATAATTTATTCTTGGGATTCGCCGACGTCCCAAACTTCTTTCTATTTTCGATCACTCTTGCACAATCCGCAGCCTGTGCTAAAGTTTCAAATTGATTACACTGGGGTAGTAGCACTACGAACAACGGCTCTACCAGTCTGTGAATGAACCTCTTGATCAATTCCCTCTCATCAGGAACTAATTCAGGAGCGTATTGAGCTAGCTCTGTGTACTGCAGTTCAAACTCGGTCACAGACATATTCGGCGTCATCCACAAGTCTTCGAACTGTTGACGCTTGGCATACTTCATTCCTTCAGACAGAAACCGACCCAGGAATTCCCTCTGAAAATCTTCCCAGGTCATAGGAGCAACTCTCCTTGCATATCTCTTCTGTACTGATTCAAACCAAACCCGTGCAGCGCCTCTTAACTGAAACGAGGCAAGTTCCACCATCTCTCCTCCTGGACACCTTAGTAATTGCCCAATTCTGATTATATCACGGAGGAAATGTTGAGGGTCCTCCTTTGTTTCGGTTCCGCAAAATGTGGGCGGATTTAACTTCAAGAATTTTGTAATTGGCAATTCCCTCGGAACTCCCCTCGGTCTCCTGGGTACGTCCCTTAGTTGCCAATCCCTTCTAGGTTCTTCCTCCCTTGTTTCAGTTTCCTGTTCAACCGATATCACTTGCTCTTCTTCTTCGCCGACAACTAAACGGCGGACTTCTTGTTGAATTTGGCGGGTTATTTCGGCTCTCAATTCCTGAAATCCCGCAGTCAACATCTCAGCCACCGACGGAGCACCCGTCTCAACCTGTGGCTCTGGGTTTTGTTGCCTATGCACTTCTCTTTCTTGTGTCCTACCACGACCGCGAGCATGACCTCTAGCACGGCCTCTAGCATGGCCTCTAGCTCGGCCCCTGGGAGGCACTCTCTCCTCCCGAACGGACTCCTCATCTATACGTGCAGGGACTCTACCGCCCCTCCTAGCCTGCCTAGTGGTCGGCAGCATCCCTGTACTGCACAAAGATCACACCTAATAAATACGCATATAACAATGATATATTTAAATATCAAAGAGAGTAGAAAGAAAGAATTGACACATTTTTCCTGGGTATTCCCACAAGTACCCTTTTACTCCCACGTTGTGCCCGGGTACACAAAGAAGGGTAAACCGACACCCGGTCATACCTATGGCCTCATACTATTTAAAAATAACCAGGCTCTGATACCAACTTTGTCACGACCCCATTTCTAGGAGTCCGTGACCGGCACGGGAGTAGGATTTCACCCCTAAACCCGTAAGCCTTCCCTATTACCATTTAAAATAATTACCCTGCTATACAAACAACATACAATATTCACATAATAAATATTGGCCACGTCATTTACGGTAGCCTAAATAACCTGCAATCCACGGCGCTCATTGCCGCTTCAGCCCAATTCAAGTATATATATATATATCCATTCACATAAGCAATCACACATAAATTTGTATATATGTAGTGATCAAACCGCAAGGGAATGATCTATCCTATTCACACACAATATATATATATAACCTGTTCAATCACCGGTATATGAGCATCCACACTCGCATTTAAATTTACATATTGATCACACGCCTCAATGCGTGTAATCTATCCTATTCACATGCAGGTTTATATATTTGCAAACAATCACATACCAACCACACATATATACATATATAATTTACATATTGATCACACCCCATAGGGTGTGACCTATCCTATTCACATGCGGAAGCAATTCATACTCATCATAATATTCATATATCCTATATTCCCATCCATTACCTAATCTTTAAACAGTATGAAGCCGACAAGTCTAGATTTGTACATATATTTATACATATAGCAATTGCCTATACATCAAAGGCTATACTCAAAATAATGTATACATCAATGAAATATAACAAAAGAATGTATACATCAAAAGATAAACCTCTCACGCGAACAATGCGTGAGGTCTCTAAGAATGTCCGCCTCCTTGAGAGGAAGTAGACGCGTGTCCGGTGCCCGCTACACCTGTATCTGTAACATGTAAAATTGGGGGGGTGAGTCAAACGGACTCAGTGAGAGGCTCTCCCATCCTTGGTGTAGTAGCGGGTACCACTACAACTGGGGAAAGGGAGCCAATCACATCCACATGCACATATAATATTCCTTTTAACCTTTCATGTTTAAGTGATCATGCATTTAGCATATATAACACCTGTATTGACAAAATTAGGCATATATATCACATGTTCAGTATCGTCAAACACTTTCCAATATCATATATCGTTTTAAAATAACATAAACTGGCCCGAAGGCATATCTCCCTTTGGGGAGAGAACTGGCCCGAAGGCATATCTCCGTTAGGAGAGAATCTGGCCCGAAGGCATAACTCACGTGAGTGGCATCCGTTATGAGGTGAACTGGCCCGAAGGCATAGCTCACGTGAGCGGTTAGGAACCTAGTTGATCATTCTAGGAACCCCTGGCCCCAAGACTTTACTTGAGACATATCTGGCACCAAGACTTTACTTGGTACATAGCCGGCGACTCGTGTGACTTTGGACTAACCAAAGCTTTAACCACAAAGTGGCAAACTTATAGACTTTGGACTCTTGGGTGTCCGACTTCACGAGGACATACTCGATCTACCCGGTTTATTTAAAATGGACACCTCTTTTATCATAGACTCTACATGACTCCTATGAACCCCTACTAGTTCGGTTTTACTTTTCTTGGAAAAACTTATAAGTTTATACCCTTTCCCAAGTTCGAAAATAGTTTCAAGGAAGAACATCCTAAGTTCGATTATTTCAAAAATTTCAAGATCAAACAATAGGTTTCCAACTTCATTTAACTTGTGAGTTTCTAGGACCATGGAATTTAGACACCGAAAGTAGACTCGATCCTACCCCCGATATCGTTCTAGGTTCCAAGAACCTTTTTCCATATAAGGCTTCCCAAGCCATCATGATATTTCACATGTATCAAATACACATATAACATGTAATTTCATATAATAACATTTAGGAATAACAATAGCATGTTTCTAACATACATTTTCTAACAAAGAGGCAAATAATACAAACCATATTTTTCCACATCCTCATACAACCCACAAGAGGGCAAGGATGGGAAAAACCCCTCACCTCTTTGCTTTCCTTGATCGGCCCTCGGCGTACCCGAAGCTCCAACCAATTCGTTAGGTCCTACACACACATAGTGAGTAGTTTTAGACGCTTGAACTTATATATGACTTGTACACATCAACACAATGTCCATGAAATCCAAATTCTCATAAACTAGCTAATTTACTTAGACTCTTCCAACTAGTATTTAGGGTCTATAATTTATTCCTAACCCATATCCTAATAACATCCTTTGGTTTAGCAATCTCTAATTCATCACTTAGCTCCAATTCCTTACTTAAACCAACATTTATCTCTATTATTAACAATCTAGCTTCCGGTTAAGGCGTAACTACTCGGTCTTCGATCCCTTGTCTATAACAACAATTACTACCATCCAAGATTACCAATTCAACACACCAATTCAATTTATACTACACTTTAGTCCTCATAAACTCCATTGTCCTATAATTTCCAACTTATACACTCCCAAATACCTCTAAACAATCCAATAGCTTCAATTTAGGACCCAAAATAATTTATTCATTCATATTAGGAATTTTCCAAAAATCCCTAAAATAGATAAATTTGGGGTTTGGATGATTCGGGACTTCTTACCTCGATTCAATCAGATTGAGTGATGGTACGGGGTAGAGAAAGCCTCTAGTCACCTTCCCCGAGCTCAGAACGGCCGAAATCCGGCGAAATTCCGGCCAAACTCCAAATCACACCACTCCCACGTTTTTTCCGTCGTCACCACCACCCCAGCTCCGTTCACCGCCACCAACGACTCCCCTCAGCCTCAGAAGGCGGCGTCGCGTTGGTCTACAGCCTCACACGGCGGTTTCCGGCGCGTCTCCTTCCCGTGGGCTCCTTGGCGTCGTTGCCGTCCTCCTTCTTTCCCTTTTCTCTCTTTTTTTTTTCTCTTCTTTCTCTGCTTGCTAGCGTCGGGCAGCTCCTGGAGAAAAATTGGGGATCACTTTTATTTAAATGGGGGGTCACGTGCGTGACCCCCCCTCTTATGCCAACACAATATATATATATATATATTATATACTTATATATTTATTTAATATATTATATATTTATATATTTATTTTATATATTATTTATTTATTTAAAATTGACTTTGGGGTTAATAACTTACACCCAATATTTCCCATTAAGTCCTAATTTTGGTCCCAATAAAATTTCATTTATTTAAAATTTTCTCCTTTTCCTTCCAAATTAAAATAAAAATTTAAATTAGGACCTTAACGTAAATTGGAAAAATTTTCGGGTATTACAAAAGCAATAGGACGAGTTTTTGGTTATCTCAAAAGAACAAAGTCCTATGCATTAAGTTATAATAAGTTTCCTTCAGTTTTAGAAGGATACTGTGATGCTAGTTGGATAACTAGTGTGAGTGATAATAAATCAACGTTTGGTTGGATTTTTACCTTGGGTGGAGGAGCTGTTTCATGGGCTTCTAAAAAACAGACGTGTATCACTCATTCTACAATGGAATCTGAGTTTCTGGCTTTAGCAGCTGCAGGAAAAGAGGCAGAATGGCTGAGAAATTTGTTATTAGATATTGAGTTGTGGCCACAACCTATGCCAGCTGTCCTTTTGCACTGTGATAGTCAGGCAACAATGTCTAGAACACTGAGTAAGATTTATAATGGAAAATCTAGACACATTGCTTTAAGACATGAATACATAAGGCAACTGCTTTCAGATGGGATCATCACAGTTGTCTATGTAAGGTCTAAAGACAATCTTGCAGACCCATTAACTAAAGGACTCTCGAGAGATTTAATTAATAGTACTAGTAAAGTTATGGGTTTGAAGAATATTTAAAAAAAATATCACTCATAATGGGAACCTTACTTTTCTTATTGCTATGCAATTCTAAAAGTTCAAGAGGTAACAACAAGTTAAGTTAGTGATGGTTATCAAGTACTTGAGTTTTGAAAGTACTTATGAATCAGAGGGTGAGTATTATAATACTCTTAATGAAGTAACATAGTTCGGAATAAGAACTAAGGTTAGTCCAAACAATGGACTTGGTTAAAACTTCACCTATCTAAACACATGAAGTGGTGCCGCTTCAGTCAAAGTTTGGGAATAAAGCTTTTTAAGTGTTTATGAAACAGGAAGAAGCACAAGGCCATATATAGTGCTAAGTTTTTACATTGAACACAATTGTATTTAATTTGAGGACTTATGTGTATTTTTACATCCGTTTTATCATTTACTGAATTGAAGTTTAATAGAATAATTCTAACTATCAATTCTGGCAAAGCTTGATGTATTTATACAAGTAGTAGGTTTAAATCGAAAGATACCTCCTATATGCATAAATTCTTGAACTAAATAAATTACTAACTAAGTGGGGGATTGTTAGTATAGTTAGTAATTAAAGGTCCCACATTTGGGTGAGTTGAAGGGTTGTGAAGAGTGCTTGTACCTTGTTAAAGCATGACTATTCATGTACAAAAGGTTACAATAGTTTATTGATAAAATTAAAGGAAAATGAATGTCCTTAAAAGGACATGAATGTTCTTAAAGCACATGAGTGCTCTTAAAGGTGCATGAATGTTCAATATTTTGAGCATGAAAGAATATGAACCAAGCTTTCCTTGTTCAATGTGTTCTATATAAGTAGCACTTCTTCTCACAAAAAAATATATATCAAAAAACCTCTCAAATCTTCAACTCATCCTTCTAAAATTGTGTTCAGAAGGTATTATAGTTTTGCTGGCTATAATATCAGGCTTTGTAAATCCTGGAGGAAATCTGCCATACAAACCCAGCAGCATACAAATAGTGGGGGCTTAATTTCCTTAAGGACAGTGAATACACTATCAAAGCTTACACTGATTTTTCTAACATATTCCCTAGTTTGAGAGTCATGTCTAAACCCTTTGATGGCCAAGGGTTTGGGAGCTCAAACTCGAGGTTATAAATTAAGGATTTACCTAAAAAGTGTCATAGGGCACTAGTTAAGATTTTCTTACATTGGTTGAGAGAGAGTTTATTATCTTGAACTTGAAAAAAAAAAGTTGATAGAAATACTTTTTTAAGTTTCCTCATTGTATGAAATAGTCATTGACGTTTGTAGCAAGTAATGATAGCAAAGTGCATAAAAAAACAAAAAAATATATATATATACTCGTGCAAATGCTCCATAGAGAGGGGTAAAATGGTGAATATATTAATTTCTATGAATTTTTTAATCTAAAAGTAAAATAATTATTTTACTCGATTTCAATTTTTTTCATTATTGTTTTTGCTAATCAGATACAACAAAGATAATATTTTTTTTTCTTTCCTTTCTATGGCCAAATAATATAGTAACTCTTCATCATAGTTAGGATGACATCACAACCCACCCACTTTTTGCATATTAATTTTGTATGTAGTTTTAATTTTCTTTCTTATTTTTTATTTCATTCTTTATTAAATAAATATAATGCAATTTTTCACTTGTTTGAGATGACAAAAATACTCAAATGGTTAAAAAAATTCAATTTTTCTCATCTACCATTTCAAAATTTTGAAATGTTTTCTTAGTTAATCCTACAATCATATAAGGTCTCTTATTATATAATAATAAGTACCAAAAAATATATGGTTGCCATTTTGTGTAAATTTAAATAATGTAATTAATCTTACATTAAAAATACATTACAAATTACTATATATATTCGAAAAATTATATAATCTTTATACAATAAAATTGCACAACTTACACAAAATTAATATATACAACAATTGATATATGATATGATCTAACAATAAAAAATAATTCAACACAGTTTTTCTTCAATATAATTTCATCTTTGCAACTAATATTGCAAGAGACTTGAAGCATTACTTGACAATAATTAACTTTATGTAGTTTCGTTGAGATTCTTTAAACAATCTTCTAATTAATGGTATATATAGGTCTTCAACCAAGAGATAGATACTATATATTTTTTTAAGAGTGTCCAAAGCTCAAATTTTGTATATGAAAAAAGCTTTGTTGAGAACGAGATCAGCTCTAATCTGTTATAGTCTTATAGAATCTTAGATAGCTCAAATAAGACTAATCAGAGTCTAATGACCTTCTGAATAATGCTGATGATTTTGATACAAAAAAGTATTGATCATCTTCCTCACAAAAATCCCAAATTCTGCAAGTTGATTTAAGTTGGGTATAACTTCAGCAGGAGACTTTATGTAATGCCTCCATTGCACGTCTTTGTCTTTGTCTCTTTCTCCTTCAAAATACTCTTTTTTCTACATTAAATTAAAGAAAGAAAATAATAATATAAGACTTCAATACATGTCCAAACTAATAATAATAAATATAATATTGTAATTATTATTTAAATTAAATAAAATTACAAATACCCTTATTACGGAGGTCCTTCTTTCTCTACTCATTTCCAAAGCATTAGGTCTCCCTCACTATAAAAAATTTCTCAAACATCAGTCTCTCATGGCGTTAGTTAAACAAGAAATTAATAATATTAAAAAAATAAAGAAAATTAATTAAAATGAAACAATTAGTTTGAATGTATATAGATTTGTTCATACCATGAATTCCAATAAGTTGATTGAAGAATTGTGGGGGATTGACCTAATGTTTGGAATGTGAGTAAATTATGGTCATAATGTTTGGAATGTGAATAAATATTGATGTCATATGACATTGAATAAGTTGCTTTTTTTTAAAAAAATTTTAGGAGGGTGGTATTTTTCCATTCTCTTCCAATACAATATTACCGAACGTGTTCTTCTCATATTCTTAAATGTAAATTCAAGATTTAAACCATCCTGCACCATATGTATAAAATCATTGTTAAGAAGAAACGGAAGATATGAGCATTTCTCTTGCTTATGCAAAGCAAATACCACGTGGTTCATAGCTGCGCACATGGTTCACAACTGTCAAATTAATTTGCATGCGTTTTGAAACGCATGAGTCACATGAAGAAGAGAAGAATGGTGAGCATTTATCTTACTTATGAAAAACATATCCCACGCTGTTCATAGTTGTGCACACGGTTCACAGCTATCAAAATAATTAGCATCCATTTTGAAATGCTGGAGTCACTTGAAGCAAAGAAGGATGATGAGCATTTAGCTTGCTTATGCAAAGCATATCCCACGCGGTTGACAGCTGTGCACACGGTTCACAGCTATCAAATTAATTTGCATGCGTTTTGAAACGCAAGAGTCACTTAAAGTAACTAAGGAATTGTTTTATCACTTAAAGTAACTAAGGAAGGCTTACAACTTGTTTGGTTTGGTACTGTATATATTCTACAAATATCTATAAAATTTATTCATTAAATTTAATTCCCAATACATACATAATAGAAAGCACAAGAACGATGACAGTAAAAAATTGACTCTAACGACGACAGTTGCTATGACCATTGTCATTACTATCGTCACATTGGATATAGAGATAGTCACAACAATCACAAGAATAACCGTCGTTAGAGGCTGGTTTGTCCTAGCGATGGTTATTAACTGTCATCAAAGTGTTGCGCTGCTTTGAAATTCAAAGCTTAGCTAGTAACGTCTATAACCTTTAACGACGATTTTGATCATCGTTGGTTTGCCTTATTTTTGTAATATATTTACAACAGTCATAACCGTAGGTAGTGTTCAATATTGGCGACAGTTATGATCGATGCTGCCTTCGAAATGAATTTATTTTCATCTTTGCTATTGTTTTTCTCTTTTTCTTTCATAAAACTAATATATATATATATATATATGACCTTATCACTAAAATGCTATTTTGGTCCCTCACAGATCTCTTCTTTGTCAATCTGGTCCCTCACGGTTTGATTTGTGAAGTACCAAATTGATAATTGCCAATCTGTGAGAAACCAAATTGACAAAGGAGACATCTGTGAGGGACTAAAAATAGTGTTTTAGTCATTAACCTTATAAATGGAAAAAAAATATTTCATTTATTAAACTAGGAACTATTTAAAACATAAGTTTTAATACACAAATAACTTTAAACATTCCAAAAATATATACTAGTTTAATATAACAGAAAGTTACAAATTTAGCTTAATAGGTAAACAAGTTTAACATCATCTCGGGGTATAATGACTTGCTTCTTATGATTGTCTCCATAATGGTGATGCTTCTACACTGCTTAGATCAAGTGGCTCGAAGGAAAACATTGATGATGACAAATTCAAACCCAAAATAAATTGACCTTAATTACAATTATAAGCAAAATTTTCAACACACACTCAAAGTCAACATTTATTTTAAGGAAAAAGAGGGGCGTTAATTAAAACTACTAGAAACTCAAACCCAAAAAAACCACCTCAAGATGAATATAATGTTTGGAATGTGAGTAAATACTAACGACATGACATTGAGTAAGTAATTTTTTTTAATTTTGGGAGGGTGATATTTCTCCATTCTCTTCCAATACAATATTGTCGATCTTGATTTTTTCACATTCTTGAATGTAAGTTCAGAATATAGTTCACCTTCCAATCCATCCTGCACCATATGTATATAAATTTAGTAAGCCTATACAAGTAACATATATATATGTAAAACATAGGGATAAAAACATATTAACTAATAAATAGAATGACATACCATGAAGAATTGAAATGTGTAATTAATAGAAGATGCAAGAAACTTCTCAAGAGAAAAGAAAGCTAATGAAGGATTCAAGTGATGAGAATAATGTATGAAAGTTTGTAGATGGAGATTTTAGCAATTATATATGATTGAGTGAAGAGTGAATGGAAGGAGGAGGTATTTATAGATGAAGTGATGGAAGATGAGCATTTATCAAGCTTATTAATTCAAAGCACATCTCACGCGATTTGCAGCTGTCAAATTAACTTCCGTTTTGAAACGCGTGAGTCACATGAAGAAGAGAAGATGAACATTTATCTTATGCCACATGGTTTCACAGTTGTCAAACTGGCATCCATTTTGAAATGCTTGAGTCACATGAAGAAGAGAAGGAAGATGAACATTTATGTTATGCCACGCTGTTTCACAGCTGTCAACTTAGCATTCATTTTGAAACGCTTGAGTCACATGAAGAAGAGAAGGAAGATGGACATTTATCTTATGCCACGGGATTTAATAGCTGTCAAATTAGCATCCGATCCGTTTTGAAACGCTTGAGTCACATGAAGAAGAGAAGGAAGATGAACATTTATCTTATGGCACACAGTTTCGCAGCTGTCAAGTTAGCATCCGTTATGAAACGCTTGAGTCACATGAAGAAAAAAGGAAGATGAACATTTATCTTACGCCACGCGGTTTCACAGCTGTCAAGTTAGCATCAGTTTTGAAACGCTCGAGTCACATGAAGAAGAAAGGAAGATGAATATTATGTTATGCCACGCGGTTTCACAGTTGTCAAATTAGCATCCGCTTTGAAACGCTTGAGTCACGTGAAGAAAATAAGGAAGAATAACATTTATCTTATGCCAGGCGGTTTCACAACTGTCAAACTAGCATCCCTTATATATGAAACGGTTGAGTCACATGAAAAAAAGAAGGAAGATGAACATTTATCTTATGTCACGCGGTTTCCCAGCTTTGAAACGCTTGAGTTACATGAAGAAGAGAAAGAAGTTGAACATTTATCTTATGCCACGCAGTTTCGTAGCTGTCAAACTAGCATCCGTTTTGAAAAGCTTAGTCGCATGATGATGAGAAGGAAGATAAACATTTATCTTATGACATGCGGTTTCACAGTTGTCAAATTAGCATCCATTTTGAAATGCTTGAGTCACATGAAGAAGAGACGCGAGATGACCATTTATCTTATGCCACGCGGTTTCACTACTGTCAAATTAGCATTCGTTTTGAAACTCTTGAGTCATATGAAACATTATTGAAATTTGAAACAAATACAAACAATACTATTATCTTACATCCAAATCTGGGATAATAAAATTATGTTAGGATACGAGAATTCTTTTACCACCTAACGAAAGGCTTAAAACTTCTTTGGTTAGGCATATATCATATTCTATAGTTATCTATATAAATTTATTCATTAAATTTAAATCGGGACAATAGAAAACATGTTTAGATACAAGAATTGTTTTAGCACTTAAAGTAATTAACTAAGGACAGCTTATAACTTGTTTGGTCAGGCTCATAACGTATCCTACAAATATCTATAAAATTTAGTCAATAAATAGAAAACATGTTTGGATATAGTGATTGTTTTATCACTTAAAGGAGAGGTTACAATTTGTTTGATTAGATATATATCGTATTCTACGGTTATCAATAAAATATAAATGAAGGAGATCTAAATTTAAATCTGGATAATGAAAAAACAAATTTGGGTACATGAATTTCTTTATCACTTCTAGGAAAGCTTACAACTTTTTTTTTTCCTTTAAGTTTACAATTTGTTTAATTAGGCCAATATTTACGAAAAGATTATAACAATGTTGATATTATGCAATTATCTATAATAGTTTTAAAATAAAATTGCATGCATAACTTATACAAAATTGAAATGCTCTACAAATAAGAAATAAATCAACTTGATTTTCTTTATAATTGCATCTTATAAATTTGCAAGAAAGTAGAAAATAATCTTCATGATTTATTAACTTTATGTTGTTTCTGTGGGACATGAGATTCTTCAAACAATCTTCTAATATTATTGCATGTTTATGGTACATATCTTCAATCAACTCATAGATATATACTCCATTTTTTAAAGCACTATCTCAAGTTTGAATCTTGTGAGTGATTGGAATTAAATCCTACGGGAAGATTAATTTTAGTTTTTACCCTTGTTATGGAATGTCAACTAGCTAGAGCAAACCAAGCGTGTGATTATTTTTTAGATATCCAAAATCCTTTAAAAGATTAAAGAAATACTAGTTTAAAACAAATAGTAACTGTTGGGGATTCTCACGTATCTTAGTTCGAGTCGTGTCGATTAAGACACTCACCTTAAGAGATATTCCGGTACCCTCACAATTTAGGTAACGGCACTCTCACAGGATAAAACGAACTCGTCCCCGATGTCGCACACCGGAGGAATCAAGAACAGCAAAAGATTTTTTTTTAGAGACTCAAGAATTAGAACACTCAAAAATTGAAGAGGCCCAAATTGTATTCAGTTATTATCTCAACTTGATACAATCACTACATATTTTCATATGTATATTATCTATGTATTTATATATATATATATATAATAAATAATAAAACGTGATAAGCATCCCACAATTGTTGCACGTTCACCAAAATATCTGTTTGTTGGCAACGTTCACCATATAAGATGCAACAACTTTATTTGACCAATTCAAATGCAATAATATATATATATATAAATAAAGCCTTCACATTTTACTTTTATTATTAACATATATATATATATATATATATATATATATATATATTAATTATGAAAACGTAAGAAACAACCGAATGCATAACGTTAGTAAAATTGTAACCACTTGGCAATTCATCACCATAAAAGGTGGAAGGATCTTTGACACTTTCAAAGATGCAACAAAGTGGTTCCCCCTTTAACTAACTAATATATATAATAAACATTATATTTAATTTATCACAATAATAATTCAATCAATTATTATTATTATAAATTAATAAATATACACATTTCAGATTTGGGTCTCCTTTAATTTAAATAACGTAAGACTTTATTTGACACACACATGTGCACTTATATTTACAACAATCCCCCACATGTGTCAAATAAAGAACCACATTTTCATGAGTCTCACTCACGGATATAATCATTGTATCTAGTGTCTTTCCGACTATGAACTAGACCTAGACCAATAACACATAGTACACAGAGTTGTTAGTGAAGCCGGCTTCTATGAACCAACAACTCTTGTTGTATACTAGAGGTATTAAGAGTCAGATTATACCCCCACATTTTTGCTGTTAACGTCGGTTTTGCGCGTTACAACGGCCTTGCGCGTGCCTGTTTCATAACGAATGCTCTAGAGATTTTGCCAGAATCTCATAGGAGCGGCCCCACTCCACATTCGTAGAGGTGATTTCATTTAAGTGTATCTGCAATTATACACGATCCCTTAGGAATATGAAATCATTAAGTGCCTTTGCACAACCTCACAAAAAATGCAGTATAGCACTATCTCACACCATAGGAAGGGACAAAATATTTTGTGCTGCCAGAACTAACAGACGACTTGTTCTTCCCATTGAACCTTATTCATGGGATCACCAATCACAAAGGTTGGGTTGCCATCGTTGTTAATTTTCAAATTGGCCTAAGTCCCATTCTCCTCGATGTTTCAGTAATATATTTTCTTCCCAGAGGTTTAGTAAACGGATCCGCAAGGTTTACCTCTGACCTCACAAAATCAATTGAGATCGCACCATCTTTGAGCAGCTGCCTCACAATATTGTGTCTCAATCGAATGTGTCTGCTTTTGCCATTAAAGGTCTTATTTTTAGCAGTAGCAATCGCTGATCGACTATCGCAGTGTAATGACATAGATGTAGTTGGTTTGTCACCTAATGGGATATTTGCTAAGAAGTTTTTCAACCACTCAGCCTCAGTTCCAGCCAACTCCAAAGCAACAAACTCAGAATCCCTTAAGGATTTAGTTATAATGCTTTGTTTGGCTAACTTCCATGTGACAACATTACTACCAAACATAAACACATAGCCACTAGTGGATTTTATCTCCTCTGAGTCATAGACCCAGTTTTCATCATTGTATCCTCTAGCTAATACAATGGAAAATCCACTATATTATACCATAATGCATGGTACCTCTCAAAAATATATCAACAATTTTGTCTTCCCCTTCTTCAAAGGAGGTATACATCTTTTGTTTGCACAAATATGCTTGATAGCCCCAAAGTCTACCAACCATTTTCTCATATTTATAGGAAGAAGGACTAGAGATATCACTTCAGCAATGATTTCATCACTACTATTATCATCTCCTTTAACCAAATTCATATTTGGCTTAAGAGGATTATCATCTCTTCTAGCCCTCTTACTACATTGTGCAGTATAACATATCATGTACGGTATAATTCATCAATTGCATCAAACTCCCAAAGATATGGGCATGTTTGTGCAATTGGATTCCCTTTATGATTCTATAAATGTACATAAAGATTTGTAGGGTCATCTTGTACAATCAAAATAAAATCACCTCAAAATGATTTTTCCTTTTAATTTTAGGAACATGCTCAACTTTAAAAGAAAATATAATTTCAAAAGGTTTTGCATGCATCTTGAGTTTTAATAATTGTGTTTTGATTCAAAACATCACTCTTCAAAATTAAAAAAAAAAAACTATATGCAGCACTTTGTTGAGCATTACCAATAAAAATACAATCAACAATTTTAGAACCTAATCAAGTAATAAAACTTTTGCAAGGCACCCCACACTTTTAAATATTTCAATATATTATTCTACTACATAATAATATAAGCCAATAAAAATAGAATATATATTCATTTGAGAAACTTTTTCAACCTCTATTATATGACCAAAATTTTAATGTTATTGTACCTCTTTGTACAGTAATATTTTCTCAATCACTAGAATCAAATGCACAATGAAAATATAAATTAGGCACATCATCATCTCTTTTGAGATGGGTATCATCAATACATATCATCATCTCCTTTGAGATGGCATCATCAATTTATAAATTGATCACAGATAATTAAATGCATATATCTACAATATTTTTTGTCACATATTTACAAAACAAAAAAAGTTCCAAAAATAAAATATATATCTCACAATATAAATTGCATAGCACTTTCTAGCAATTACAATATGCCTTTAAAAATTAGGTAAAAATACGTTTGGTGTCTTTTGCAAGAATTTCACAAATTTAATTCACCCAAAATTAAATAATATTCTTGTGACACTCATTAAAATATCACATGTGAAATCACAATTTATATATATGAATATTTCGTAAAATTCACAACTATGTGAACATTTAATTTTCACAATTATGCATGCAGCATATTTACACTTCACTAGCCACTGTAATGTGAATTTTTAATGTTTGAAATTATATGGTCTCAAATATTTCACCAAATAAATATGGAGACATTCACCAAATTTAATCATACTTTATGGCATAAACTCTCATAAGAAATATAACCATTTGAAATTCAAAAATCATAGAATATAAATTATGAATGCACATATCTCTAAAATTCTCATGCTTTATCACATATAAGCTTAGAAAAGGACAATGCGACATGTAAGTCAAGATGCATAACCATCACATGTAATTATTTTGGTCATCACTGACTCAATATAAAATGTTTTATATCATTTAAATAGACCAACAACCATGAGAGCCCCACATATTTAAAAACCAAATAAATGGCCTAAATGGAAGTATAAAGATTGATCTAATTACCAATCTTTTATTTAACCCAAAATATTTTTCAACTTAAAATTCAAAGATTTTGTAGCTATTTTTTTTAAGATTAAATAAAACTAACAATAATATTATTCCATTAATCATAAAATCTAACATATGATTTATCACAAAGCTCAAAGGGACTCACATGTAAAACCCACTCATATGTATGTCACACACACTTTTCCTTCTCATGTATTTCTATTCTAATTAACATAAATTCTAAAGTGACAAATGACTCAAATATATATATATAAGATTATCTGCCATTAACTTTGTCAAAATATTATTTTAATATTTGTAATCCACTATATGACTTTAAAATTAAATTCAAGTTAATGGTCATGCTGAAATCCTGAATCCTGTTTTTGAAATTGAATCATATATTTATCGGCTACTAAACAAAAACATATGAATCTGATCAAACTATAAGTAGTGTTATGGAATGGAATAAGTAGAGTAATCAACAAACCCTAAGCAATTTCAAGCAAAGCCACAAAAAAAGAAAAACCGCAGACTAATCGGAACAAATCCAAATGGAAACCACACAGTGAAAAAATGCATTATTCATAACCCAAAAATAAAATCAATCTAGTAAGTCTAAGCGGCCACCTATTTATCTTGCATCCAATAAGAAGAAAAAATTTACAACCCATAAATTGAAAACTGATATTTCCAAATTTAGTGTAATGCATATAGCAATTAGAGTATAAATTAGCGGATATAGGGAACATACACTTGGGCTTCTTGTTCTTAGAGCACGAAGAGCACAACGTAACCAAGATCTCCTTTGGCTTCGATCACAGTTTTCGTAGAGAACTAACTTGGCCGCGGAGTGGCCAAATCTACATTTTTCAGAGTTGATGTCATCATAATCGGAGGATTTATCGAATGAAGAGGAGTATAAGACTTCAATGCCAGTTTGGGAGCAAGAGTCCTTCGTTTGCGGCAGGTAAATGGGAGGAAGAGGAAAGTCATGGATTTAATATCTCTTAAGTATTGTTGGGGATTCTCACGTATCTTAGTTCGAGTCGTGTCGATTAAGACACTCACCTTAAGAGATATTCCGGTACCCTCACAATTTAGGTAACGGCACTCTCACAGGATAAAACGAACTCGTCCCCGATGTCGCACACCGGAGGAATCAAGAACAGCAAAAGATTTTTTTTTAGAGACTCAAGAATTAGAACACTCAAAAATTGAAGAGGCCCAAATTGTATTCAGTTATTATCTCAACTTGATACAATCACTACATATTTTCATATGTATATTATCTATGTATTTATATATATATATATATATAATAAATAATAAAACGTGATAAGCATCCCACAATTGTTGCACGTTCACCAAAATATCTGTTTGTTGGCAACGTTCACCATATAAGATGCAACAACTTTATTTGACCAATTCAAATGCAATAATATATATATATATAAATAAAGCCTTCACGTTTTACTTTTATTATTAATATATATATATATATATATATATATATATATATATATTAATTATGAAAACGTGAGAAACAACCGAATGCATAACGTTAGTAAAATTGTAACCACTTGGCAATTCATCACCATAAAAGGTGGAAGGATCTTTGACACTTTCAAAGATGCAACAAAGTGGTTCCCCCTTTAACTAACTAATATATATAATAAACATTATATTTAATTTATAACAATAATAATTCAATCAATTATTATTATTATAAATTAATAAATATACACATTTTAGATTTGGGTCTCCTTTAATTTAAATAACGTAAGACTTTATTTGACACACACATGTGCACTTATATTTACAACAGTAACTCTTCAACAAAATTAGGATGATGTCACAACCCAACTCTTTTTGCATATTAATTAATTTTATTTTAATTTTTAATTTTTTTGTTATTTTCTTTATTTCATTCTTTATCTGCAATTTTTTTCAATTGATTGAGATGAAAAAAAAACTCAAATGGCTAAAAAATTCACTTAATTCCCATTCAAATTCTAAAATTTTAAAATATTTTTTTAGTTAATCCTAAAATGATAAGATATCTTATTATCATAAAAAACTCTCTTTTTTTCGACCGCCAAAGTACGTAGTAGGAAACTAATGAAAATGGTAGGAAATCTTTGTTTTTTTTTTACTAATCTCCTACAACACTAGCCAGTAGTATTTTTGATGTGGTCGCAAATTAAATTTATGACTGATTCACTACTGAAAAATATATCCTATTGTCATTTACTACAAAATATCAGTAAGATATTTAGAAGATTATACTTTTATTGAAATATTACAATCCAACCCAAATGTAGTAGAAAAAATTGACTATAAAGGTATGTTCTTTAGTTAAAAAAGATGAGGGAATGGAAATGTAATGTCAATATTATGTGATGTGATGTAAATGGAATATAAGTGGGTAAAATAACCATTTTGTCCTTATATTAAAAGTGATAATAGAATAAAAGTGGGTAAAAAAATAAGGGCAAAAACATAATTTCATCACATTGAAAATAGTAGGGTTTCTTTGTTAGGAAGAAAATGAGAGTCTCTTTCCATCATAATATCTTTGTAAAGAACATGCAATAATATTAATATGTGCAATCAATTATAAAAGCTGTCAAATTGTGTCTGATTGTTAATGATGTCCAACCTAATTTACAGACTGGTGAGTGTGTATTTAAACAAATATATAAAAAACAAAACATTTTAAATTTAGAAAAAGATATAAATATTAATTATTTAATCAACACATCAGGAATTTTAATACTTTGTTTTTTAGATATTAATAAAAACGAAATATAAAAATATTGTAAAACTTTTTCGTTTTTTATATATTTTTTATTTTCTTGAGTTTTATTAATTAATCTGTATTTTTAAATAATTAAATTGAAATATGTTTTCAATTGTACTCTTGTTTGTCATGAGATTGTTTTTCACTGGTGTTGATTATTCTTCATGTTTGTTTCAGTTTCAAGATTCCCATCACCTTCTAGAAAAACTTAAAAGGAAGAAATCAAGAAAATAGTTAATAAATATAAGAAATAAATAAAACAAATGAAAAGAATATGTGAATTAATCAATAAATTCTTTTAGGAAGGAAACAAGAGCACCACATCAAATAGGATGAAAGAAACAAGAACATAACACCACATCAATAACAAAATATGATGAGAAAAAATTGAAGGAATCAAAATTTCAGGAAAGCTTTTCTTATAAAAAAATAAAAAAAATAGAACCAAAACAAGAAAAATCAAACAAAACAAATCCTAGTCACAATATTAAGTGTCCCATTGTACTTGTTAGATAAAAATTTACCATGAGCTAAATGAATAAAAGTCAGTAAATACAAGATCCTAGTAAATGTTTGTACCACTTTTTCTATTAATTTAAAAAGAAAAATCATAAAAGAGGTAATTACATTAAGAAAAGAACAGAGTCAACATGAAATGGCTTAAGAAAAATAAGATTCAATACCAAGGTACAAGAGACAAAAATCGAAGAGTTATAACTAATAAGTACGTGTGTATATGCAAAAGTATTTTTTCTGTTCTCAACGTTTGGGGGTCTTGTCAGTTTCGCCCATAACATTTTTTCACTGTCAATTTTATCCCTAACGTTTTACGTTTTTGCCAATGTCACATTTTTCACTAACATCATTAAATATTTAACAGTTTTTGCTGATGTAGCATCCTATATGGTAAAAATATCTAATTGGGCATATTTTTTTTCCACATCAGATTTCCTACCATTTTTTTGTTGTCAATTGTACCCCTAACGTTTTACGTTTCTGCCAATGTCACCCTTTTCACCAACAGTGTCAAATATTTAACAGTTTTTACTTACGTGGCATCCTACGTGGCAAAAATATCTGACTTGACACTTTTTTCCCACATTGAATTTTCTACTCATCTTTTTCCCCCATCAAAGTTGTGTCGTTTTGACCTCACCCTATTCCTTGTAAAATGTAACTCAAATGCACGCACTGTTTTGCTCACAAAAATATCGGACACGTTATCCATTCTCTATTTTAGGAAGACATCTCCGACCTTCGATTATTTGAGAAAACGTGAGAATTTCCGAGCACCAATTCTGACTTCTCGCCGACAACGTCTTCCCAAAATAAAAAATAGATAACGTATTCGAACCAGTACTCCCTTGAATTCCAGATGATGTAATTCATTAGAACCCAAAAGAGGAGAGAAAGAACTTGCTAGGCCCAGATCCCATTCGACTAGTGTTCAGCTCACGTAGAAAGATGGGCTTACTTTGATTTCTCCCATTCTAAGTAGCTATCACCAAGTCACGTGCACCACCAGATGGTGGGTCCTGACTCATATGTTGAGTATTTACCCCACTATCCTTTTTAATCTTACCACCTACTCCTTATTTCCTTCTAAGACCTCAATTGTTTTTTTTAGTTTTTCAAGGTATCTCCCAGCTCAACAGGTCAAGGACTAATCCTTCGCAGATTTGAGCTTTATTTAAGGGTTTGCCGCTGGCCAATTGGTTGCTGCATACACAAGGTGGGACTCGAACCCCCAACACTTGTTTAAACGACCTAGTGAGCTAACCACTAGACCAACCAAGTTTGGTTCTAAGACCTCAATTTTAAAAGTAAATAATAGTTTCAAAAAATATTAATTATATGGATGTATATAATAACTATCATTCTCACTCACTTCAAAATTCTCAATCAAGCCCTTAAGTAAATTTTTTCCATAGCAAGCCCTTCAGTAATTTTTGAAGTTATAACTATATAATTAATCTTTAATTTAATTTTTAAAATTTTACCTTTAATTTTTTTTTAAAAAAAATTAATGCTCCAATTATTTTAATAATTTTTAAAGCTTGTAATAATAATTAAGTTAAATAATTAGGACAAATAAAAAAAAGTATAAAAATTTTTAATTGGATTTGTGGAAAAAAAAATTTAAAATTTTTAAACTAAAATTTTAGCATCGAAATATTTTATTATTGAAAGTAAAAACACATTACAACAACAAATATATCCGCCGCAAAAGAATTTCTTTGCAAAATAAAAAAACAAGGCTGAGTGTGTCGGACCCTGACATATGACTCTAAAAGATTGTATAAAAAATTTTTTTTATAGGTGTAGTATGTTGGAAATTTAAATTGATGATACAGTAATTTAATAATTAATTATTTTTAAAATTATATTTAAATAAATTAGCTCAGGTAATGATGGCAAAGTGCACAAAAAATTAAAGAAGGATTACAGATGTCAAATTAATTACCATCCATTTTGAAAATGCTTGAGTCACATGAAGAAAAGAAGGATATTGATGAGCATTTATCTTGCTTATGCAAACCATATCCCACACGGTTTACAACTGTGCACTAGGTTCACAACTGTCAAATTAAGAAGCATCCGTTTTGAAATGCTGGAGTCACGTGAAACATCATTGAAACAAGTACAACCAATGCTGTAAGAACCAAACCAGACAAAGACTCAAACAAGTGTTTGGTTCATGGTCTGATCGATTTAACCGGTTGAGCAGTCGTTCGAATCGGATGACGCAATAAATAATAAATATTAATTATTGTTAATATATAAAATGTCATCACTTAAATTTTAGGTATCAACATACATAATTTTAAAGTTTTAAATTACATGACTTTTCAAAGTTTTAATTTTCAAGACTTGTCAAACTCTGAAAGAACTTGATCAAACGAAACATGAAATTCTTAATAATCATGACTTCTTAAATTTTAATTTTCAAGATTTTTTAATTTTAATTTTTAATATTTTTCTAATGTCTTTTTTATGTTATTTTTTATTTTTATTTTTCAATTATTTATTTTTTTTAAAAAAAAAAAATTGGACCAGTTGGACGGTCCAACCCGGTTAGACCCCGGTTAAATCCGGTCCAACTAGAAAAATGGTTTTTTGGTCCAACCAACTCGTCTTTGTATCCGTTAACGGTTGGGCCGGTCGGACCGTCCGGTCCGGTCCAAACAACACTAAGTATAGGGATGGCAATAGGTAGGGTCTGGGTAGGATATTGCATTCCCCGGCCCTGGCAGTCAATATTTTCCCCATCTCCGGACCCGTCCCCAACCAGTTATGAAATTTGATACCCGTCCCCGGACCCATCGAATACTTAGATCCCCAGACCGAGCCTCGGACCTGAAAAATTTACTATTTTTTCTAAAAAATTTGCTACTTTCATCATAAGTACTTTAATCACAAGTATTGAACACACATTCATAAATTTAATTATTTCCAAATTGGGTAAAGTACCCTTGCCGCCCTCAAACTTTGCTGCAATGTTCATTCCTGCCTCCAAACTTTTTTTTGGTTCATGCCTACCCCCAAACTTTCAATTTTGTTTTTTGCTCACACTGTTAACTTGCTTGACGGAATTTGCTGACGTGGACTATGAATGTGTATCTCTTTTGCCACCTCATTTTACAACTCATATTTTACTTTTTACTTTTATTTTAAAAAAATTAACCTAATCCAAATTTAAAAAAAAAATCAAACTTTTATCCTAAAATATATATTTTTTAATTTAGATTAGATTAATTTTTTAAATAAAAGTAAAAAGTTAAAGGTGAGGTGGACAATGACTTGGCAAAAAAAGTACACAATTTGATATGATATATAATATATATATATATATATTATATCACCGGGTCCGGGGTGAATGCACCCTTACCCGTCCCCGAACCCAGACTTTTACCCGTTAAAATCCCCAGACCCGAACCCAGACTCATTTTTTTAATACCCAGACCCGGACCCAACGGGTAAATTTTTCGGGTACTCGTTGGATCCGGGTAAGATTGCCATCCCTAATTAAGTACAACACAATACTATTGTCTGTCATCCAAATCTGGGATAATAAAGTCATGTTTGGATACGGGTATTGTTTTACCACTTAAAGAAATCCTTGCAACTTGTTTGGTTAGGCATATATCGTATTCTACAGTTATATATATAATTATTCATTAAATTCAAATCAAAATAATAAAAAACATGTTTGGATATAAGAATTATTTTATCACTTAAAAGAACTAAGGAAGACTTACAACTTGTTTGGTTAGACATATATCATATCTACAATTAGAGTTGATGTTTAGTGGTACGATAGTACTGAACTTCAGTACATCCCTCCAATCAGTTGGTCCATAAACCATTCAAGTTGAGCCCTAATTAATGTGAGTTTTTATTAATATTAACAAATGACACTACATGATTGGAGGGATGTACTGAAGTTCGATGGTACGGTACCATAGAACTTTTATCCCTACAATTATCTATAAAATTTAATCATTAAATTCAATTCCCAATAATAGAAAACTTTTTTTTTGCCAATTAATAGAAAACTTATTCGACTAGCCATATATCGTATTCTATAAAATGTACTCACAAGATCTATCTAAATTCAAATCCAAAAAATTAAAAAAATTGGGTACAAGATTTTCTTTATCATTTGTAGGAAAGCTTACCACTTATTTAATTAGGAAAATTTACATTAAAACATGATTAGTTCCATTGATATATTGTTTATAAATAATTCTTAATGGTGTATAGTAGCATTGTTATAGTGGGATGACTATTTTGATTCATATATCTAAATTTTTCTTTTTAAAACTTATTGGCTTTTTAGAATTGACTCTTAAATAATGAATTCTTACCATTCTACTCGTAATCACATTTATCTCTATCATTCTAATATTCTTCTAATCTTCTTAATATACTTTAACATATATAATTATAATTGTTATCATGGTTCAATTAGAATGTGACAAGTGCATCATTCTTTATATCCTGTTTAATTCTTTATTTAAAGGCTTGGGTAGGGGTGGCAATGGGCGGTTACCCGCTCATTTTTTCACTATCCACATCCGAATTTGAGCAATATATCCAATATCCGAATCCAAATCCTAAAAAATATTATTTTCAATATCCGTATCCGAAATTCCCAATATCCGAAACACCCAAAATACCCGAAAAAATAATGGATATTGAATACCTTATAATCAAGTAAACTACTTAATATCCACCCAATAAAAAAAGTTATAAAAATAACATTTTAAAGTAAAAAACATACATAATAATTATAAATAAAAATTAAAAACAACAATTATAATAACATTAAAAACACAAAATATTATTTAATAATATATATTATATTTAATATTTAATATTATATTAAATAATATATATTATTTGGATATCGGATATCGGATACCCTATCCGCCCATTCATTTAAGACGGATATAGGGTACCCGACGTCAATCCAATACCCAATGGGCAATTATGTTTTACTATTCGTACTCTATCAGATAACCGATAACCTTTGGATATCGAATTGTTTTTTTGGGCGGATGCCATCATATACCCATTTTCTAAGTACCCATTTCCACCCCTTGGGAATTGAACCCTTGTTTGGTTGAATGACTACAAGAATCTCAGGTTTGAACATTCCCTAGTTTTAGAGTTATGTTTAAACCCTCGGATGGTGAAGGGTTTGGGAGCTCAAACCTAAGGTTATAAATTAAGGGTGTACCTAACAAGTGTCCTAGGGACTAGTTAAGGTTTCTCTTATTGGTTGAGAGAGAATTTATTATTTTGAACTTGGAAAAAAATCGATAGAAATAATTTTTTAAGCTCCTTCATTGATTGAAATGAATCTTTAGACAATGTCCTTAAAGCACTTGTTAACAAAACCCATAAATGTTGATTGACGTTTGTAGCATATAATGATGGCAAAGTGCATAAAAAAACAAAAAAAAAGTATATATACTCGTACAAATGCTCCATAGAGAAGGGTAAATTAATTTCTATGAATATTTAATCTAAGAGTAAAATGATTATTTTACTCAATCCCTATTTTTTTCATTATTTTTTGCTAACCAGATATAACAAAGATAATATATATTTTTTCTTTCCTTTCAATGGCTAAGTAATATAGTAACTCTTCATCATAATTAGGATGGCGTCACAAACCACCCACTTTTTGCGTATTAATTTTATATGTAGTTTTAATTTTCTTTCTTATTTTTTATTTCATTCTTTATTAAATTAATATGACGCAATTTTTCACTTGATTGAGATGACAAAAATAGTTAAATGGCTAAAAAATTCAATTAATTTTCATCTACCATTTCAAAATTTTGAAATGTTTTCTTAGTTAATCATACAATCATAAAGCTATAATAATAACTATAAAAATATATATATGCTTGCCATTTTGGGTAAATTTAAATAATGTAATTAATCTTACATTACAAATACATTACATTATACAATAGTTTTACAATAAAATTGCACAACTTACACAAAATTAATACAGCAATTGATAATTGATATGATCTAACAATAAAAAATAATTCAACATAGTTTTTTTCCAATATAATTTCATCTTTGCAACTAATATTGCAAGAAACTTAAAGCATCACATGACATTAATTAACTTTTTGTGTAGTTTCGTTGAGATTCTATAAACAATCTTCTAAATAATGGTATATATCTTCAACCAAGTGATAGATACTATATTTTTTTTAATCAAGGAGTAGTGTCCCAAGCTCAAATTTTGTGTATGAAAAAATCTTTGTTGAGAACAAGATCAGCTCTAATTCGTTGTAGAATCTTAGATAGCTCGAATAAGACTAATCAGAGTCTAATGACCTTCTGAATAATGCTGATGGTTTTGATAAAAAAAGTATTGATCAGCAGGAGACTTTATGCAGTGCTTCTAGCATTTGGATAATTAATAATTGACCTCCATTGCACGTCTTTCTATTTCTCTCTTTTTCCTTCAAAATACTCTATTTGCTGCATTAAATTAAAGAAAGAAAATAATAATATAAGGCTTCAATACATGTCCAAACTAATAATAATAAATATAATATTGTAATTATTATTTAAATTAAATAAAAGTACAAATACCCCTATTATGGAGGTCCTTCTTTCTCTACTCATTTCCAAAGCATTAAGTCTCTCTCACTGTCAAAAATTTCTCAAACATCAGTTTCTCATGCCGTTAGTTAAACAAGAAAGTAATAATATTAAAAAATAAAGGAAATTAATTAAAATGAAAGAATTAGTTTGAATATATATAGATTTGTTCATACCTCGAATTCTAATAAGTTGATTGAAGAATTGTGAGGGATTGACCTAATGTTTGGAATGTGAGTAAATTATGGTCATAATGTTTGGAATGTGAGTAAATATTGATATCATAGGATATTGAATAAGTTGCTCTTTTTTTTTTTAATTTTAGGAGGGTGGTATTTTTCCATTCTCTTCCAGTACAATATTATCGAACGTGTTCTTCTCATATTCTAGAATGTAAATTCAAAATATAACCCATCCTGCATCATATATATAAAATCATTGTTAAGTGTATGTGGCATGCATATATACATGAAATTGTAAAACATGGGTAAAAGGAAAGTTAACTGATAAATGAAATGTTATACCATGAAGAATTGGAATTTGTAATGAGCAGAAGATGCTAGAACTTCTCGAGAAGAAATGAAACTTAACGAGGGATTTTAGTAATAATAAGAAGAAAAAGAATATATATGGAAGTTGTAGATCGAGTTTTTGGTGTGAAGAGTGAAGGGAGGAGGAGGTATTTATAGATGAAGTAGAGAAGGAATATGTGCATTTATCTTGCTTAATAGCATATCTCACGCGGTTCATAGCTGTCAAATTAAGCTTCCGTTTTGAGACACTTGAGTCACATGATCAAATGAAAAGGAAGATGAACATTTATCTCATTTATGCAAAGCATATTCCACGTGGTTCACAGCTGTCAAATTAGCTTCTGTTTTGAGGCACTTGAGTCATAAAGAAGAAGAAAAGGAAGATATGAGCAATTTTCTTTCTTATGCAAAGCAAATACCACGTGGTTCACAGCTGTGCACACAGTTCACAACTGTCAAATTAATTTGCATGCGTTTTGAAACGCATGAGTCACATGAAGAAGAGAAGAATGATGAACATTTATCTTGCGTATGAAAAACATATCCCACGCTAGTTGTTCACAGTGCACGCGGTTTACAGCTATCAAATTAATTAGCATCCATTTTGAAACGCTTGAGTCACATGAAACAGAGAAGGATGATGAGCATTTATCTTGCTTATGCAAAGCATATCCCACGCGGTTTGAAATACTTGAGTCACTTAAAGTAACTAAGGAAGGCTTACAACTTGTTTGGTTAGGTATTGTATTCTACAAATATATATAAAATTTATTCATTAAATTCAATTCCCAATAAATATATAATAGAAAGCACAAGAACGATGACGGTAAAAAATTGACTCTAACGACGACGGTTGTTGTGACCGTTGTCAATGCTAGCATCGCATTGGATATAGCAATAGTCACAACAATCACGGAAGTAACCATCGTTAGAAGCTGGTCTGTCCTAACGATGATTCTTGAGGTTTACAGTCTATCCTAGCGACAACTATTAACCGTCACCAAAGTGTTGTGTTGCTTTGAAATTCAAAGCTTAACTAGTAACATCTATAACCTTTAACGACGATTTTGATCATCGTTGGTTTTGCCTTGTTTTTGTAATATATTTACTGCAGTCATAACCGTAGCTAGTGGTCAATATTGGCGACGGTTATGACCGATGCTGCCTTCAAAAAAATTTATTTTTATCTTTGCTATTGTTTTTCCCTTTTTTTTTTTTTTTATAAAAGTAATATATATATATATATATATACCTTATGACTAAAATATTATTTTGGTCTCTCACAGATGCCTCCTTTGTCAATTTAGTCCCTCACGGTTTGATCTGTGAGGTACCAAATTGATAATGCCAATCTGTGAGGGACCAAATTGACAAAGTAGACATCTGTGAGGGACTAAAAATAATATTGTTTTTTTTAAATTTTGTAAAGAAACATTTTAGCGGCGGATATATTCACTACTGTAATGTGTTTTAACACAACAAGATATTTCACTCCTACAACATTAGTTAAATTTTTTTTTCCACAAGTCCAATTAAAATTTATATACTTTATTTATTTTTTCTAATTTTTTAACTTAATTATTCTTTAAAGCTTTAAAAAATATTAAAATAATTTGAGCAATCAATTATTTTTTTTTAAAAAACTAAACCTAAAAATTTAAAAGTTAAATTAAAGATTAGTCATATAGTTATAGTTATAAATTCAAAATTTACTTAAGGGCTTGATTGAGAGTTTTGAAGTGAGTGGGAGTAATGGTTATTATACATATCTATATCATTAATATTTCTTGAAACTATTATTTTCTTTTAAAATTAACATATTATTTACCACTACAAAAAAATGAGTATTTTTAATAATTTATATTTTGATGACAATGTAGTTGTTTAAAAAATGTACTTTTTTCAAAAGTTAAATTTTAGTCATCGAAATAAGTTGTTAAAAAAAGACAATAATAATATTTTTGGAAATCAATAATTGTCAATAGTTTTTTACAATATTTTTGTCAAAATATAAATTGTTATGAATACTCATTTATCTTGTAGTGGTAAATAGTATGTTAATTTTAAAAGTAATTAGCAGTTTCAAGAAATATTAATTATATAGATATATTTAATAAACATCACATCCTATTCTCTTTAAAATTATCAATCAAGCCTTTAAATAATTTTTGAAGTTATAACTATATAACTAATTTTTAATTTAGTTTTCAGATTTATACCTTTTAATTTTTTTTAAAAAATAATTACTCAAATTGTCTTAATATTATTTCCAAAGCTTATAAAAATAATTAAATTATAAAATTATAAAAAATTAAAAAAGTATTAAAATTTTAATTGGATTTGCGAAAAGAATAAATTTAAAATATTTTGAACCAATGTTATAGCAACAAAATTTTTTGTTAAAATATTTTGAACCAATGTTATAGCAACGAATATATCCGCCGCTAAAAAGCTACTTTGCAAAATAAAAAAGCCAGAGAGTGTTAAGCGAAGGCCCGTGACACGCGGCTTCAAAATGTTGTATAAAATTTTTTTTGTAAGTATAGTATGTTGAAAATTTAAATTTACAATATAGTAATTTAATAATTGATTTTTAAAAAAAATTATATTTAAATAAAATAGCCTCATAATTAGAATGGTGTCACAAACCACCCACTTTTTGCATTTTAATTTTATATGAAGTTTTAATTTTCTTTCTTAGTTTTTATTTCATTCTTTATCTTTATTAATATGATGCAATTTTTCACTTGATTGAGATGACAAAAAACTCAAATTGCTTAAAAGAATAAATTAATTCCCATTTATCTTTCCAAAATTTTGGAAAATTTTCTTAGTTCATCCTTTAATCATAAGGTCTCTTATTATGTAATAATAATTACAAAAACAAAATCTTCTTGCCACTTTGTCTAAATTTAAATAATGAAATTAATTCTACATCAAAATTACTTTTTAAAAATACACTCCATAATAGTTTTACAATAAAATTGCACAGCTTATACAAAATCGATACAATTGATAATTGATATGATCTAACAATAAAAATAATTCAACCTGATTTTTCTTCAATATAATTTCATTACTGCAATTAATAATGTAAGAAATTTGAAGCATCACTTCACATTAATTAATTTCTACAGTTTCGTAGGAATTCTATCTTTAAAGAATCCTCTAAATAATGGTATAGATCTTCAATCAAGAGACAGGTACTCTATTTTTCTTAAGTAATGTCCCAAATTCAAATCTTGTACTATAATTAAAAAAAAATCCTTGCTAGGAGATCAGTTCTATTCCGTTATAGGATCTTAACTAATTCGAGACTAATTACAGTCTACTGAGCTTCTAAATGCTAATGATTTTGATTAAAAAAAGTTCCAATCCTCTTCCTCACCAACTTATACTAGGCAAAAGTATATGTTCATCACGAGCCTGATCATCCCATTCTCTTTAGTCACACTTGAATCTTTTTGAATTAGATAATAATACTTGACTTCCCCGTCCTTCTCTTTCTCTCTTTCTCCTTCGAAATACTCTTTTTGCTGCATTAAATTGAAGAAAGAAAATAATAATATAAGACTTCAGGTTGTGTTGGTGCTCATTTTCATTTAGCATAAATGAATAAAAAAATTGTAACTCTCAAAAAAGTTAAAAATATATGAAACTTTTAATTTTTGTCATTAGGTGGTACTCTTATGGATGAGAGAGAGTAAGAAAGTACCTTAGAGGTAGGATTTTTGTGAATTCAATCAGTTGATTGAGCTTTCTGAGAATGATCTTGTAAGATATTGTAAATTAATTTCTGTATATGCGCTCTTTTCAGAGAAGCCTCAACTGCTAAAATATCAAATCTGTACCCTCGATCTGATCTATCTTTGACAGTACAAAAGATTTGAGTAAAAACATGAGAGGCATTAGAAACGATCACTATATATTTATTAACAATGAAAACTGAAAATCTTGTAGAAACTTGCCAGTAAAACATACAGGTCTTGAAGTCATTGTAATTAATGTTTGGAATGTGAGTAAATATTGATGTCACATGACATTGAATAAGTTGCATTTTTTTCATTCTCTTCCAGTGCAGTACTACCGAACGTGTTCTTCTCATATTCTTGAATATAAATTCAAGGTATAACCCATCCTGCACCATACATATAAAATCATTGTTAAGTGTAAGTGACATACATATATACATGAATTTGTAAAACAAATGGATAAAAGGCAAATTAACTGATAAATGAAATGTCATACCATGAAGAATTGGAATTTTTAATGAGTAGAAGATGCTAGAACTTCTCGAGAGGAAATGAAACTTAATGAGGGATTGAAGTGATAATAATAATAATAAGGAGAAGGAGAAGAAGAAGAATATATGAAAGTTGTAGATGGAGGTTTTGGTGTGAAGAGTGAAGGGAAGGAGGAGGTATTTATAGATGAAGCAGAGAAGGGAACATGAGCATTTAGCTTGATCATATCCAAAGCATATCTCACGCGGTTTATAGTTGTCAAATTAGCATGATCAGTTTAGAAATGCTTAAGTCACATTTAACGTTATTGAAACTTTCTTGTTTGTTATCCAAAACCATATATTAGAAAAAACATGTTTGGATACGGAAAATGTTATACCACTTATCGAATGACTTCAAACATGTTTGGTTATGCATACATCCTATTCTTCTACTGTTGTCTATAAAATTTACTCCTTATATCTGAATCCATATTAGGATAATATAAAATATGTTTGGATACTATAATTGTTTTATTACTTAAATGAAGGCTTACAAGTTGTTTGTTTGGTTAGACATATGTTAGTATTCTATGGTTATCTAAAAAATTTACTAATTTGATTTAAATTCAAATCCAGATATAATAAAAAAAAAACATACACTACAGTTAGGACTCATGTGGCTAGGGAAAAAAGGGAGATTGGACAATTGAGTCTAAGTGGGAAAAATTTAAATATGAAGAGGGAATAATTTTTTTACCAAAATATAAGGAGGGAAAATTTATGGTGTAATTTTTGGGTTAACAAATTTGCAAGATTTGAAACTAATTCGACTAAATTGAAAAGAGAGAAATCGCCTATTAAAAATAGAGAATTAAATAATTTTACAATAAAAGAATTATAGTCAAAATATTAATTAACAGATTAAATTAGATAATTATAATATTTATTTGTTCTATCAAAAAACATATGTATTTATTCTCTTTAAATCAAATACTTACTCTAATGTAATTTAGATAATTATTATACTTATGAGAAAATAATACATATCATGTTGGTTTATTAAGTATGACAAGTAAATAAACATATTATAATATTATATCAAATTTAATAAAATGATTAAAATAACATAAGAAATATATATTAGGTTTATTTAGAGTTATAATAAATATATAAATATTTTTCAAATATTTTAATAACTTGAAAATCTGTCTCTAACAATTAGCAATGCCCTAAATAACTATGGAATGCATTTCGTCTCTAATCCGTGTCTAACATGGTTAGAAATGGAATATTGGCTATTTAGATAGAAAATTTCATCTCTAATTAACGTTTTTCTTGTAGTGGCAATTTCACAACTGTCAAATTAGCATGAGTTTTGAAACGCTTGAGTCACAAGTAGAAGAGAAAGAAGATGAAGATTTATCTTAGGTCATGCAATTTCACAATTGTCAAATTAGTATTCATTTTGAAACACTTGAGTCACATGAAGAAGAGAAGGAAGATGAACATTTATCTTATGCCACAAGGTTTCACAGCTTTCAAATTAGCATTCGTCTAGAAACGCTTCAGTCACATGAAGAAGAGAAAGAAGATGAACATTTATCTTATGCCACGCGGTTTCACAATTGTCAAATTAGCATCCCTTTTGAAACACTTGTGTCACATAAAGAAGAAAAACAAGATGAACATTTATCTTATGCCACGCGGTTCCACAGTTGTCAAATTAGCAATCTAGCATCCATCTTGAAACGCTTGAGTCACATGAAGAAGAGAAGGATGATGAACAATTATCTTATGCCACGCAGTTTCACAACAGTCAAATTAGCATCCATTTTGAAACACTTGAGTCACCTAAAGAAGAGAAGCAAGATGAACATTTATTTTATGCCACGCATTTTCACAGTTGTCCAATTAATTAGCAACCGTTTTGAAATACTCCAGTCACATGAAGAATAGAAAGAAGATGAACATTTATCTTATGCCACGGGTTTCACAGCTGTCAAATTAGTATTCGTTTTGAAACGCTTGAGTCCCATGAAGAGGAGAAAGGAAGATTAACATTTATCTTATGCCACGCAACTTCACAGCTGTCAAATTGGAAGACAAACATTTATCTTTTTTAATATCTAAACCCAAGATCACATATCTTCATATCTATGTTTTTAATATTATTCTATTAAATATTAATTAACTTTTTTTATTCATCTTTTTTTAGTTATTACAGAAAGGGAACATGGACATTTATCTTGTTTATTATGCAAAGCATATCTCAAGCGGTTTCACAGTTGTCAAATAATCATCCGTTTAATTGACACGCTCGAGTCACATGAAGAAGAGAATGATGATGTGCACTTATCTTGCTTATGCAAAGCATATCCCACGCGGTTTCACAACTGTCAAATTGGCATATGTTTGATGATGAGCATTTATCTTGCTTATGCAAAACATATCTCACACGGTTCACAGCTGCGCACACAGTTCACAGATGTCAAATTAATTACCATCCGTTTTGAAATGTTTGAGTCACATGAAAAAGAGAAAATGCTTGAGTCACATGAAAAAGAGAAGAATGATGAGCATTTATCTTGCTTATACAAAGCATATCCTACGCGGTTCGCAAATGTGCACGCGGTTCACAGTTGTCAAATTAATTACCCTCCGTTTTGAAACGCTAGAGTCACATGAAGAAAAGAAGGATATTGATTAGCATTTATCTTGCTTATGCAAAGCATATCCCACGCGGTTCACAACTATGCACGCGGTTCACAACTGTCAAATTAAGTAGCATCCGTTTTGAAACGCTTGAGTCATGTAAACATCATTGAAACAAGTACCGCACAATACTATTGCCTGTCATGCAAAGCTGGGATAATAAAGTCATGTTTGGATATGGAAATTTTTTTGCCACTTAACGAAATGCTTACAACTTATTTGGTTAGACATATATCGTATTCTAAAGTTATATATAAAAATTTATTCATTAAATTCAAATCAAGATAATATATCGTATCTATAAATATCTATAAAATTTAATCATTAAATTCAATTCCCAATAATAGAATAATAGAAAACTTAATTGGCTACGCATATAACGTATTCTATAAAATGTACTCACAAGATCTATCTAAATTGAAATTCAAAAAATTCAAAAATTGGGTACAAGATTTTCTTTATCACTTGTAGCAAGACTTACAACTTATTTAATTAGGCAAATTTTCATTAAAGATGATTAGTTCCATTGATCTATAGTTTATAAATAATTCCGAATGGTGTCTAATAACATTGTAATAATATTGGAATGACTATTTTGATTCATATATCTAAATTTTCCTTTTAAAACTTATTGGCTTTTTAGAATTGACTCTTAAATAGTGAATTCTTACCATTCTACTCATGGCCACTTTTATCTGTAATATTATCATATTCTTCTAATCTTCTTAATATACTTTAACATATATAATTATAATTGTTACCATGGTTCAACCAGAATGTGACAAGTGCATCACTCTTTATATCCCGTTTAATTCTTTGTTTAAAAGCTTGGGATTTGAACCCTTGTTTGATTGAATGACTCAAGAATTTCAGGTTTAAACATTCCCTAGTTTGAGAGTTTTGTCCAAATCCTCTTATGGCCAAGGGTTTGAGAGCTCAAACTTGAGGTTATAAATTAAGGGTTTACCTAACAAGTGGCATAGGGCACTAGTTAAAGTTTTCTCTCATTGATTGAAAGAGAATTTATTATCTTGAACTTAGCAAAAAAGTCGATAGAAATAATTTTTTAAGCTTCCTCATGGGTTGAAATGAATCCTTAGACAATGCCCTTAGAGCAGTTATTAGCAAAACTCATAAATTGTGATTGACGTTTGTAGCAGATAATGATGGCAAAGTGCTTAAAAAACAAAAAAGATTACCAAAAAAGTATATATACTCATACAAATGCTCCATAGAGAAGGATAAAATGGTGAAAATATTAATTTCTATGAATTTTTTAATCTAAGAGTAAAATTCATTTTACTCAATATTCATTTTTTTCATTTTTTTTGCTAACCATATATAACAAAGATAATTTCTTTTTCTTTTCCTCTATGGCTATGTAATATAGCAACTCTTCACAACCCACCCACTTTTTGCATATTTATTTTATATGTAGTTTTAATTTTCTTTTATTAAATTAATATGATGCAATTTTTCACTTGATTGAGATGACAAAAATACTCAAATGACAAAAAAAAATTCAGTTAATTCCCATCTACCATATCAAATTACAATATATATACATGTATATATGTATATATATGTATATATGTATATACATATATACATATATATACATATATACATGTATATATATACATGTATATACATGTATATAGATGTATATATATATATTCGCATCATTATATAATAGTTTTACAATAAAATTGCATAACTTACACAAAATTAATACAACAATTGATAATTGATATGATTTAACAATAAAAAATAATTCAACATAGTTTTTCTCCAATATAATTTCATCTTGGCAACTAATATTGCAAAAAACTTGAAGCATCACTTGACAATAATTAACTTTTTGTAGTTTCATTGAGATTCTTTATACAATCTTCTAATTAATGGTATAGATCTTCAACCAGGAGTATTACTTTACCAAGCTCAAATTTTGCATATAAAAAAATCTTTGTTGAAATTTTAACTAGCTCGAATAAGATTAATCAGAATTTAATGACCTTTTGAATGCTGATAATTTTGATTAAAAAAGGTATTGATCCTCTTCCCCATAGAAATCCCAAATTCTGCAAGTTGATTTAGATTGGGTATAACTTCAGCAGGAGACTCTATGTACATATTACACTTCACTTCTCTTAGCATTTGGATAACCAATTTGTTTCTGTGAGCATTCAAATGGATATAGTTCCCTCTGCATTAACTTGTTCCATAGAAACTGCAATAATATAATATTATATATATTGTAGTGAAAATCAAGTCCAACATATATACTAGGCAAAAGTATATGTAGCGATTAAGGGAAACACAATAGAAAGTGCTATAGATTTGTTCATACCATTATTTCCAATAAGTTGATTGCAGAATTGTGCGGGATTGACGTAATGTTTGGAATGTGAGTAAATATTGATGTCATATGACATTAAATAAGTTGCATTTTTTTAAAATTTTAGGAGGATGGTATTTTTCCATTCTCTTCCAGTACAATATTACCGAACGTGTTCTTCTCATATTCTTGAATGTAAATTAAGATATAACCCATCCTGTACCATATATATAAAATCTTTGTTAAGTGACATACATATATACATGAATTTGCAAAACAAATGAGAATAAAAGGCAAATTACTTATAAATGAAATTTCATACCATGAAGAATTAGAATTTGTAATGAGCAGAAAATGCTATAGAACTTTTCGAGAGGAAATGAAACTTGACGAGGGATTGAAGTAATAAGAAGAAGAATATATGAAAGTTTTAGACGGAGGTTTTGGTGTGAAGAGTGAAGGGAAGGAGGAGGTATTCATAGATGAAGCAGAGAAGGGAAGATGGGCATTTTATCTTGATGCAAAGCATGTCTCACGCGGTTCATAGTTGTCATATTAGTATGATCAGTTTAGAAACGCTTGATTCACATGAAACAATATTGAAACTGTCTTGTCTGTTATCCAAAACCATATTGGAAAAACATGTTTGGATACAGGAATTGTTATACCACTTATCGGATGACTTCAAACTTGTTTGGTTATGCATACATCCTATTCTTCAACTGTTATCTATAAAATTTACTCATTGTATCTTAATCCAGATCAGAATAATATACAACATGTTTGGATACAATAATTGTTTTATTACTTAAATGAAGGCTAACAAGTTGTTTGTTTGGTTAGGCATATGTTAGTATTCTACGGTTATCTAAAACATTTACTCATTAAATTTAAATTCAAATCCCAATATAATTAAAAAAAAAACATACACTACAATAAAAAAAATATTTTCAAGGACCTATATTTCGACGGCTATTTAATTGTTAAAAAATAATAATTTTTTCAACAATTAAATTTTAGCCGTCGAATATAGGGCTTGTTTAACAACTATTTTTGCTTTCTGTCCCCCAATTTTTTTCAAATCTAATCCTCACAAAATATAATTGTTGAATCACCCAGCTCATAATCCTAACCCCAATAAAAAAAATAAAAGTGAACTCTCGGCCCCGCCACTAGAGAAGATAGCATAAAACAAGTAAGAATGATTTATCGCACCCGTCGCAAGATTGATCAAATTAACTAAATTATAATGCATTATAACAATGCAATCCGGATCGTATTCACTTAAGGAGCCTTTACTTAAAATTCTAAGCTAAACTAAGTGTCAAAAATATGCAATTAAGAAATTAGAGTGTTGTGTTGGTTTTTTTTAATTATCTATTAAATGATAAGTGCACTAAAAGTAAACTAAAGAGACACTAAATTAAAAATAATTGGAAATAATATAAGAATGTTCTTGAAAATGAAATTATATAACTATCCTAGTTCAAATTGATATGGGAGTTAATTCTTCATTAAGTCTTTAGAAAAAAAAAACCCCAAGTTACCACTTAATTCAGCAAGTAGCAACCAATCCAATAAACACAATTAAGAACCACTTAATGTATGATAAAAATTGGGCAAAAGCAACATATTTCATTCTTATGTTGTTTGGACAACCATCACAAATTTAGATGAATTAACATATTATGATTCCTACTATCAGAGGCTATAACATCATTAATCACCATCAAATGCTCAATTGGTTCACACCCACTTTCTTATATTGCTTGGAATATCATCACAAACAACAACAACAACAACAATCAAAGCTTTTTCCCACTAGGTAGGGTCGGCTATATGGATCAAGCGACGTCAACATGTTCTGTCTTTGTACATTTATATGGTTAAGTTATTTATGGCTAGATCCCTCTTAATCGTTTCTCCTATTGTTTTCTTTGATCTTCCCCTACCTCTAGTTATTATTAGGTTATCTTCCATTTGGTCAACTCTACGTACCGGAGCCTCTTCCGGCCGCCTTTGTACATGACCAAACCACCTAAGGCGTGTTTCGACTAATTTTTCAACAATAGGTGCTACTCCCACTTTCTCTCTAATATAATCATTCCTAATCCTATCTATTCTAGTGTGACCACTCATCATCCAGCGCAACATTCTCATTTCTGCCACGATGAATTTGTGCTCATGCTGGCTTTTTATCACAAACATAGATGCATAAATTAATCATGAATCCTCCTATCAGATGCTATCATAATAAAATTAAACATCATCATATGCACAAATGGGTGATAAAACTGCAATATCCAATCTAAACCATAAAGTCTCAGTACACATAGATAATTTACCAAAAATCTAAGTTCTTAAATTGCATAAAGATAAATCTTAAAACTAGGAAATCAAATATGCAATTTACAAATTAAGTATTAAGATAAAATAATTCCCCTTTGAAGCATAAGAGCTCAAGCTATAACCTCCATCTCCAAGAAGCAAAAATACTAGTCATACATTGGGAGAGATCTAGAAAATTTCTTCACTTCAACCATGAAGTTAGAGTGAAAATGTGATGATAATGGTGAATGAAACGTCCAAACAGAGCATAAAAATTGGATCTGGTGCAATTCACTTTCGTGCAATTATAGAAATTGGATCTAGTGCAATTCACTTTCGTGCAATTACAATACAATTACTTTAAAATACACATTTTTACTTCATTTGTTAAGTAATTTTAGTGATCCACACTGATAAAGACCTACCATGAATGGATTAGGGACCAAATATTTATCAATATTGGCAATTATCATCACTAAATAACTTTATGAGACTATTTATCAATATTAATAACAATTTGTTCCCTAATCCATTTAAGACGATGTTATTTGCCAATATTGATAAAAATTTGGTTCTTAATTCATTCATAGTAGGTTTTTATTAGTGTGAGTCCCTATTAGTTGAGAATGGATCTCGTGCTTGGCTCTTCTATGCATTAGTATGCTAGACCGACTTTTTTTCCATAGTTTTCTTCACTTTTTTTATTTAAGCTTGAAAATTGTAAACTTTTTCTAAAGAATAAGAGTTATAGACACAAAAAAATTAAAAAATTCCATACAAATAATGACCTACCGTAAATGGTTTAGGGATCATCTTTATTAGGGACTAAAAAATTAGTCCCTAATCTACTCATAGTAAATCTCGATTTACGTGAAATTTTTAATTTTTTTGTCTATATCTTTTATACTTTAAATATTATTTAAAAAAAATTATAATTTCTCAAATTTAAATAAAATAATGAAGAAAACTATGAAAAAAAGTCGGCCTAGCATGCTAATGAATAGAAGAGCCAAAAGCACCGGATCTATTCTCCTATTAGTACTTCACATATAAACTAAAAATGTACATTTGAAAATAACTACATCATAATTATGCGAAACCCTAATTGTACCGAATCGAATTTTCTATTTTGATTCTTTCAAAATAAATTCACCAAACGTGTGTATTAGTCCTTCTAGTGAAAGGATGAGGTATGGCCACGTTGAGGGCTTAGAAGCCATGCACGTTTTCTTTGTTTTCTTTGTCTCCACTTCATTTCTTTCCTTCCCTTTTCTTTTCAGTACACTCATGAGATCATCACTTTCTCAGCTCCTACTCTTCCACCGTCAAACTCTAAGCCGTTTGGGTTCCAAACAAATTTCATCATCGTCAATGGACAGAGCTTCATCAGGTAGATTAATCAATCGAGCATCTTCTGATCATCGGTTTCATATCATATTGCGCCGCGAATTTAATTACTGTCGCTATTCTAGTTCCGTCTATCTGTGTTCGCACACATTCATAGAATCGCTGCATTTATAATTTCAAACCCTAGACATATCATTGAGATTTCGTTCGGCTTTAATCAATTGCCAATTTCCTTTCCGCATTCTAATTGATTGATTTCGCCGGTTCGGCGTTGTTGCTTCTTTAAGGTACGGATGGACTCGATCGAAGTAGGGAGGCCGGTAGTAAAGAAGCTTGCGATTTTGGTGAAAAGAAGCGTTTATCTGACACCATAATTCCTCATATTCTGCGTATGTGAGTAATAGTTTCCTTAAACTCCCCATTGAACACGCAGAATTTTAACATTAGGCTTTAGTTTCGGTTAGTTATATCTATATATATCTTTGGTGAATATTTGGAAAGGGTAAATTATAGTTTAGTCCCCTGTCCTTCACTTCAATTTCTCTTAGTGCCCTTGTGGTTCAGAGATTATTGAGTTCAATACAGCTTACATATTTGTGAATTTGATAGCAAGTTAACTAGTTTTGCCTACATTTACACTCAAACCCTTAGGTGGCCTTTGGTCGAAGGGGAGGAATTTGGTGGGAAATAGAAGTGAAAATAGAAATGGAAATGGAAGTAAGTGATAGAAAGTATGTTTAGTATGCAGGGAAATGAAAGTAGAATGTAAGAGTATCGTTATTTGTATGGTGGGAAGAAGATAAGAAAATAGAAAATAAAAGTGTGAAATGTTATTTTTGCCCTTGCTTTAATGCTTCTGTTATCTGTCAAGTAAATAAACACATTTTATAGGGGTAATTTGGTCCATAAAGTTGCTTCCTAGCAACTTCTCCAACTCCCCTACCTCCTCACATGGTACCTTGCTTCCCTCTCTTGAGTGAAGCATCTCACCTCTCAAACTCACCTCTACCTACCAAACAATCACAAACCTCACCTCACAATCACTCAACCCCTACCAAACAAGCCATTAAGAATTTAAGAGTTAACATGAGAGTTTTACTTTGGCAGTAAAAACATTCATATAGGATTTTGCCTATCCAAACCTTGCAATCTCTTTTGTATTCATATTCCAATGATAATTATGTGGTATTTCCAGGTATGGATCAACTGCAACAGCTGTTGACTTTGAAATCTATGCCCCAGATGCTTCCTTTGAGGATCCACTTATGTGTGCACATGGGTACGAGGTTATTTTTGTTTGTCCTGATCCTGAAATAGCAACTGCAAATGCCAAAATTACTCTCTTAATGAATATTCTTATAAGAAGACTCAATTATATTCTTATCTGATTTTAAATATGATACTGCAGGGTGAAGCAGATCAAATCAGCATTCTATTCTCTTAAGAAGGTTTCTTTTAGCTTCAAGCTGATCTGTACTTTTGTCTTTTTCTTTGTGTCCTTCTACACTTCGTGTTAAATTGACATAAATAGATATGAATCCTTTCTATAAAAAAAAATAGATATGAATCCTGCTCCAAGTAATATTAGGTTGATAGCTTGTGACATGAAAGTAATTATAACTAGGCATTTGGCAATTCCTATTTTCCTTAAATCAGAATATTTTAGATTATTATCTCTCAAATATCTGCTGACTGCTATAATATAGAGATATGTCATCCATGTGGATTATCATGCATTAAATAGCAGTGATTATTTAATTAACAGTGAAAAATATCTTTCTTCTTTTTTCCTCCAGGCTAGAAGAATTTATTGATTTTTTTATGATCACTTGTTTGAAATGAGAATGTTGTGTTGGATGAATGGTCACACTACAAATGATAGAATTAGGAATGATTACATTAGAGAGAAAGTCGGGGTAACACCTATCATAGAAAAATTAGTAGAAACATGCTTTAGGTGGTTTGGTCATAAGGAGACTATTAGAAGCTCCTGTACGAAGAGTTGACAAGATAGAAGATAGGCTAATAACTAAAGGTAGGGGAGACCAAAGAAAACAATAGGAGATATTATTAGGATGGATTTAACTAGTCATAATCAAACTATGGAAATGAGTAAAGATAGAATATGTTGGCGTTTTTTGATCCATATTCCATATAGCCGACTGGGGAAAGGCTTTGTTTGTTGTCGTTGTATTCGATAATCACTTGTTTAGCAGTCAATTTTGGTTTATGGTAGTTAGGGAGGATTCTTGATATCTACAATGAGTTATGTTGTCTGGTTCTTTCTTCTGTCTTGTGGTTTTTTATGTTTGTCTGCTTCTTGTCTCCACATAACTCAGGTATTTAGTGAGTCAAGAATTGTGGAATACACTGTTGAAGAAAATATGATTTCACCAGGAAAACAAGAGGTAGGTAAAATTTGTGTCATTTAATAGTTTGTAGTTCTTTCATCTTCCATATGCGCTTCGCTTTTCCTTAACTATATGGAAGTACTTACATGATTATTATATAATGATCCTAATTCATGGATATTGCATACAGATATTAATTGATAACAAACAACACTATAAATTCTTGGGGAAGGACATTGATTTGGCATCACTTATCAGGTTGTATGTTGTAGAGGGTAAAGTTGTTCGCCATGAGGACTGGTATGTACTAGGCTTATACACACTTACTATTTTCTACTTGCTTCCTTTTTTTCTTATAGGAAAGATTTCTCTTGTCTCAATTTGGTCCCTTGATCATAAAAATATCAATTTTTTAAGACCGATGACTAAAAGACCTCAGAACCATTATAATATAGATTTCTCAAGGGTGGGGGTCATATTTTGTTTGACCACCTCCACATACCAGATTTATAAAACATAATAAGAAAGGAGATGGGATCCTATGAATTGCAAAATTCTTTGAAGTCTGTGAAGTGCTTTGTTTTTGCCCATATTAACCCGTAAGCGGTGGTTTAATGTGTAAACTAAATTATTGTTTTTGGTGTACTTTAACACTTTACAATATGTGCACTTTAGAGGAGAAGTCAGTCTTTCATCAATCCTTTGAACCAATGTGAACAATAGTAGATTATCTTTAGAGTAAATTAACGGTTTGGTCCCTGAAAGATGTCTCTTGTATCAATTTGGTCTCCGAAAGATATAATTGTCAAATTTGATCCTTGAAAGATGCACCTCCAATCAATTTGGTCATTCGGTCAATTTATTGGATGGAAAAGTTGACACCGTTAATGCCATGACATTTTTCGACACTTAGTTGATGACTAGGATGTCATATCAGTATCCAATCAGTTTTTTAAAAAAATCAAAGTATTGAAATTTAAAAAGCTGACTGAATTCTAACATGGCATTCTAGTCAACCAACAATTAAATGTCCAAAAGTTCCACGTCATCAACCATGCATCACTTAGTCTGTTTGCTTTTTTCTTCAATTTTAATATTTAAAATTTTAAATTGTTTTAAAAAGCTGACTGGATGTTGACATGACATCTTAGGCAACAAATAAGCATTAAAAAGGTCACGTCATCAAAGGTGTCTATTTTTCCATTCAATAAATTGACCAAGGGACCAAATTGATTGGGGATGCATCTTTCAGGAACCAAATTGACACAAGGGGCATCTTTTACGGACGAAATTGTTGATTTAGTCTTATCTTTATCATGTATCACTAATTAACATTTGGTTGGAGATGAAATAGGTGGGACAAGAAACCATTTTGGAATAAAGAAAGAGTGAAGGTGCCACTGGTTGGCCGAGTTGCAGAAATGACTCGTAGGGGATCAATGCTGCTAACTCATGCTTTGATGGGGTTTGGGAAGGATCCATCTGCCTGATCAACTATAGAGTTCACTACTGTAAACACACACACACATATATATATAATTCTGTACGAGTGCTAGACTTTACGTGGACTTATGACAATATGTGTACATGTTTGTTATTGTACATTTGTTGAAATTTTTTTTTGGATAGAAAAAGAATTGTGGAGTTTTTTGGGATTTTAAATTTTAAATTTTAAATGGAAGTTCTAAAAATTTAGAAGCAAGGCTGGGAAGGACTTCCTATCCTAGTTTTGTCTACAAATAGTTCTTGTCAATTATAAAATTTAATATAGAACTAACTCGAATTTTGCAATTTATGCCAAAGATTCTTCTGGTAACTTTAATTTACAACTCTAAGCGGGTATGTGAGATTATTTGATGAGATTTTTTGTGTAAGGTCTTTTTTGGTAATCGAAGACTAAGCCAAGAGGCTACACAACACAAGTCTTGGGAAAGCATACTCCCATTCTGTCCTCTAACATGCCCTCCCAGAGGGTGCAAATTGATAGGATATAATTACTTAAAATTAAATCTTTTTCTTATTCGAAAGAAATCATAAAGAGCCAATCTACAAGCAGATAATTTTCAGCAACAGGACACCAAACTCAGCTCGGAGGACACGAACCAATGAACTTCGTGTGCCTTTCCAGTTTCTGCAAACCATGGAGCCTGCTACTACTGCAATCTGCAAACTCTCTTCCCCTGCAAAGAACGGAGAAGAACAAATCAGCATTAGTTCTCCAGTTGGCCTCCTCCATGATTCCAATATTTTTTTTCCAAATTCCAAAGAAACCAATCAGTAATATTCAGACGAAAGAAAGTGTCCCAATGCATCGGTCTAACAAGTCTCTGCCAGAGTTTTCTAATCTCAGTACAATCACGAACCAAATGAAGCACATCCTCAGAATAAGAGATATAGACACAAAGAAATTAAAAATCCTATACAAATCGGGACCTACCGTGAATGGTTTATGGACTGACTACCTTTATTAGAAACTAAAAAGTTAGTCCTTAATCCATTCATGATATATTTTGATTTGTGTGGAGTTTAAAATTTTTTTTATATCTATTTCTTTTATACTTTAGATATTCTTTATAAATATTTACAACTTCTCAAATTTAAATTAAAAAAAATAAAAAACAAAAAAATATAAAAATCTAGCATACTAATGCACATAAGAGCCGAACACTGCATCCGTTCTCATATTTTTACATGTGCCGTAAGGCACAAGAAAGTGCACACTCTCTTAATTACAAGCTATTTCCAAATGAACTTCCATTGAGGTTCAATATTCACACTCATTGAGCCTGAAATGGCCTGATAGGTGAATTTCACTGTGAACTTCCCATCATTAGTGAGGCCCCCAAATTTTTTAAACAAAGCTTAAGGCCTAATTAGGGTATGATTAATTTGGTTATTAAGGAGGGTAGCGGAGGCAAGGGAAGAATATTTACTAACTATTTTTTTTAAAAAAAATTGGAGAAAAAAATATTTGAAAATTTTATATTAATCTTTTTTAACTTTTCTCCTTTGTTAATATGAATTATTATAAATTAAAAAATTCATATATATATATATGAATTAATCTCCAACTTATTTAGCTCTCATTTAAACAAAGCTACATTTTCCGGCTAAACAAGCTTTAAACATTGCCAATAAAAAATGACAAGCACTTTCTCTTAAATTGGTTCAATTAGTAGTTAACATTAGCACTTAAGATACCTTGCTTCATCTAGTAAATAAAGGAATATAACTAAATCTAACGCTTTTAGCTTTTTTATTTTTGTGCTTAGCTTAAAAGCTAATATTAAGAAGAACCGTTATTTTATTGATTTTTTAATGCAAATTTCTATCGAAGAGCATAATGATTAATTCCCCCGCTAATTTGTAAACAACTCGAAATATGCGACAATTGTTTTAAGAATTTAAAACAACTCTATACTCACGGCTAAGGATGAAATCTCAAACATTTAATTAGTTATTTTATAGATTTAAATTTATATAAATCATATATAGGTTTATCAAATAATTAAGCTAGCGTATAGATATAACAATGAGAAATAACCATACATCTTTTCTTAATTTGAACAATGCCTATATTTTATTTTAATCTTTAATTAGACTAAAAACCATTTTTTGTTTTGAAACAAATTGCAAGACATTTAAATGAGCTGTACACCATTGTTTCTCATCAGTATTACAAAATTAACTAATATGAACAGAATAAATTCCTTTTTTGTTCTTGTACGTTGTCATTGTCAACAAAATAGTTGTCCTATGTATATATATATTCGTGGCATAACAACACCATCTACAATCAACTAAGGCTATTCTAAATTAAAAAAACAAAAAGATGAAAAATTCAACACTGCTTTTGTTGGCTTTCTGCTTTATTGCACACCAAGTTCTTTTCGCCGATGCTTCTGGCAAAAATCCCTTGGTACCAGCATTGTATGTTTTTGGTGATTCAACTGTAGATCCTGGAAATAACAATCATCTAAATACGATTGCACAAGGGATTAGGTGGCCTTACGGTATTGATTTGAATAACGTAAGGGGTCGACATACTAATGGAAAAAACGTGGCTGACTTTTTTGGTAAGTTTGAAGAAGATGAAATATAATACATTAGGGGTTAAAAATGACAGTTGGAAATCACAAATATAATTTAATTGTTACTATTAGGATATGTTTCATAACTATTTGATTGTGGTAGGGAACAAATATATTTTTCCTCTAATTACTACCAATATAGTTTAAAAAACCAAATGACAAAATTTCCTAGTTTTCTTTCCTTCACATATCATATAAACAAAAATTTATATATGCTATTCTTTGTTGTTTTTTCTACAGCTACTTATTTGGGTTTACCAATGCCTCCTCCATTTTTGAATCTCTCTGATTCTGAAAGGAGTCAAATAAAAACTGGAATAAATTATGGATCAGGAGCATGTGGAATCTTAAACACAACTAGAGTGGTAAGAGATTAAATTAAAGGGAGAATGTTTGGAAAATTATTGTGTTCATCTTTGGAAAATAAATGTTTTGGTTTCTTACAAATTTATTTTTGACAATCTCTAATTATTTTATTTCTCCTTTATGCTAAAGGGAGAATGTTTATCTCTTGCTCAACAAGTCAAATACTTTACTATAACTAGGATGAAAGATCTTCCGAAAGCACTAAAGACTCAAAAGAATGTGCGCGAGCACTTGGCCAAATCCATATACTTTTTCTCTATTGGCCTTAACGATTACCATCCTGATGTGAACAACAACATCACTAGCAAATTCTCTTCAACAGGCTTTGGTGATCATCTTCTTGATGAAATTACAAAACATATCAAGGTTCATTAATATTCTACATATTTTACTTTTCTCTATATACATTGAAGTAATTAACTTTTTAAATTGTAGCATATGCATCATTTGTTTAGCTTTAGTTTAAGATTTTAAAAGTATGTAAGAAAGGACATAACAAGAGCTAATTGGATATGGCTCTCGTCAATATTTTGAATTAAAACTTAGTTTATTTATTCCATAAACGTGCTTCTTGAACTTATTAAGCACGCTTAGTTAAATGAGTCAATTTTTAACATTTGACTCTCAGCTTGTTAAGTTAGTAAACATTTCAGTTACTAAGAAAATATAATATTATATGGTATATATATATATATATATCATATTTGTCGCATTGTTTATAAATTTGTTGGGGTCATCGCGTATATTAAGCTTGATCACAAATTTCTATTTGTTTCAAAGTATATGTGACGTATTTGAGCTTGCATTATTTTAAATGAAAAGGCTTATTTATTTCCCTCAAATTACCTCATTATAAAAAACATAACATTATTTCTATCAAGTGAAAAAAAAGCTTGAGAGACCTACATTGACTTATTTAAATAATTTCCAGACACTTTATTATCGTGGAGCCAGAAAGTTTGTGTTGTTTGGTCTTTCAACTTGTGAGCCATATCAATATACAGAACATTGTGAATCAAGATACTATGCAGACAAACTTCCAAGAAGGATACTAGAGTTACAAAAGGAATTTTTTGGTTCAATATATACCATATATGACAGAGCCATCATATACAAAAAGATTTTGGAAGATCATGAAAAATATGGTAAGCAAATTCATTTTTAAGTTATCTTTTAGATGTTAAAGTCTACATTTACATTTACAAAGTATTTTTCTTAATATAATTAATTTTAAAATGACTGAATTCTTTATCATTCTATGCTTCTAGTTCTTTTACATGGTTTTCTTTAAATATACAGGAATCACAAACATAGAAGAACCTTGCTTTTCAGAAGGAAAACCTCTCTGTCCTGATAGATCGAAATATTTTAGGTTCGATAAATATGACCATCAAACTCAAATTGTATATGAGATAGCTTCAAAGGACTGCTTCAATGGATCTGCCTGCTATCCTTACACTCTTTTTGAGTTGGCCAAAAAACCAATCTACCACTATGGCTTATGGTAACAAAATGGAGAAACAAAAGTCTCCATTCCATAAAAATTGTATTTTATTTTACATATTTTGTACAAGCAATTATGAATATCACTTTGTGAAATAACAATTATTTTCATTGATCCATATTTAAAAAAAAAATCTTTTTTTTTGTATTTAATTTTGAGTAAGACTTTAACTATTCACTGTAATTTTTTTTTTTCATGAGAATGGTTTGGCTAACTTATTAGGATGGTATCTAGCCTAATGTATAAGATGCTTAAATTACAAAGGAAAAGACCATCAAGAGTTAGGTCCGTTAAAATGGGACTAATGGCTCACAATGCCCTTAACAAGAAATCGAATTCCTACTGGAAAATATGCTCAAATTTAGGGCTTGTTTTGATTATCAGAAAGAATTTTGATAAAATAAAAATAATGATTTGAGAATTAAAAATGGGAGACTAATTAATAAGATGTGCAATATATAATAAAGTAACATTAGATATATTCCAAAAGTATAATCATAAACTCTCCTGTAAGTGGAAATATAACATATATTATTGAGATTTCTAATAACAAGCAAATTAATTCAAAATGGATTTCAATCAACAAAGAGAAGAACTTTAATTCAAATCGCAAATTAATTGCTCCATGATATCGAAAACTAATTTAGAATAAATTACCCCCTGTACGTGTTTTTTTAAAAATAATTTTGATATCAAGATTATCCTCCAATGAATATTTATGTAGTAAAGAAAATATAATTTTAATAGGTAGAACACTGAGGTGACGAACTAACTATAAAATCCGTAGCTCGGTTCCCTTCACGGTAAGTATGCTGGAGAATTATCCTCCAATCATGCTATTTAAGGCTGTGGATGTTCATCACTAAGGGTTTGTTTGGGAATTAAGAGGGGAAGGGAAGGGGAGAGATTAGAGGAGAAGGGAGGGGAGGGGAAGGGAAGGTTAACCTTCCATATGTCCTCCCTTTGTTTGGGTGTTGATACCTCCTTCAAGATACCCCAATTTGGGGTATCTTGAATTTGTGAAGGAGAAGGATAATGGAGGATTAAGGCTTGATCTTCCATTATCTTCTCCTCCAATTTTCATCATCTCAAACAAGAGGAAGATATCTTGAAAGTCTCCACTTCCCTTCCCTTCTCCTCCTTAATCCCCAATCCAAACATATTCTAAAGAACAGTGAGGGTGGAGATGATTAATCTTTCTAGATTAAGTCAAGCGCAATTTGAGAGTCAGCTTCTAAGATGATATTCTTAAAGTTGTGGTTCCAAGCAATCTTCAATCCTTCATGGATAGCGGATAAAAGTTAAGTACTACTGTATTACTGAAGTTCAGTACATCCTTCTAATGATGCAGAGTCATTTGTTAATACTTTTTTCTTATTTATATTGAATAAAATTATATTTTTTGCTAATAAATTTAAATATGTAAGTTTGATGACATAAAAGTCCTAAACCACCAAACTGAACCACTCAAAACCGCTCATTTATGGTTTGGTTTGGTTTGACGCTATCAACTTAAACCGATAAGTGTACCAAATTTTCACAAAAAACTGCCCGCCGAACACCCTAGTAGAAACTGTATCACAAATTTGGGAAATTTTTAACATTGGGTGGAACTATTTTTTTAATAGCTTTTTCAACAATTAGGTAGAAAAAAAGCCTTCACAATATTTTAATTTTAATTTTAACCCTACCGCAAAATTATTAGCATCTCATTCTCGATTTTTCAACACCTAAATAGAAAAAAAAACCTTTAGCATTTTTAACACTACCGTTGAAATAAATGTTTTAAAACCCGGACCGGACTAGCCGTTCGGTCGATCCGAGTTTAGCTAAAAACCCGATTTTAAGTTGACCCGGGTTGGACCGGTCAAAATCGGTAACCTTGACCGGTTTTGATTGACCCTTTTTTTTGGAGTCGAGCTTGATATTTTGGGCTAAACTTGACTACATACATTGTGTATTTTATAAATGATATAAATATTTTAATTAATATTATTTAAGCTTATTATTATTTTTATATATATAGTTGGATAATATAAATTACTCGTTATATTTTAAATTCATGTATAAAATACAATTTTTGTAATATAAAATATATATATATATATATATTGATATAAAAACTATTCAAATATTATTATTATTATTATATATATATATTATCAACCGGTTCGACCACCGGTTTAACTGATTGAACCAATTAGCCCATGACCTAGGAAATTTTCCGATTCAATAAACGGTCTGATTTTTAAAACATTGGTTGAAATGCTTGCAAATCTTTCGTGCGCCTCAAAGACCCCTCTTCATCTTTTAGTAAGCTTCTATTTGGTGCGCGCGACTATCCCTTGCAATTCGTTGAAATCAAGCAGAGTATGAAACCTTGTTTCTCCCGCCAGCTTTCGCCTGAAACTTGGAATGTGAAATCGCGCGTCCCTTCGTCTTTCGTCCTAAGAATTTAAAAGAGCTCCATACACATGACTAAAGATGAAACCTTTAATATTTAATTAGTTATTTTATATATTTAAATTTATATAAATTGTTTATGACATAATTAAGTTGGCGTATGGATATAACAATGAGAAATAACGATACATCTTTTTTAATTTGAATGATGCTTATATTTTATTTTAATCTTTAATTAGGTGAAAAACCATTTTTTGTTTTGAAACAAATTGCAAGACGTTTAAATGAGTTGTACACTATTGTTTCTCATCGGTATTACTAAATTAACTAATATGAACAGTACCTTCAAATTTCCTTTTTGTTCTTGTACGTTGTCATTGCCAACAAAATAGTTGCCCTATGTTTTTTTTTTGTATATATATATATATATCTATCTGTGGTATAACAACATCATTTACAATCAATTAAGGCTATTCTAAATTAAAAAACAAAAAGATGAAAAATTCAACACCGCTTTTGTTGGCCTTCTGCTTTATTGCACACCAAGTTCTTTTTGCTGATGCTTCTGGCAAACATCCCTTGGTACCAGCATTGTATGTTTTTGGTGATTCAACTGTAGATCCTGGAAATAACAATCATCTAAATACGATTGCACAAGGGATTAGGTGGCCTTACGGTATTGATTTGAATAATGTAAGGGGTCGACATACTAATGGAAAAAACGTGGCTGACTTTTTTGGTAAGTTTGAAGAAGATGAAATATAATACATTAGGGGTTAAAAATGATAGTTGGAAATCACAATTATAATTTAATTGTTACTATTAGGATATGTTTCATAACTATTTGATATTGTGGTAGGGAACAAATATATTTTCCCTCTAATTACTACCAATATAGTTTAAAAAAATAAATGACAGAATTACCTAGTTTTCTTTCCTTCACATATCATACAAACAAAAATTTATATATGCTTTTTTTTTTGTTTTTTTGTTCTATAGCTACTTATTTGGGCTTACCAATGCCTCCTCCATTTTTGAATCTCTCTGATTCTGAAAGGAGTCAAATAAAAACTGGAATAAATTATGGATCAGGAGCATGTGGAATCTTAAACACAATTAGAGTGGTAAGCGATTAAATTAAAGCTTATATAAATTTCCATGTGTTCGATTATTCAGTTTATCTTTGGAAAGTAAATGTTTTGGTTTATTAGAAATTTATTTTTGACAATCTCTAACTATTTCATTTCTCCTTTATGCTAAAGGGAGAATGTTTATCTCTTGCTCAACAAGTCAAATACTTTACTATAACTAGGATGAAGGATCTTCCGAAAGCACTAAAGACTCAAAAGAAAGTGCGCGAGCACTTGGCCAAATCCATATACTTTTTCTCTATTGGCCTTAACGATTACCATCCTGATGTGAACAACAACATCACTAGCAAATTCTCTTCAACAAGCTTTGCTAATCATCTTCTTGATGAAATTACAAAACATATCAAGGTTCATTAATATTCTAATATTTTACTTTTCTCTATATACATTGAAGTAATTAACTTTTTAAATTGTAGCATATGCAACATTTGTTTAGCTTTAGTTTTACAATTTTAAAAGTATATAAGAAAGGACGTAAATGAACCAAGTTATTCAAGAACTAATTGGATATGGCTCTCGTCAAAATTTTGAATTAAACTTAATTTTTTTATTCAATAAAATTGCTTCATAAACTTATTAAGCACGCTTAGTTAAATGAGTCAATTTTGAACATTTGATTCTCAACTTGTTAAGTTAGTAAACATTTTAATTACTAAGAAACTATAATATTATATAGTATATATATATATATTAATCATTTATATATATAGCATTGTTTATAAATTTTTTGGGCTCATCACATATATTAAGCTTGATCACAACTTTCTATTTGTGTCAAAGCATACGTTTGTATTTGGGCTTGCATTATTTTAAATAAAAAGACTTGATCAAACTGAGGTTCTACACAATTTAGCTCGTGAAATGCCCTATCTGTTGTTGATTTATTACCCCCAAATTATCTCATTATCAAAAACATATAACATTTCTATCTAGTTAAAAAAAACTTGTAAGACCTACATTGACTTATTTAAATCATTTTCAGGCACTTTATTATCGTGGAGCCAGAAAGTTTGTGTTGTTTGGTCTTTCAACTTGTGAGCCATTTAAATATACAGAACATTGTGAATCAAGATACTATGCAGATAAGCTTCCAAAAAGGATACTAGAGTTACAAAAGGAATTTTTTGGTTCAATATATACCATATATGACAGAGCCATCATATATAAAAGGGTAAACTACAGTTTGCCCCCCTGTGGTTTGACCTAAATCCAGTTTGCCCCCTTGTGGTTTAAACTGTGACACTTAACTACCCTGTGGTTTGGCTTAAAATTAATGTGGCCCCCTGTGGTTTAGAGTGCGACACTTGACCCCCTTGTGGTTTGTTATGTTATCACTTAACTACCCTATATTATTTTTTTCTCAAAATTTAATATTTAATATAACTTATAAAAGAAATTACCTAAAAATAATTGAATTGATTAATTATTTTATCTCTAAAATAATAACAATAAATCCTAATATTCTACTTTCAACTCTTTTTAGTGTTTCCTTCAAACTCTTTTCTTTCCTCTAAACAATAAACCATAATCTTCTACTTTCAAACCCTATTTATTTATATTTAGTTATTAATTAATTATTTTATTATATTTATATTATCTCTAAAATAATATGAAGTTGGATTGTCACTTTATTTTGGTACACTAAATTGGATACTTTTTTTAAGAAAATTATTGTTTAATGTTAGAGTTTCTAAGCTCAATAATGTTAACATTCAATTCAGGTATGTATGTTCCGAACTTGAACAATAAAAAAACTTAAATTTAGTTATATATTTGTATTATATTATTCTTTTACAATTTTATTTTGATTGATTTAATAATTCTAAAACATTGAAGACAAAAAATAACAATAAAATGAATAAATAACTAAATATAAATAATCAATGGAGTAAACAATAAATATTAAATTATTTTATTGATTTTTTAAAATTAAAATTTGATTTTTATATTAATTGTAATTTTTTTGAATTATTTTATAATTCTAGAGTGTTGAATAACAAATTTTAAACATTAAAAGTATAAAAATGATGATTAATTTGACTAAAATTTGGATAGAAGGTAGTTAAGTGATAACATAATAAACCACAGGGGGGTCAAGTGGCACACTCTAAACCACAGGGGGGCACATTAATTTTAAGCCAAACCACAGGGTAGTTAAGTGTCACAGTTTAAACCACAGGGGGGCAAACTGAATTTAGGCCAAACCACAGGGGGGCAAACTGTAGTTTACCCTATATAAAAAGATTTTGGAAGATCATGAAAAATATGGTAAGCAAATTCATTTTTTAAGTTATCTTTTAGATGTTAAAGTCCACATTTACATTTATAAAATATTTTTATTTGTATAATTAGTTTTGAATTGACTAAATTCTTTATGATTCTGTAGTTCTTTTTCTTTTACATGATTTTCTTCAAATATACAGGAATCACAAATATAGAAGAACCTTGCTTTTCAGAAGGAAAACCTCTCTGTCCTAATAGATCAAAATATTTTAGGTTCGATAAATATGACCATCAAACACAAATTGTATATGAGATAGCTTCAAAGGACTGCTTCAACGGATCTTCCTGCTATCCTTACACTCTTTTTGAGTTGGCAAAAAAATCAATCTACCACTATGGCTTATGGTAGCAAAATGGAGAAACAAAAGTCTCCATTCCATAAAAATTGTATTTTATTTTAAATAATTTGTACAAGCAATTATGAATATTATTTTGTGAATTAACAATTATTTTCATTGATCCATATTCTAAAAAAAATCCTATTTTTTTATTTAATTTTTTAGTAAGACTTTAACTATTTCTCTGTCAATTTTTTTTTTTTTTTTTTGCATGAGAATGGTTTGGCTAATTTATTAGGATGATATCTAGCCTAATTTATAAGATGTCTAAGTTGACATATATGTTTATAGTGCTTAAATTACAAAGGAAAAGATCATCAAGGGTTGGATACGTACTCTAGCAAAATGGGACTAATAGCTCAAAATGCCATGAACAAAATATCAAATTCCTGCTGGAAAATGTGTTTAAATTTAGTGCCTGTTTTAATTGTTAGAACGAATTTAAAAGGAATAAAATGATGATATGAGAATTAAAAATGGGAGACTAATTAATAAGATGGACAATAATAAAGTAACATTAGATATATCCCAAAAGTATAATTATAAACTCTCTTGTAAGTGAAAAAAATAAGATATACTATTGAGATTTTTAATAACACGCAAATTAATTCAAAAAGGATTTCAACCAATGAACAAAAGAACTTTAATTCAATCGAAAATTAATTGCTTCATAAAACTAATTTAGAATAAATTCCCCTTGTAGGTGAGTGTTGTTCTAAAAATAATTTTGATATCAAAATTATCCCTCAATGAATATTTATTTAGTAAAGCTAAGAAACTATTAATTTTAATAAGTAGGCCATTGAGATAACGAACTAACCATCTCATTAATATATTCTTCAAGGGGATTACATTACTCTCTATTAAGTTTAGTTTCATGTGTTCTTCTTGAGCACAAACAAAAAATAAGGTATTCAAGTCCCAGTTCATTTTATGCAACTTAAGACGACCATTTCAAAGAGTACATTGTTTATTTTTGATATTAATCTTAGTCTGAAAATTAACTCTAACAATTTCAAATTTAAGTTTCGGGCAATACTAACATATGAAACCATTTTTATTTTCTTTTTATCTAATTCATTTTCGAGACGTTAAATTTGACTAAACACTCACCTTATGTATAATTTTAACGAACTTTCAGATATATCTTTATAGATTTCAATTCCCAAGACAAAATATGTTTCCTTAAATATCAAGTTCACATCAAGTAGAAAAACTTTGCTTCCATTGATATAAGGTATATATTGACCTATTTGATTTTCATCCTTTAAATAATTCAAACAAATAAGAATTTTTAGGGGCTGATTTTGAGGCACCTTATTTTAAATGTACATGATTGTCAAAAGAGCTCCATAAAAAATGATTGTTGAATAATTGGTCTATTCACTATGAATCTAATCATGTGAGTGTCTATGTCATAAGGAATAAGTATGTCTTTTTTCTTATTAATGCCCTTCTAATTCTCATACTTTACACATGTAGATGTAGGATAGTATAAATTAATTTGAATCAGGTTAATTTATACCAACTCTCACATTTAATTTCATTGCCAACAACTGAAAAATTATAAAATAATTAAAATTATCTTTATTGAAATTTAACCAAAATTCATGATTATCATGTCTTAACAATAAAGTTAAATTTTGTAATTATTATCAATCAAGATTTTAACCACGGTGCTTTTAACTATGGTCAAAGGTTTATTTTGGTCCTCTATGTTTCACTCAAGTTTTAAATTAGTCCTTTATGTTTCAAAAGTTTTAAATTAGTCCTTTATCTTTTCCAGAAGTTCTAAATTGGTCATTCTGTTCAAGTCCGTCAATTTCTTAAGTTAATTGCTGACGTGGCGTGCCGAGGTGGACACATAATCTCTTCTACGTGTATTAAATAGCTGAGATGGCCTTGGACACACCAAAAACACCCAAACAACGTCGTTTAACTATGCTGAGAGGACCAATATGAAACTCTAATGAAACATAAAGGACTAATATAAAACTTTAATAAAACATAAAGGACCAATATAGAATCTCAATGAAATATAAAGGATCAATATAGAACTTGAATAAAACATAAAGGACCAATATAGAACTTCAATGAAAAATAAAGGATCAATATAGAACTTTAATGAAACATGAAAGACAAATATAAAACTGTTGGGGAACATAAAGGATCAATATAAAACTTTTGAAATATAAAGAACCAATTTAAAACTTGAATGAAACATAGAGAACCAAAATGGCCATTTCACCTTTAATTATTTATGGAAAGAAAACAATATGCCAAAAATAGTAAAAAAGTGGTTTATAAATTGGGCAAAATTAAACAACATACATCAACGACAATCACACAATCCTCTCTTGTGGATGAAGAATGTCACAAACAATTTATTACCTTTTTTTTTTGTGAAAACTTGAAATTAAATAGGCTTTTGCACGTGTATATACATATTAAAAAACATATACTGAGGGCGTTTTTCTTAATTAAATGCGCCATTGACGACGACGACGACGACAATAATAATAATAATAAAGGTTATCAGTGAAATTAATAAGGAATACTGATAAGACATTGCTTTTCTCCAAGAATGTTAACCAAGGAAGAGGAATATCAACTAATCAGGAGCACGAAGAAGATTAAGACCCAGGAAGAAGAAGGCCATCCTCAGGCCTCTGACATGGACGTGGAAGACTCTAAATCCCCTTATGCTTCGATTCCTGAAGCCCTGTTGGGATTCCTTTGATCGAACCCTAGGACGCCTGACGACACCGACATGGGTGACCAAGAAAAGGAGCTCGCTTCATATTCAAACAAGCAAGACAGGATACCCCAGGTGACTCCTTCGTACGAATTGTACAGAGACAAGCTTGCGAAATCTAAAGGTCAAGACCAGAGGGTTCCTGATTTTGCGAACTTTGAATTTTTGGATCAGGAGATGGAAGACACAATGGAGGAAGAGAAAGAATCCGAAGAAGATGCTCTTTGCCCCATCCTTAGAGTTTCGCTTGATGAGAGAAAAGAGCTGTGCAAAGAATGGAGGATGTCGTTGATCGTGAAAGTCTTGGGGAGGTTTATGAGGTTATTGATATTGGTAATGGTTTCTTGACGATTTTGTTCACAGATCTTGCTGACTATATTTTCGCCCTTCATGAAGGTCCCTGGATCATAGCCGAGCACCAACTTCTCATACCTAGAGATGGAGAACGAATTTTGATCCGTTTAATGTTGAGTATAAGAAGGTCCTAATTTGGATATGGGTTCCGAGTTTGCCAATTGAATACTACCAAAAGCATATCCTATGGAGATTGGGAAACCTCTTTGGTAGAACCCTTAGAATTGACGAACACACCTTACAAGACAAAGACGGATTTATGGAGGTGGAGAGGGCAAACGTTGCGAGAATCTGTGTGGAAGTCGACCTTAGAGAGAAGTTGATTTCTAAGTTCAGGCTGTTAGGAAGAATCCACCATGTGGAGTATGAAGGCCTTCGGCTTGTTTGCTTCACTTGCGGCATGTTTGGTCATGGTAAGGAAGATTGTAAAGCCAACAAACAAGCTTTAGAGGAATTAGGTGAAATTGTAGTAACTAATAAGTAATAACCTGATATTGGATAAATCTAAAAACAGTACACGTGGGGGGTGCAGAGCTTGAACCAGAAAGAATCTCCCCAGCGACAAGCTAGAATAAAGGTCAAGAGGATGGACACCTAATCAACCTTGGGAAAGAAATAAGTCACTGTAAAGAAAGTACTGTAGAGTAAAGGAAAATACTGTAGAGAAAGGTGATAAGAGAGATAGAGAGAAAAATTAGGAAAGAGAAAAAGTATGATAAAAAGTGTGTTTGATATGTATAAAATATGATATAAATTTTTTTTGAGAATTGTGAAACACCATGATTTTACTGGACGCTAGTGCTACCAAAGGAACCCTAAGAAAAATGTGAAACACCAAGGAACCACATATCACACCTTAGTCACCTCCCAGCAAATGAGGACTAAAAACCTAACTGTGTACCCTTCTGTGAAGTCACCTGTGTTAAGAACCAGGATGGAAATGCTAAAGGTGTGCCTAAAAGCAACACTGATAGCACCAAAATCAAATTCGAAAGACCCCCATGACCATGAGGAGCATCTGAGGCAGGTTAGTGATTAGATACCCGAAGAAACAGATGAATGTGGATGTGATGCTGAATGAGCTGGGAGCCACCCAAGTGTACTCTAACTTAATTTAAGTTATTATGATTATTATGAGTTGAAATTGTAGAGGCTTAGCCTCAAAATCCTTCCCCGCCTTATTCGTGATCTCTTTCACATGCACAACTTGACAAGTGGAGTGAAGGCGGATCAAATTATTGGAAAGTGTAGCGTTTCTCATCTTGCAAGAGTGGAAGAACATGGTTTTTCGGGAGGCAGAACCACATATCACACCTTAGTCACCTCCCAGCAAATGAGGACTAAAAACCTAACTGTGTACCCTTCTGTGAAGTCACCTGTGTTAAGAACCAGGATGGAAATGCTAAAGGTGTGCCTAAAAGCAACACTGATAGCACCAAAATCAAATTCGAAAGACCCCCATGACCATGAGGAGCATCTGAGGCAGGTTAGTGATTAGATACCCGAAGAAACAGATGAATGTGGATGTGATGTTGAATGAGCTGGGAGCCACCCAAGTGTACTCTAACTTAATTTAAGTTATTATGATTATTATGAGTTGAAATTGTAGAGGCTTAGCCTCAAAATCCTTCCCCGCCTTATTCGTGATCTCTTTCACATGCACAACTTGACAAGTGGAGTGAAGGCGGATCAAATTATTGGAAAGTGTAGCGTTTCTCATCTTGCAAGAGTGGAAGAACATGGTTTTTCGGGAGGCATTTGGCTTCTTTGGCAGGATGACTCCAATCACCGCCGACCACCGATCACCATCCACCTACCATCACTTTCTTTTTTTATTATAATTTTTTTTTATATTTTTAAAATATAATAATAAGGACATTTTTGTATTTTGACATATTTTACATCACCAACTTTTCCTCCTATTTTATTTCATTCCAAATATGTTTTTTAATTTTACAATTATTTTACATTTCTTCCCTTTACATGACTAATAACATACCAAATGGACCCTACATTTGCAAGATGAGTCACACAACTAATGAAATAGTAAAAAAGTCTTCACTTTTTTATAGTATTAATTATTAACTTTGGTTATTGTAAAAGTCCATCCATAATGTAAATAAATATGTTGGTAAATTATCTACATGACCAAATTAATATAATGGATAAAAATTTTAAAAAAATTAGAAGAGACTATATTGACAAGAGAACAATTTAAAAAGGATTTAATTGATAAAAAAACTAATAGGAACCAAATTAAGATTCGAATCGAATAAAAACTCGGATAAGTGTTCAGATCATGGTCTGATTGATTTAATCGGTTGAACCAGATGATGCAATAAATAATAATTATTCTTAATATATAAAATGGCATCAATCAAATTTTATGTTTCAACATATATAATTTTGAAGTTTTAAATTACATAACTTTTCAAAATTTTAATTTTCAAGACTTGTCAAACTCTGAAAGAACTTGAACAAACCAAACATGAAATTGTTGATAATCCTGACTTCTTAAATTTTAATTTTCAAAACTTTTCTAATTTTTATTTTTAAGAATTTTTTATTTCTTTTCTGATGTTTTTTTTAATAAAAAAATTGGACCAGTTGGACGGTCCAACCCGGTTAAATTCGGTTCAACTAAAAAAATAATATTTTGATCCAACTGACTCGCCTTTATATCCGATTAACAGTCGGTTCGATCCAAACAACGTTGATTAAGAATACATCATTTAAAATTTAGTGGGAGGAAAATGATGTTTTAGTTAATTAAAAAGTGACTTTTCCTGTTTTCCATGATCCCCATTATTGATCTCTGAGAAGGTAAGTGAAAGAGACAAAAGTAACCGACTGTTGGGAGAGTAAAGGGGCAATATGGTAAACAACCAATGCCAAATTTTTTTATTACTGGAAAGTGCTCCTTCGTTGCTTCCGCACTTCTTCTTCTTCAATACTTCATATTTCCGATTCCATATACCACCTATCTTCTCTAATTTAGATTCTTTCTTTATATCAATCTTTTCTAACCTTTAATAAAAGAAAAGATTGAATTTGAGTCCAAAATCGGCAAAAATGGTTTCGGCGAACAAGGAGATGGTTGTTTACTGCTTCGACGCCCTCGTCGCTCACTACAACAGTGAGGAAGCTCCTCCTCCTGCCTTCGACGCGGGCCAACAGTAATCTCTCTTTCTCTCGCGAGTTATTTTCTAAGCTTTTTTCTGCTTATCTGCAAGTGGTATTGAGTCGATAATAGACATTTTTAATGGGATGGGTGTTTGTTTAACTTTTTTGATCATGATGATGGTGATGGAATACGGAATTTAATTTTGTCTAGCGTTGCTCATTTGGCAGACGAGAGTGTTAGAAAGAATTTTTAGTGGTTATTAGTTTTTATGATAATTTGAAGGTTTTTTTATTTCTTTTTTATTTCAAAGTTGACTACAGTGAGCAAAATGTAATATAGAGCAAAATTAATTTGAAAACTTTCCGGCATGATGAACAAAAATCAGATGTGAAGATTTAAGTGAAGTTTGCTGCATCATATGCTACAAGTAAGAGTAAAGAAGGAGGACTATAGTATAAGTTGCTACCTTCATAAATTGTGTTATTTGGGAATCTTGTCCAATGAAAAACTTTTGTTCCTTAATTAGAATATGACCTCTTTTTTTTTAAAAAAAAAATTGTTTTTTTTGTCTTCTGAACTTTTAGAGTGATCATATACGGGAGAAGTTCTGTAACTAGATCTTGGATCAAATCAGGGCATCTCAATTATGGAGCAAGAACAAACACATTAAATGGTTTATGCTTTCTTAGCTGCTGCTTTGATAATTTGTGTGTGTTACTTGTTGAAGGTCTCCCCTCCCTTAGAAGAAAAAACTATGTTTAACATATTTCCTCCATATTGAGTTTTATGGGCCAAAATAGGTGTAATACAATGCCATTTTAGAGAATGAGCATTGAGCATTAGAAGGCACTATTTTTTTTAGTTCAGCATGCCTGGTGAATCTCTAGACATTTTAATGTGAGAGACCATTTTGTCTTTAATAATGATGACTCTGATCTCTGAGTAGAATTTTGTTCGATATTACCACTGTCTCCATTGCAAAACACTCTTATCTTATCATGAAGTTTGTGTGGCTAGGGATTTGGTCATTCTGGCTTCACTTCTGGATCACATGCATTTATTATTTAATTGATAATCACAATCACATGCTTGTCTCCATTCTTATTTTTACTTCTTTATGTTAGTGGCTTGTAATTTTGTTATATTCCTCTTGAGGAAATTATTTTTCTTTGCTAATGCAAGACCTGGGTTTCTCAGGATCTGTATACGAGATGACTGGGAAATTTGGGCCTTTTATTTTAAATTTCAGGGAAGAGGGAGAAATACTTCTTAGGCTTTCTTTTAGTCCAGGACCTACCACCCAAAAATCATGTTGTTGTCTTTGAATAGTTATGCTATTAAGTATATAATAAACCTTGCGAAGCTCCAACAATTCATTTTACTATCTAAATGTAATACGTAGGTTCTACTCAGCAGTCAGCAATGATTATTTCTTGTTGAGTTAAAGCTATACTCCAAAAAAAGTATCCCATCCATCCAGTGAAAGTGTGGAACTGGAACATAAATACCTAGCCTATCTTTTTATTACCACCCTCTTTTAAGTTTGGTGCTACATTTATATGGTTAAGGAACCGTTTGCTTGTGGCTATGTTGTTTTTTGACAGAAAAAAGTACAAAATATTATTAAAGGTGCTTCTTTTGGTGCTTTTGAAAGCCACAGGACTTTTGAGAAGCACCTTAGTGGATTCTTTTCAAAGCTACTGCTCCTGTTCAACATATGAACTATTTAAAGAAGCTTCAAGTTTAATATATTATAATTTTAAGTATATATTGTGCTTCAATTGACTGAGCTGAATCAATCTTTCAGCTGAATCAATCTGGTTTTAGTATATAAAAAGAACCACAATACCAAATACATGTTTTATGTGGATCTGTACAAGCCAAATAAGAGCCAAGCCTGATACTAACAAGTAATCTATAATTGGAAATTTATAATATTTGTCTATTAATAAAGTGTAAACATGTCAAATTAGCTTGAATTCCATCTCAGAATTTGTCTTCCAATCAAGTTAAAAGTTGTCAAATCCCAGATTTGCTCCACCTAGGAATCTAGCTTTATCTTAGGACTTATTTTGGGTTTTAAAAGCTTAAATCATTGTGAGTGTTGCTTTAATTTGTAAGTTCTTTCTTTTGAAGTGTATTATTATGTAATATTGTAAGTTTTTGGTGAACCAGCTAGTGCTTCTTGTGTCACTTCTTTCTTTTGCATAAGAACCACCTATTCTTGTGTACCTTTTGTTTGTTAACTCTAATATTTATTCTTAATTTTGACTTATTAGGTTTGATTTATCCAACACAGGATGTGATTTGAAATAAAATGTTTTACTTAAATGGCACCTCCTCTGTTTAGCCGTTAAAAACAAAAGTAACCAACTTCTTCTATAGACGAACTACAGTAAGTGAGATCATGGTCCAAGTGGTTATGGGTGACTTACCAACTGTAGACATCAGGAAAAAAAGGAACTGTTCCACTCTTCTACTACACTATTTTTTTTTACAGTCAATAGATGTGCAGTGAACAATGAGGTCATGACTATTGGCATTTCTAAGTGATCTACCTTTTCAAAAGCATTTGGTTTATTTATTTAAAATCTACCTTTCTGTTGTTTGGATGAGTATCTTCAGTCGTTTTCATGCTTTGGTAAATAGAAGGTTTAACACTTAAGTTTTTTATAAGAAATAATGAGAGAAAAAAAAAAAAGAACTTATGAAGTCATGTTTTTTATTCAAGCATCTTGTTATCACATCCTTGTTTGACAAAAGTATACTCTGGTTTCAGCCCATTGTTTGTTACCTGGAAGAAAGAGTTAAATGGTGGGGAACCTCGTCTTCGTGGGTGTATCGGAACTTTAGAAGCACACTGCTTGATCAATGGCCTCAGAGATTATGCACTAACAAGGTCCGTTGATGTCTCCATGTAGATTGGATGTGCTTATATTTTATGAAACTACTCTTTTCCGTTTCTTACTATATGGTACTGAATATTGGGCGATAAAAAGCCAGCATGAGCACAAATTCAACGTGGCAGAAATGAGAATGTTGCATTGGACGAGTGGTCACACTAGAATGGATAGGATTAGGGATGATTACATTAGAGAGAAAGTTGGGGTAGCACCTATGGTCGAAAAATTAGTTGAAACACGCCTTATGTGGTTTGGTCATGTACAAAGATGGTCGTTAGAGGCTCCTGTATGTAGAGTTGACCAAATGAAAGATAGCCTAATAACTAGAGGTAGGGGAAGACCAAAGAAAACAATAAGAGAAATGATTCAGAGGGATCTAGCCGCAAATAACTTAACCATAGAAATGTGCAAAGACAGAACATGTTGGCATCGCTTGATCCGTATAGCCGACACCACCTAATGGGAAAAGGCTTTGATTATTGTTGTTGTACTCTTTTCCGTTTCTTACACTTAGGCCTGGAGGCAGGAAGGGAGTAATTCTTGTCTTTACACGGTTCTATAATTCTCATCTAAGCTTGGTTTTAAGTATTCTTGTAGGTTATAAAATTCCTGTTGCTATTCTATCAAAAAATTAAAATTCCTGTTGCTATGGCAGTAAGAATTAAGAATCTCAGCAAGGTTGTCAAGATCTATATTTTACTTAAGATTGATCAAGAATCTAAAAAGACAAAGTTGTAGGATCAGATTGAGTATTAAAAGATCCTACTTCTAAAGAAATAAACAACAAACAAAGTCTTTTCCCACGTGGGGTCGGCCATATGTCTCAAGCGATGCCAACATATTCTATTTAGGCTCATGGTTAGGTTGTTAATAGTTATAATATACATATACTACTGATATACCTATATTATTTCCATATAAGTATAATATTATCAATATTCGGTATAAATTTCTCAAACATAACACAATTTTTAATAGTAAAAGAACTTTGCAGCAATAGCCAAACTAGAAGAAATTGCTACACAAGGTCTGAAAACAAGTACTAAAGGAAAAGTACAAAGATCCAAATCCTACTTCCTATTAGCTTTAAAAGACTCTCCTTTCCTGCCCAAATGCCATTTGCCAAAGCTATAATCTTCTTTATTCAAGACCTTTGGCTATGACATTCATTGTTTGCCTTGACCAAATGAAGTTTAAAGTTGAACAAATTAGGGGTGGGGAGGCTACAAATTAAAATGTCACGTGATTTGTTATATTGTAAGATTTAAAATTTGATTCTAGAAGATTTAGATCACATTATACATAGGAGCAGATTGTTAGGGGCATTTGGAAATGTAAGATCATAAGATCTTAATATCTAGATTGAGATCTTGACAATTGTGATCTCAAGGACTTCCTTGGTCTAGATTAGGAAACCACAATCTATGTTATAAGTTTTCTGAACAGCAGGAAAATCATTTCCCCCCTGAATTTCACAAAGATTTGGTTATGTGAATACAAAAACTTTGAAGGATTTGTCTTAATTTGTTCAATCTCTTCGGCTGTAGTACAACAACAACAACAAACAAAGACTTTTCCCACTAGGTGGGGTCGGCTATATGGATCAAGCGACGCCAACATGTTCTGTCTTTGCACATTTCTATGGTTAAGTTATTTATGGCTAGGTCCCTCTTAATCGTTTCTCCTATTGTTTTCTTTGGTCTTCCCCTACCTCTAGTTATTAGGTTATCTTCCATTTGGTCAACTCTACGTACCGGAGCCTCTTCCAGTCGCCTTTGTACATGACCAAACCACCTAAGGCGTGTTTCGACTAATTTCTTGACAATAGGTGCTACCCTCACTTTCTCTCTAGTATACTCATTCCTAATCCTATCCATTCTAGTGTGACCACTCATCCAGCGCAACATTCTCATTTCTGCCACATTGAATTTGTGCTCATGCTTGCTTTTTATCGGCCAGCATTCAGTACCATACAGTAAAGCTGGTCTTATTGCGGTGCGATAAAATTTCCCCTTAAGCTTAATGGAAGGAAATTTCAAATAAGATGCATTGTTAGTGATTTGTTTGGAGCCAAAAGCTAATTCATGAATATTAGTCTTTGTCATTAGCAACTTCATGATAACAGTTTCTTTTTGTCTCATCAGAAATCTAGAATTGATAGCAAACTTTCCTTGTCAGATTAAAATGTTTTCCTTGTTCTTCTATAATTGCCTCTTTTAGCAAAATAGGTATTTGCTTTTTGTTTATTACTTCTCTAGAAAGCTCTGTCTCTACAGTTTCTTCATCCGTTGAAATGAGCATATTGTTTGGGTTCAAATGTGGGTGGAAGCCCAGTTGAAGATCTCTACCGTCTTTTAAGCTCCCTGGGCCTCAACATATATTTCAACCTGTGCCTTCTCTCTAATAGCAGTTTATCTACGTTTTTTTATTTAAAAAAAACAGTATATCTCTTACTCCTTCACGTTTCTACATTTGGAATATGTTGCAGTGCACTCAGGGACCGCAGATTTCCACCCATACAGGCAAAAGAGTTGCCTTATTTGGAGTGTACAGTCTCTCTTCTTACTGATTATGAAGCTGCTAATCATTACCTTGACTGGGAGGTATTCACTGATTCTATTGTTTTTGATATTTTGGTATTAAACAATAATCAGAAAATGAGACTAGAAAGCTTTTATAAGTTATATTGTGATCTAATACATTATGCATGGAGCAAATTATCTTTTTAAAAAAAAAAAAAATCCTCAAAGGGTGTGGGAAGGGCTATGATGGTGGCTGGGCACTTAATAAGAAGCAAACTGGAAAAACCAATGTCTTATTAATAACTTAAGAAATGAGTAAAGACAGAATATGTTGGTGTTTTTATCACTATAGCCGACCCTACCTAGTGGGATAAGACTTTGATTGATATTGTTGTTTCCCCTTTTTTTCTTCAACACGTGTCAGTCCTGTTATTTGGTTTTGTCCTGTCTTTTTTTCCTTGCTTTGCTGTATTTCTAGAAGTTTAAATTATTGTGTTGTCCAAAATATTTTTTAGAACCAAGTATATTATCATTATGGTATTGGATTGGGAGGTGGTAGTTTTCATTAACATTTTCGTCGACAAGAGTCATTAAGTTATGCAATTTATCCTCAACTTTGAAATTTTGCAAAAAGACCCCACCAAACTTTTAACTTTTGTTCAAATAAACAATCTTGCAATCCTCCATGGCCCATGGAGCGCATGACGTGCACCATGTCAGAATAAGTGGTTTCTGCAATGCCTTAATTGTGGCATTGCCCAATTAGCCATGGCACTGTGCCATAGCCAGCGATCGACAACTACATTTGGTATTGTGAATTTGATTATTGAAGTTGCTGTTTGGTTTTTCAGGTACAGATGTTTTAAATTGCGCAATTTTTAAAATCAGTGCAAAATATAATGTTGATTCATTGATGATATTGTATTTATATTGTCTTTTCCTGCTGGGATTTTATTGCAGGTAGGAAAGCATGGTATAATTATTGAGTTCAATGATCCTGACTACAACACAAGACGTAGTGCCACATACCTGCCTGAAGTGGCTGCCAATGAAGGTAACTTTTGCTTACTATTCAAAGATTGTGTGGTGTCACTAATAGAAAGTTGTCATAACTGGTCAAATAGTTCTGTTTTTTTTGTTTAAACAATGGTCAAATAGTTTTAGTTCCTTTATTTACATTCAGCAATTAGAAAAAACAAAAAACAAAAGAATATATATAAGAAAGCATACGTTCGTGTTTAAATCTCTTATATTATTTAGGCATTTTTGCCCCTCTTGCGGGAGCCTTTTTCCAAATCCCACCTTATGGAAGCCTTGTGCACTGGGCTGTCCCTTTTAAAATATTGTAAAAACTGTTTTTAATAGCAAATTTGATTAAGTGTTTGGTAATAATTTTCAAAATTTCATCTAAATAAAATGATAGGTGAAAATAATAGGTGAAAATTTTTCTATCAAAAAAAAATAATAGGTGAAAATTTCTGGAGATTATTTTTTGTATCTCTGCTCTTCATTGCCTCATTAATATCATGGAATTTGTTCCTGTGAAATACTAAAATCAAATGCTTGATAGTGATGAGAAAAAATAACCATAGGTGAGTTGGATTAGATTTGGTATGTTGACTAGGTAACCCTACCCAATGAATACTATGTTCACAAACAAATTTTATTTGACAAGATCTCATGAATTTGGGTCAAGATCATCCCAAGTTCATTTTTTGTAAAGTTCTCTGAGTTCCATTGAAATACACGGGATAATATGCAAGATGTGATTTGTTTTTACGAGTTAATGATAAATAATAAAAATAGTAATTTTAGCGGACATCAGAGGATCCAATCTCGTAAAAATATGGATCTATGAAACATGGAGACTACAAGAAAGGAGTTGTTTCCTTTTTGACTTATGTCAACCACTCATAATAAAATCAATGCTATACTGTAAAATAAGTGGAGGATCAACGGACCCGGATCGGATAAAGTGACTTTATGTGAAGTGCACTTCAGCCGACAATCCAGACCATTGATCGGTTAAGATGCAATTTTGTTGCAGTCGATCAACGGTCCAGATCAGTGTGAACTGCACTTTACCTTATCCAAATTGAGAATCAACACCCCATCCTCTTGCTTATGTTTGGTTTTCTTTGGATTTCAGGTTGGCAAAAAATAGAGGCCATTGACTCTTTGATACGTAAAGCTGGCTACAATGGTCCAATAAGTGAGTCACTAAGAAAGAGATTACAGCTCACCCGTTACCTAAGCTCCTTATTTACCATGACCTACAGTGAATATGTTTCCTTTGTGAAGGATGCAAGAGGCCAAGCTCCCTCTATTCTTTGATCACTTCCCAAACACCCATTTGCTTAAGCTTCTAGCTTGTTTGTTTGGGTAAAGAAGATAAGAACTCTGCATAAAAGAAATCTATTTATTGAATTTCTGTTTGGTTGTGTCTCTATTGGTGCAACTCTTCCAATGCATTAGATTATGAAGAAACTAAGAACTATTAACTAAGATTTATGTGATTGTGTAATTAAATTCCAAATTTCTTTCTTCTCTGCTCAATGAATTTGTGCAAGAAAAGGTGGTTTTGTGATTAGGTTTGAACCACTGGGAAGTGGAGCCGTTGATTTAAGACCAGACTGAATGCAGCTTTTAAAAATGATTTTTTATTTTTTTAAACAAAAAAACAAAACAATCAAGTTTGAATTACTAGTGGCATAGATGATATTTGTTTTAAGAATAGAAAATACTGAACAGTTAAAAGATGAGGGAAAGTAACTTTACTAAATTCAATTACATATCACCTTAACTTTGATTTGTGACGACCCCTTTCAACTTATAAAAAATTCAACACGTTTTATCTTTATTGAAGTTAGCGCTTAGTGGAAATAGTTGAAATTTGACATTAATTCAAAATTTTAAGATATGTTTGGATTAAAGATTCGGAAGAAAAGGGAAAAGTATTTTCTCTACTTTTTTATTTTTAAAATTTTGAAGGAAAAGATATTAGGAGATTTTATCCTCATGGTGAACAAGATGGTTTGAAATCAATAGGATATTTTAAAATGGATAATGGATGTTTAAAAATTAACGAAGCAAAATATTTTTTAGTCTCTGAATTGTTCGTTAAATTACTATTTAGTTCTCGAATTTGGCAAAACTACTATTTAGTTTTCGAATTAGCAATTATGTCAGCTACTTAGTCCCCTTGTCCTTATTCGTTAGATAACTGGCTGACGTGCTGTTTAATTGCTGATGTGATACCTTGAAGTGTTTAGTCATATGCCACGTTAACTTTAACATTAAAATTTTTTAAAAATGCAAAAAAAAAAAAATGTCAGTGTCATCCTCACTCTTCTCTCACCATCAATCTCACAATCGGCAACATCATCCACACATCCTCCATCCACTGCATCTCCCAATCCTACCCCTCTATCTCCTTCCTCCGCCTCCCTCCTCTCTTTGTCAACCCTTCTCCTTACAGACGCATCGCCATAGATTTTGAATTCCTAAGCCTCAACACTAAGAATTAAACCCATGGCAAATGGAGAAAGCTTCGAAGAGATAAGAGCTAAAAGCATGAAGACCATGGAAGCGACAAATGGAATCGTCGCGCCGAACTCCGCGTTCTAGTGCTTGTAGAACGCGTCTCTGTTTTTACTTGTATCCAGTATGCAAGTCTTTTCACCATCATAGTGTTCCACCATACAAGATCAAGATATATAGATTAAGTCTTTCACCATACGGCGGTGCGACTGCAAGGAGGAGAAGGGTTGACAGAGAGAAGATGGAGGCAGAGGAAGGAGATGGAGGAGTAAGATTGGGAGATGCGGTGTACGGAGTGTGTGGATGATGCCGACGGTGGTGAGAATGATGGTGAGAGTAGAGTGGAGTGAGGTTGACGTGGCATATGCCGGAACGTGCCACATTAACGGTCACGACAACCGATTATCTAACTTTCAACGATCAAGGGATTAAATAGTTGACATAGTTACAAATGAGGGGCTAAATAATATTTTTGCCAAATTGAGGGACTAAATAGTAGTTTGACCAACAATTGAAGATTAAAAAGTATTTTGCCTCAAAATTAAGGCTAAAGTACTATTTTGGTCCTCAATGTTTACATGAAGTTTAATGTTGGTCCTCAATGTTTCAAAAGTTTAATGTTGGTCCTCAAAGTTTTTTTTTTTGGGTCGATTTTGGTCCTTGAGCGTAACACCGTTAACTTTTTGCCGTTAAATGATGACGTGGCGTGCTTCTGTGGCATATTTTCTCTCCTACATGTCATATTTTAATGACGTGGCATGACAGATCACTGCCACGTCACCCCATAATGCCGCATCATCATCTTCTCTCCTTCGTCATCATCATCTGAGGTGACGTGGTAGTGATCTGTCATGCCACGTCATTAAAATATGACATGTAGGAGAGAGGGTATGTCATATAAGCATGTCACGTCATCATTTAACGGCAAAAAGTTAACGGTGTTACATTCGAGGATCAAAATCGACCCAAAAAAAACTTTGAGGACCAACATTAAACTTTTGAAACATTGAGGACCAACATTAAACTTCATGTAAACATTGAGGACCAAAATACTACTTTAGCCCAAAATTAATTATCTATCATCTTCTTCTTCTCAAACAAGGGGAAGATATTCAACTTCTTTTTCTTTCCCTTTCCCTCTTTAATACCCAATTCAAAGATATCCTAAAATTAAGAATGAAGGTGTTTGTTGACAGATATAACTAATTCTTCATACGAAAACAATTCTTCGAATGGAGCCGATTCGCCAGATAGGGGAGGTGTGTTGTTGAGGCAGAATAGTTTAGTTCATTTTCCTTGTTTGAAGCCTTTGGATATGGAAAAATAAAATGATCACATGAGAGGCTTATTCATCATAGCAGATCTAATGACTAATCCCTTAGATTCTACGGGATCTATTACTAGGAGTGATTCTTCCAACGGATAACGTTGCATTCCTATCATTTCAGAGATCGAACTCGAGAGACGATAGTTAAGGAAACACAAATCTTTTACTATCTATGCCACACCATGTTGATAGTATTATTTTTATGTGATATATAATTTAATAAATAAGGTCAAATGGTCAACTCTATAAACGCCATCACTGAGGACGTTTTTTACAATTTCTATCACACTTGTTTTCATGTAAATATTAGTGTTATAAACGCCCTCAATGAGGGCGTTTATAGGGTCCCTATATTGAGGGCGTTTATAGGGACCCTATAAACACCCTCCTTAAGGGCGTTTTTTTTGTTAACATTTCATAAAAATGCTTTTATTGATGGCGTTTTTGTTCGTGCACAATAAAAAATGTATATTTCTATAAATAATTTTTAAAGGTGACTGAATTTATGTATATATTTTCTTGGTTGCATAATCACGTGCAAAACCCATTTAAATAAAGTAAATTTTAATATTTTATTATCAAATTTATTTTTATAATAATAATATTTTTAATATATATCTAAAATTAACATATTTATTCATATTTTGACCAAAGTTCAATCACGCTTGAATTAATAAACTTTGAATCACTGCCTTCTCCAATTTAATGACTGGTTCATAAATTATGTTCAATTTAATTTATTTAGTGGCAATGATAGTAATCCTAATAGAAAATGCCACATTGAGGATTACAATGGCTTTTGAGAAATCCACCTCTCAAACATTGCAAGGCATTCTTTAGGTTTCTGGTAAAGAGCTATGTGCCCTGCCCCCTGCAAATTAATTCAAACACATCACATCAATCAACTCATCAACAAATCCTAGCTCTGGACTCTTTAAGAAGGGAATATATATATTAGTCTCCAAGAAATGCAGAAAAGGTAAGGTGTAAAGTAGTAAAGAAAAGTATTGTAGAGAAAAGTGAGGAGAGAAATAGAAAAAAAAAAGTATGATAAAAAGTGGAGATTGGATTCGGTGCAATTCGCTTCTGTGTAATTTTGGTGCAATTTCTTTAAAATGCACATTTTTATTTCATTTTTGAAGTACTAATACGGATTCACACTAAATTATTATCAATATTGACAAATATCATCACCTTAAATGGATTAAGGACCAAATTGTTATTGATATTAAAAAATAGTCTCATGAAGCTATTTAGTGATGATATTTGTCAAAATTGATAATAATTTCGTCCCCTAATCCATTCATAGTGGATTATTGTTAGAGTAAGTTCATATTAGTGTTTTAATTATCCAAAATTTAAGAAATTTGGCGAATTTAAATAAGAGAAGGAGCAACTATTACTTGACATTTATTTCCATCTTCCCTTATCTTAAATTTGAGGGGGGAAAGTTAATCATTTTGATTTTTTGGGTAGGTCCAAAATTCAAAGATTAGGGTCAAAGATAAGGATTGATTTTGCTACTCCTCACCTCCAAATTCAAATATTAAGAAAAAAAAGCACAAATAAACACTTTTTCGTACCTTTACAGTAGCAAACGTCATCTTATTTGAATACATCCTTGTGTAACTGCACAAGAAAAAATTACTCCAACTTTTGTCACAAGAAACAAGAATTTCAACTTTTTAATCCAAAAAAAAAAAACTTTTGTCACTATCACTCACTGCATATTTTGGATTCAAAATCAAAATGAATACTCAATTCCTCCAAATGCATTCATTAATGCTTACCCTGCAATTTGAGTTTGGACTAACCATGGCCTCCACTCATCTACAATGGAGTAATTTAGAGATTTTATCCAAGCTTGAGTCCCACAAAATGGTATTACAAAGTCATGATCTCCACTGTCATATATCAAAAAACCAAAACAAAAAATGACATTATTTTAGATAGAAACTAGAGTAATATATCATTTTGGTATTAAAAGATACAACCTATCTCAATTTAGTTATATTTTTTTTTGCCATCATCTCAATTTAGTTATTAGAAGATAGAAATTCGAAATTTAATCCCTTAAAGATAAAATTTGTTTCAATTTAGTCCCTGAAAAATGCAATTTGTCTCAGTTTAGTACTTGAAAACTTAATAGTCAGTTATGTTAATGACATATCACATGAACTATGTTAAGACAGATTGTATCTTTGAAGAATTATATTTGATGTTTCCATCTTTCATGAACTAAACAACAACAAAAACAATCAATCAAACGACGTCAACGTGTTCTGTCTGTCATACAGCGCGTAACTTCCAGGCAACGACATGACAATAACATGTTCACATCATTTTGATCCATCTTTCATGAACTAAATTAAAACAAATTGCATATTTTAAAGACCAAAACGATAATTTACTCACCATTTTTTGAAAGACAATATAATATTTACGAGTGAATCACGTAGGAATTACAACTGAGCTACCTCACCTATATACTAGAGCGGGATAACCTTTAGTACTCAACTCCACATGGAATGGAAAACTGCTTTCGATGTCAGAAGTATAAGGCGTTTTGAGACATCCCTCCCATTTTCCTATACTTCCCTGTTTTGCATTCATCTCCAAAAGTCACTCTTTTGTTTTCTTGATTTTCTATGTCTAACATAATGCCAAAATTAATATTTTCTTGGATTGGACTAAGAAAAATGGAGGGAGAGAGGTGAAGGAATAGAATTAGATACTTTTCTTTTGGGTTTTCAAAACAAATCGAAGGATTTTATAGTAACACTTTAGCTCTGATTTCTTATTATTTTTAATTATCTCGAATTGAGAGATTTCAGAGAAAGAAATCTATATGTAACATTATATATTTTTTTCTTCTCCTCTTATTTGGATCATTCAAAATCTTGTAATTTGGGATAATTAAAATTAATGAACGAGGAAGCTCAAAGAAGTTTAGTACAAAACCCTTTGATTCTTTTCCAACCAAAAATTTAGAAATCGAAACCAAAGTTCTCTTTCCTTCTTTTTCCTTTACTCTTCTCAATATGAACTCACCCTCCAGAACTCACCTTTAAGTATGTGTTTTAAAATGTTAAATGATAGTTTATTCTCCTTTGTTCGAGTCCTACAATGTGAAGTACTTAAAATGAAGAAATGACAAAAGTTAAGGAGGCTTATCCCAATCAAAGGGAATCATTATAAATTCCTTTTCTTTTCCTTATCTCTCTCCAAACTCCTCATTCCGAAAAATATATATATTGGATTATTCATTTATTCTTAGTTTCATACCTGACGGATGCCAAGCGCCTTGCGAACCATATCATCATTGGCCCAATAAGTGGCTAGCATACTTTTATAACTCTACATGCAAATTAAAAAAAAAAAATATCAGTTCTACTCTAAATTAAAACTGTCATGTCATGGTGAACCAACCCAACTCGGCTTACCACAGGTAACAAGATAAATAAGTTGGTTCATGCTGTTTGAAATTTTAGACGGCTCGGAAAAATGCCAACTAGTAACTTACCCTTTTTTCTTCATATTTTCAAATTTATTTAAATTATATATTTTTTAAAAATTCACTAATTAATCCTCACACATAACATATTACATTAATATATTACATTAGAAGTATATAATAAACCATACATTAAATAATAAAACCAACTGGATTGAATTCGCTTTGACAACTCTACTCTAAATCAACACACTCTTGTATAAGTTAAATAAATTTGTTACTTATTAATCCCGAGTATTTTCTGTTGAAAAATTATTTTACATTGGACTTAATTAATTAGTATTTTGTTTTATTTAAATACTAGTTGAATGTATAGCCTAATTATGACCATGATACATGTCAATTAATGTGATTAATTTGGTTTTAGTCTGACCTTATAGATTGGGTGTTGGATATTTTTATAAATTATAAAATTAAATGAAATTTATATTTTAAAAACGGATGGTTGCTGAGCATTTGTAGGCATTTATTTATATTGATTATTATAATAAATTGCTTATAAAAGTTTGAAACTGTTTTCTTTGGATTAAAACACATTTAATCTATAATTAAATGGCATCCTAAATTCCACCTATATATATGTGGGTTGGGAGAAGACAAGAGATGCATGGATACATGAGAACAAGAGCTGGGAGTTTTTGTTCTAGGATAAATAAAATATATATACAAGATGTGTGTTATTTGGGTAGAGAAAGGTGTGGGAGACAGAGTCTTGTCTACCTCCTACGTGCAGAGGTTGTAGACAAACAGGCGAGTACTGGGCTGTTGAATACTGGAGGTAACGCGTCTGAGTACCCCTGCACCGGGTGATATAGGAAAATCAACCCGTGGGAGGCGTGAATTACCTTAAAGATAACGAGATACCCGTGCCTCAGTCTGGTACCACGCGTTTTACTATTTCTCTAATAAATTTACATTTCTCTATTTTTTGTGTTTATTCTTATTTTCAGGTTGTTGCCCCAACATTGGGCCTTGAGTGTAATGTGATAAGTGTAGAGCTATTGGGCTGACTACCTATGATTGGTAGGTAATTGTCAACTCTTTATAAATACAGGGGCCGAGTCCCCTCCCCAATATAATTTTTGACCTAGCCTCCCCATTAGGGCACTCATATGAAAAAAGATAATGAGAGGAAGGCCGACCTCCACGTGAACAATTGATCACGTCCAATCAAGCCATGACATTAAGAGGTACGTATGATATTGATTAAATTAATTACATGGGTGTTTTAAATTCAGCCTTTGATCCTGATGAATAATCCTTAAATTATTCTAACAATTTCACTTTTATGAGTCTTAATTCTATGTACTTGACTTTATATAAATCATACATAAACCTATTATTTCTTAAAAATTTAGTGAAAAATTAAACACCGAAGAGAAATATGTGTGTAGTTAAAATTTACCATTAAAAGAAATTAAATTACCTTAAACTAGTTTTCAAATTATATTATTTTAAATTGGTCAAAACCCCAAATTAGTCCATTATGTTTGCACGAAGTTTCATATTGGTCCTTTATGTTTCAAAAAGTTTAAATTGGTCCTTTATGTTTGCAAGAAGTTTCAAATTGGTCCTTCCGTCCAAGTCCGTTTATTTTTTTCGTTAAGTGCTGACGTGGACATATCATCTCTCCTACGTGTCCATTTAAGCTGACGTGTCATGCCACGCTATCATCTAATATCATATGTGATGACGTGGCATGACATGTCAGCTTAGATGGACACGTCAGCACTTAACTTAAGAAATTGACGGAAGTGGACGGAAGGACCAATTTGGAAGTTCTTGCAAACATAAAGGACCAATTTAAACTTTTTGAAACATAAATGACCAATATGAAACTTCGTGCAAACATAAAAGATCAATTTGGGGTTTTGACCTTTTAAATTTTATTTCTTAGATATTAACATATGACAAATTCATATAAGATTTCACAGACCAGAAATTAAAAGAGTAAAAACAAAGAAGTAGATTGTGAAATTACTAGACATGCTATAGGAGGAAGTGAAGGTTCAGAGGTGATTGATGATTGAGATGTTTCATGGAGAGATCTTAATCTTCCAAAGATCAATTCTTTTGGTTTTAATCCTGAAACACACTGATAAGTAATAGCAATTAATGAAACATGCATATATATATTAATGGTAAAAGTACTTTTTAGTCCCTAAGCTTTATCTCAAGCTTCAATTTCGTCTCTAAATTTTGTTTCCAGACAGTTTTGTCCCCAAGGTAATTTTGATTTACAATCGATTTCGTCCCCAAGGTTTCGAATTTTATCCTAACACCTAGAGTTGTCCATATTATTAAAGGAAAATAATAACATTACATCATACATATAATATTAATGCTAACTCATCACTCGGATTAACATTATTATTTCTTCATATTCCTTTTCTTAATGTGAAAAAGTAATGTTATTTTAAGTGATGAGTTAGTATTAATATAAAGAAATAACGTCTAATTGAGTGATGAGTTAGTATTAATATTATATGTATAATGTCATGTTATTATTTTTCGTTAATTATTTGAATGATTTTAGGTGTTAGAAAGAAATTCGAAACTTTTGAAACGTAATCGATTGTAATTCAAAACTTTGGTGACAAAATTGACCGCATACAAAGTTTATGAACGAAATTAAAACTTGATATAAAGTTTAGGGGACATAAAGGGTGTTTTTGCCTATATTAATTATTACATAGCCAAAAGCATCTTTTTGGTCCTTAAACTATAGGTTGTTTCTGTCAATTTAGTCACTAAACTTTGCTTGTTGTCATCTACGTCCTTAAACTTTTAATTTGTAATAATTTTGCGCTTTAATTTACGCGGATACAAATATGATTGTCCTCAAGGCTTCCAATACTAAATATATTTCTAAGTTATATATTTAGCTACAATAACTTGTCAATTTTATCACCGTAATACTATTTATTTTATGGTGCCACAATAATCATTGTGGGTAAATTGATGAACTACCGTAGCTAAATATATGACTTGGTATAACAATTATTATTGGAAGTCACGCGAAAAATTGCATTTGCATCTGCCGTTGTTTATTTAAACGGAATTAGGGCAAATGGTATATTTGCTTGAAAATTGAAAGTTTAAAAATGTAAATAACAACAGACAAATTTTAGGAGAGAATTTGACAGAAACCTTATAATTTGAAGACCAGAATACCTTATTACATATTGAAGAAAATAAATTAATAAAATGATTATTATAAAAATACATATTGAAGAAATTTATAAATTACCTTTTCAAAGTCTGCAAGATACCTAAGGCACATTTTGTTGTTAGTATCTACATTTTGATACTCTTCTCCACAACTGCTCTTGAGTGACTGTAAATACAAATTAATTTAAGTTAATCATAACATGTAATATAATTATTTTGTAAAATAAAATAATTAATGATACTAAATTATAAAAAAATCCATGAATTTATCAATAATCAACTTAGGAGATGGAATATACCTGATAGAGTTCATCAGAAATAAGTCCCATTCCATGAGCAAATGGGATCTTATAATTGTTATCTTTAGTCAAGTTGGTCACAGGATTTCCAAGTAAGTAACCCTTAATAATTTTAAGTTAATAAATAATTAAAAACTAATAGGTAATATATACATAAAAATAACCTTATACTAAGGAAATTAAAAAAAAATAAAATCAATGGTCCACCTGGTAATTGATTAAAGGGTTTACACTGTCCTCATTTCCTGCAAAAAAATAAACATGAAATTTTAAAAAAAAAACTTAACTATATCATTTTTATGAGTATGTTGATGATTATTCTTTAAATTTAGTTTATAAAAAAAATAAATTATCTTAATTTAGTCTTTAAAAGAATAATTCCCACTTAATTTGGTCCTTTGGTTAATATGATAATAAAAATTAGCTAATAAAAATATTAATGGAGACTAAGTCACTATTAAATGTTTAACCGAATTCTATTTAACTAAATAATATAAAGATATCATTTTGACAACGTGTAATCTGTAAAAAAAAAAATTACATCAAATTTACAAATTACATATTAAAAAAATAAAAGCAAAGTATTTTGATAGTGTTTAATTATTCTAATTTTTATGTTATTTCATTATGGAAAAGGATTTAATTTATCATTTAATTGTCAATTAACTTTTTGTCTTTCAAATTAATATAAAATCAAATTAATTAGGAATTAATCTTTTAAAGATAAAATTGAAACATTTTAATATTGAGGGACCAAAGTGAGAGACTAGGCATTATTCTAAGGACTAAATCATTAATTAATTTACTCTCTTTTAATTATATAATTATTCTCTATGTAGGAATTTTTTATAAATATTCTCGTATTGATGACAATACACCTTAAAATACTATTAGATACTAAATGTGGTGATACCTCTAATAATGGGTATTCAAATTTTGATTCAGGCCCCTTAATATGCTATTTAGTATTAGGGGTGAACAAACTTGTGGATTGATTCAGTTTAGACAATTTAAATAATCGAACCAATCCAATCCGATGACTAAAAAAGTCATCCAATCCAATCTGTTCTTTAGATATCAATCGAAGTCGGTTCGGTTTGACCGGTTTTTTGACAAACTTTTTTTAAAAAAATTACTATTTTTTTCTCTTCAATTTAAACCCTAAAAAATAAAAATAGTTATTCCTAACCATGAAAACCAACAAATTAAAGTTATTAGTACAATATTCCAACATTACAAACTTAAAATTACAATCCAACATCATAAAACCATAAAAATCAACATCATAAAATATTTTTAATATTTTTAAAAAATTATAATCGGTTGGTTTGATTCGGTTGGGTTGGGATTGGACCTTATTCATCAACCGAACCGAACCAAATCGATTGTCAATAAAATAAATCAATCCATTCGATTATGTAGTCAGTTTTGATCGGTTTGGTTTGGATCGGATCGGGTCAGTTTTGCACACCCCTACTATTTGAGACTTCTTTACTCAATTTTTTGGATTATGAGCTAAGTGTAATGACGAATAAATGATGATATCTCTTTGACTATATATTTCTCTTATTGGTTTAAGATTAAAGTATTTATCAAAATGAGCACGATAATGAATCTCTTAGTTACTGTTGGGTTTATTGCTAGACAGATCAAGCTCTATCCCTATCCCTCCAAAGGTCGATCCCAAAAAATAATAATTAAGGAAACACACAAACCCCTTAACTATCACCCTTAAACTCTAAGCCCCTTAACATCTATACGGAGTCGCAATGATATGTTTTATTGTATTTTTATTTAAAGTAAAGAAAAAAAGAAGACAAGAAGGAAGAGAAGTTAAAAGTACCAATTCATTTTAGGCAAAAGTACCTTTCCTAACCTCAACATTTGGGGGTCCTGTCAGTTTCGCCCCTAACGTTTTTTCGCTGTCAATTGTACCCCTAACGTTTTACGTTTCTATCAATGTCACCCTTTTCACTAACACCGTCAAATATTTAACGGTTTTTGCTGACGTGGCATCCTATGTGGCAAAACATTTTTTTTTCCTGTCAATTGTACCCCTAGCGTTTTACATTTCTGCCAATGTCACCCTTTTCACTAGCACCATCAAATATTTAATAGTTTTGCTTACGTGGCATCCTATGTGGCAAAAATATCTGACTTGGCATATTTTTTTCCACACCAGATTTTTTACTCATCTTTTTCCCATTAAAACCGTGTTGTTTTAGCCTCACCATATTCCTTTTAAAATATAACTCAAACGCACGTGCCATTTTGCAGACAAAAACATCGGAGACGTTACTCATTCTCTACTTTGTCGGAGACGTTACCCTAAAATAGAGAATGGATAACGTCTCCGATGTTTTTATGAGCAAAATAGCGCGTGCGTTTGAGTTATATTTTAGAAGGAATAGGCCGAGGTCAAAACGACACAACTTTGATGGGGAAAAGATGAGTAGAAAATCTGATGTGGAAAAAAAATATACCAAGTCAAATATTTTTGCCACATAAGATGCCACGTAAGCAAAAACTATTAAATATTTGATGGTGCTAGTGAAAAGGGTGACATTGGCAGAAATGTAAAACGTTAGGGGTACAATTGATATGAAAAAAAACGTTTTGCCACATAGGATGCCACGTCAGCAAAAACTGTTAAATATTTGACGGTGTTAGTGAAAAAGGTGACATTGGCAGAAACGTAAAACGTTAGGGGTACAATTGACAGCGAAAAAACGTTAGGGGCGAAACTGACAGGACCTCCAAACGTTGGGGTTAGGAAAGGTACTTTTGCCTTCATTTTACGAGTAAATTAACATTTTGGTTCTGAAAAATAATCCTTAAATAATGAATTTGTATCAATTTGGTCCTTTAAAAATCAAAATTTTAAATTTAGTCCTTGACAAATACAATTTATCTCAATTTAGTCCTTGAAAATTTTGTCTTCTGATATGTATGTTAATAAAGATTCTCGATCATAGACTGAATTAAAACAAATTGCATCTTTTTGAGACTAAATTTAATTGACATTTTTATCTTTCAAGAACTAATACATGACTAAATTTAATTAATATTTCTATTTTTCAGATTTTCAAAGACTAAATTTAAAAGATTACTTTCTTAAAAAACTAAAATGATAATTTAGTAATTATTTTCCCCATTCGTTATCAAATTTCCATCCAATCATAACTTTAGGGCACCTTCGTTTTATGAAAATGCCCATTCCATGAATGCAAAGAGTAATGGGGCCTACAAATGAAGAAAATCATATTTCTTTTTAGGGAATTGTGCCAATTTTTATAAAAAAAAAATATAAAATATCTATTATACCCTTTGATTTGATATAAAATTAATTTTTTTTTTCTTTTTATTAATTTAATATAAGATGTAAAATATTAATTTTAATACATTCTCATTTCATTTTCATTCCCAAATTTTTACTACCAAACACAGTAAACTCATTCCCTTTCCCTTCCTGCGTAAAAAATGTACCTTAGTGTATTTTTTTGGATGAAATGGATGAAAATATATACCTTTTAGAATTTGAAGGGCAACTGCAGGTACAATCTTCCCAGAATATGAATCTCCACCAACATAGAATGAGTTTGTGAGAAACTTTGGATGATCAATTAGCCACTACAAAAGTGATAACAGTTAAAAACTTCTAAACGATGATAAGCTATTGACTATTGAGGTAGCCAAAAAAAACAAATAATTTATATAAGTTTTATAAAGTACATTGTGACTTGCCCAACACATAACATAATCGATATTAATACATATTAGTGAGATTATTAAATTTTGAGGTAAATTACTTTTTGGTCTTTATATTATTGGTCAAAGTATTATTTGGTTTCTGAATTTCGGTAATAAATTATTTAATTCCTGAATTTACACTATTATAAACTATTTAACCCCTGAAATGTTATTCGTTAAGTCACCACGTGACGTGATACCGTTAATTTACCACAATATTGCCACTTTATCTTGCCAAATCATCTGAATATTTAAAAGCAATACTAAATAATCTATGTATTAGTTAAAAAGTAATACTATTATACTAAGTAGTTTCCGTATTAGTTAAAAGTGACAACATGATGGCAATTATAAAGAATATTTAGTATTATTACTTTTAGATATTTAGATGATGTGGCAAGGTGAAGGTGCAACATAGTGACAAATTAATGGCACCACGTCACATGATGACTTGACGAATAATGTCTCAGAGACTAAATAGTTGACAGGAGTATAAATTCAATGATTAAATAGTCTATTTCCAAAATTCTTGAACTAAATAATAATTTGATGAATAATCTAAGAACCAAAAAATAGTTCACCTCTTAAATTTTTGTAACTGCTTTTGTTGTACATTAAATTTATTAAATTTGATTTAAAAAATAATGGCATAAGGCATACGTTATTTGAAATATAAAACAATATTGGTTATTTTCCATTTTACAAGTATATAACGAAATTTAAAAAATTATAAATGTGGCCGGTATCATATATGTCCAATAATTGAAGAGCTGTCTATATATATATATATAGTCAAGTGTCCATATTAGTTTGTGTGTTATATGAGTAGAAAATATATATAGTACCTTCCTGATAAATTGAAGGGCATGTTGAATTTGTTTAGAATCACTGCGTTGAGTTGCATTAGGAGGTTTTGAATAGGAGAATCCAGTATTAGCAGGTAAATCAACAAAAATTATACTTGAAACCTGAAAAGTAGTCAACACCCATCAAAATATATATATTGTCAAAACCATTTGTATATATTTATAAATGATAAATTTATTGAATTCTGAGTAATCTGAGCTAAAAGATGTTTATTTTCAGACACAAGACTTGTATGAGACCTTATTTAAGGTATGTTTAGATTGAGAAGTAAGGAGGAAAAAGAAAGGGAAGGGGATCAAGATATGTTTTCCTTGTTTAAGAAGTTGAAAATGGGAGGGAAAGGTAATGGAGGATTAACTATTAATTATCCATTATCCTTCCCTTTCAAGATATTCTAAATCGGAGCATTACCAACACCTAAATATAAGGGAAGGACATTTGGAAGATCAGCTTTCCCTTCCCTTTTACCCCCTTCTCTTGATCTCATCACCTCCATAATTCATCTTCCTCTTAATTGCCAAATGTTGGGGCAGCAACCTGAAAATAAGAATAAACACAAAAATGGGGAAATATAAAATTGTTAGAGAAATTATAAAATGCGTGGTACCGGACTGAGGCACGGGTATCTCGTTATCTTTAAGGTAATTCACGCCTCCCACGGGTTGATTTTGCTATATCACCCGGTGCAGGGGTACTCAGACGCGTTACCTCCAGGATACAACAGCCCAGTACTCGCCTGTATGTCTACAACCTCTACACGTAGGAGGTAGACAGGACTCTGTCTCCCACACCTTTCTCTACCCAAATAACACACATCTTATATATATATTTTTTATTTATCTTAGAACAAAAACTCCCAGCTCTTGTTCTCATGTATCCATGCCTCTCTTGTCTTCTCCCAACCCACATATATATAGGTGGATTTTAGGATGCCATTTAATTATAAATTAAATGTGTTTTAATGCTACCATTAATTGATAAGCTTTGAACAAGTCAAATTGTAACATATTATTATATTAATAATATTAATTAATTTAATTTTATTAATTTATAATAATATCCAACAATCCCCCACTTATTATTATAAATTAACACACACATTTTTATACTTTAGTTTTTTTTTTTTACATTTGGGTAGAGACAGACTATTATGCATAATATAGATAGCTAAATTGCCTTGAATCTATATTTAGCAAAAATATATATCTTGATCCAGAGCCATGGTGGTATTCGCCTTGAACCATAACTGCTTAAGGGAGACAAGACATATATCATGCACATAATAATCCAGGTGCAATATATGAGCCCTAGCCCGCACATTATGCGGCCGTGTGCGCACCCTGTTTCTTGAATGTGTTTCAAGAATATATGCCCTTTTATATTCTCATAGGAGCGGCCCCACTCCGTCACATTCAAATAGGTGAATTCTGTCAAGGGTATTCCTGCAATTAAGATACCCCACTCTTATAGAGCTACAGACTTCATTAAGAGTTTTTGAAAACTCAACCTCACATATCATTGCAGGAAAATGCACTTACACCATAGGGATAAATTAAGAGTCGAAACTCTTTTAATTGTGCATTTTAACAGCCACTCTATGATTCGTTTGTCCCTTTGAACCAAGTTCTTAGGATCTCTAATCACAAGGTAGGATATCCTCATAGGTTGCTTTTAATCCATACGGGCTTTAAATATTTATCCCCCTCGATGTACACACCAGATTCTTTGACTATAGCTATAGTTTCAGAAAAACACACAATTCAAAGAATCTAGTAATGACGGTATTTATCACAATAAGTGATCACAATTTATTGGCTCCAAAAATTCTCATAATTATTATTGGTAGGTATCCCAAAATTAATAAAATATATTTTTCAATATATTCTTCCACCAAATAATAATATTAGCCAATAAAGTAAAACATTAATCCATTTAAGGAACTTTTCCAAACTCAGTTATATGTGACAAAAATTAGTATCATCTATATGTACCACTTTTGTACTATAGGAATTAGCACCAATTGGGCTTCCTCAAATTTAAATTAGTTAGGCATAGCTTCATCTCTTTGAGATGGTATCATCAATTTATAAATTGATCACAAATTATATGCCTTTATCCACAATAAAATTTTCAGTCACATATTCACAATAAACTTAGTTCCAAAAAATGAATAATGGAATCTCACATTATTAATTGCATAGCAATTTTTTAATAATAATATACCGTCAAAATTAAGGTGAACTCATATATAAGATATATCCACAAAATTATATATACCCCCACTATTGATGGGTATTGTGCCTCTCACAAGAATTTCACAAATTTATTTTGTTCACCCAAAATAATAATATTCTTGTGGCACTTATAAAACATCACATGTGAAATCACAAATTTTATATGTGAAAATTTCACAAAAATCACAATTAAGTGAAAATTGAATTTTCACAATTATATAAGTATCAAACTATTCACAACAAAGTGAAATCTCAATTTTTCATGTTTGCAAACATTTTACCTCAAAATATTTCACCAACTAATATTGAGGCATTTTTCAAATCCCATGACAAATTTCACTGTCACATATGGCTTAAATCAAAGCCCGCAAAAATATGGCTGTTAAAAGCCTCATAGATTATAGAATAAAATTTCTATAAATATATCTCTAGCATTTTAATGCTTTATCACATAAAATTAAGCTTATAAAAGCTTTTTACATTTCATGGAAATGTATCACATTTAATCTTGTAAAAGCTTTAAAAAGCTATTACCACTTAATGAAATTTTATGGGATAACTCTATTACTCTTTTAAATATTAAACCCATAAAATATTCATTAACTCACAACTATATTGAATATAATTTGGCTTAGAATTAATTATAATAAAATGGTTTTAAAACCATTTCATGAACCCAAAATATAAGCCAAAAAATATTTTCATATTTATTTTTATAACAATAGCATACATAAATTTCTTCCCCTTATTGTTATAAAAAATAATATGCTTTATTTTCTAAAACAATATGACATATTTAAATAATGTCAGAAATATATTACCACCCAAATACATACCAAAACCTTGTCATAAAATTATAATATTTTATGATCATTATTTGGCCTTAAAAATTAATACAAGTTTTGGATTTAACATCAATTTAATGATTAACCCAAAATTATATTTTATAACAGACATATGGTGGCAACAATATATGTGATTCTATGAAAATTAATTTACTCAATAAAATTTTTCATAGTACCACATTTCTTCTACACAATAAATCACTTGGCACAAATATATATGATTTTAAAATGTCGCAGATGTATACTTTTCACACTCTTTCTTACCCCCACTATCAATAATAATTTATATAAGGGGAATTCTTAAGTAAAGAGTAAGTATACATACCTACTCATAAGTTCATGACAAAAATCATCTCAAATAATGGTAAGATTAATTACCTTTCCACACTTTTCAATGTGAGCAAAAATTGACTAAAAGTCATATATGAAATCCACAAGGCTCACACCAATTAAATTTTATGAGTACTATTCATAAATAAAATATGAAATATTATCATAAAATTAATTAAGTAATTTGATTGCATATTAGTGATATTTAAGATATCAACCATTTTCTCAATAAAATATTTGTATCACACACGCATAATTGTAGGATCTATCAAAATAAATAACATATTATGTTATTTTATTAAATTCCTACTTTGGGCATAAGTCCAAAAATATATTCTGGTATCTCATTATCACAATGAAATTCTTCCACAAATAAATTTTAAAATTCTGTGAGCAACTAAATAAAATATAAAGATATTATAAGCTCACAAAAATAAATCAAGATACCAAAAATATATAAAATATATATTTGAGTTAGTTCACCAACTAGAACTCAAATATTTATTTCCAATTATTCTTATTTTTCTTTTGCTGCTTTATGGGGATTAGCTATGAATTACCTTAAACTTGTTGGGGCAGCAACCTGAAAATAAGAATAAACACAAAAATGGGGAAATATAAAATTGTTAGAGAAATTATAAAATGCGTGGTACCGGACTGAGGCACGGGTATCTCGTTATCTTTAAGGTAATTCACGCCTCCCACGGGTTGATTTTGCTATATCACCCGGTGCAGGGGTACTCAGACGCGTTACCTCCAGGATACAACAGCCTAGTACTCGCCTGTATGTCTACAACCTCTGCACGTAGGAGGTAGACAGGACTCTGTCTCCCACACCTTTCTCTACCCAAATAACACACATCTTATATATATATTTTTTATTTATCTTAGAACAAAAACTCCCAGCTCTTGTTCTCATGTATCCATGCCTCTCTTGTCTTCTCCCAACCCACATATATATAGGTGGATTTTAGGATGCCATTTAATTATAAATTAAATGTGTTTTAATGCTACCATTAATTGATAAGCTTTGAACAAGTCAAATAGTAACATATTATTATATTAATAATATTAATTAATTTAATTTTATTAATTTATAATAATATCCAACACCAAACATACCTTATGCGATAACTAGGACTCGTGAGGGGAAGGAACTAAAAGAGAAGGGAAGAAAAGGGAAGGAGAAACTAATCTCCTCTTTCTTTCCCTTGTTTGGATATCCATTTTAAAATTGTAAGGAATAAGATTAATCCTCCATTATCTTCTTCTTTATTTTTAAACTTTTCAAACAAGGAGAAGAAAGTATATTTCTCTCCCCTTCCCCTCCTTAATCCTCAGTCTAAACAAATTTTATATATTTTGTAGTAACTCAAATTAACAAAGGAAATGTTAAGAAGGGTTAACATAAAATTCTCTAATATATTCTCTTCCAAATTTTAAAAAACAAACAAGGGGAGGGTCACTGAATATTCTTCCATGTCCTTCCTCTCCTTAATACCCAATCCAAACATACTCTACGGAATGTTTTTTAAATCCTCTAGGAAGGTTTGTTTGTCAATTAAGTGGGGGAGGAAGGAAAGAGATTGAAAGAGAGGAGAAGGAGAGGGGAGGAAAGATTAATTTTCTCTTACTTTGTCCCTTATTTGGATGTTGGTGGCTCCTCTAAAATATTTCAATTTGGAGTATTTTAAATTTGTGAAGGAGAAGTATAATAGAGGATTAAGAATTAATCTTCCATTATCTTCACCTTCAATTCTCAACTTTCCAAAGAAAAGAGAGATATGTTAATTCTCCCCCTTTCCCTCCTTAATCCCCAAAGAGTTTGTTCGGATTGGGGCTTAAGGGTATGTTTGGATTGGGGGATTAAGGAGGAGAAGGGGAGGGAATGGGAGACTTTCAAGATATCTTCCCCTTGTTTGGGAAGATGAAAATTGGAGGAGAAGATAATGGGAGATCAAGACTTAATCCTCCATTATCCTTCCCCTTCACAAATTCAAGATACCCCAAATTGGAGTATTTTGGAGGAAGTATCAACACCCAAACAAGGGGAGGACATATGGAAGGTTAACCTTCCCTTTCCCTCCCCTCCCTTCTCCTCTAATCTCTCCCCTTTCCTTCCCCTCTTAATTACCAAACAAACACTTAATCCCCAATCCGAACAAACTCTTTGGGGATTAAGGAGGAGAAGGGAGAGAATTAATTCCCAAACACACCCTAAGGCTATGTTTGAATACAATATTTAATGATTGAAAAAGCATGGGAGTGCTATCCTCCGCTTTTCTTTCTACCAAAAAAACTCCACTTTTTGCAATGTAATAAAATTATGTTTTTGCCCTTACTTTTTTACCCACTTTTATTCTATTCCCAATTTTAATGTAAGGGTAAAATGGTCATTTTACCCACTTTTATTTCATTCACATCATATCACATTGACATGACATTTTCATTCCCTCCAACATTCTCATTCCCATTTCCAATCCTAAATATAGCCTAAGAAGGAGAAGGAGATCGAAGGAAAGGAAAATGGATCAACATATCTTTCCTTTATTTAAAAAGTTAAGAATTATACGAAAATATAATAAAAGATTTTTTTTTTTGGTAATGAACGTCAAAGATACTCTTGGAATCACTTTCATCAAGAACTTGCATCACTCCCTTTTTCCTTAACATATGGATAAGACCTATATAGACACCCCACATATCAACTAAAGCCATCAATATTAAGTTTGACTGTTTGAGCTACCCAATGGACGGAAGAGATTAATCTTTAATTCTCTATTACCTTTTCTCTTTATAAATTTAAGATATTTTAAATTGAGATATTTTGGAAGAGCTACTAAATAACATTCAAATAATGGAATGACATAAGGAAGTTTAATCTTCTCTTCTCCTCCCTTCCTTTTTCCTCTAATCACTCTTCTTTCCCTCACTTCTTAATTCCCAAACATATCGTAAGGAAAATAGAGTACAAACTATTCCAACCAATCAACCATCTATTAATAGTAATATTATACATTTGTATTGGAATTTTAAAGTGAGAAATTAACACAATACTTATTAAAGTTCTAGAAATAACCTTTGTCCATGAGTGTGGATTTAGAACCAGTGTAGGCAAGCTCCCATTATATTCTTCAATCTTAAAAGTAAGAGGACCTAGAAGATGAATTGTTACAGTAAGAGTTAGATACTTCTAAAGTGGAATTTTGAAGTAAGAAAAAAGTGAAAATATTAAAGTAGAAGAAAGATGGAAAAACAAAACAAAAAAAAAACAAAAATTGAATGGGAACCTATTAAAGTGGATCCTTTATTTATTTCTTTTTTGTTTTATTTCATTTAAGAAACTTAGTATCCCAAATATATATATGGTGTCTCAATTTGATCTCTAAAAAATAAGATATCTCAATTTAATCCCTAAAATATTTAATCATTTTGGTCATTTTTAAATAATATAATGTATAAAAATATGATTAATTAATGCTGACTGGTTGGTAAATGATAAATTATATTCTATTTAATAATTAAAAAAACCATAAGATTACATACAAATTAAAAACTATCTAAGTACATTGCATACATTTTTTAATGTGTAGTTTATAAATATGATATAGGATGTGCACGCAAAGAGCATTCTATTCTTTGCAAATATACTAGAAATTTAAAATTTAAGTGTATTAGAAGAAGAAAAGATTATTTTGTTGAAATGAAACTTTCAGAAGAGATCAGAATGAAGAGAAAAAGACACATGAGGATGAGAGATTGATTAGAAAAGGTTCAAAGAAAAAAAATTAATAATAAGAAATATATTGTAATGAAGTTAATAATATTCATAGAATAGTTGTATTTTTTTAAAGACGAAGGAAACAATTATAATTTTATCTTAAAGGAATCTATTTAAAAGGATTTTTGTTGGACAAAATATAAACTAAAAGATTATTTTAATACATTTCAATCTCAAGAATCAATTTAAAATTTTAAAGGATAAATTATTATTTTAGTCCTAAAATATGTAATTTGTCTCGTCCGTAAAGGTAGAAATATCTAATTTAGTATCTAAAATATATAATTTATTTAAATTTAATTTTTAGTAAATTTTCTTTTAATTATATATTAATGGATATTCTCAATAGAAGTGTCAAAGTATGTGCGCTAACCCAACTCACACAGATTAGCTCACCACGAGTTGCAGGTTAAACAAATTGACTCACGTTGGTTAAAATTTCTGGTGAGTTAAAAAATGCCAGCCCGGCTCACCTAACCTGCTTAATTATTTTTTCAGATTTTTAAATTATTAATTTCAAATTGTAATTTTGTTTAATCTTGATAGTTAATACTCACACTTAACCTATTACATTAATATTACATTAGCAGTACATAAAGAATACTAATATATATCTCAAATTAAATAGAATAACAAGTGAAATTGCATTTTTTTTTCAAATTGAAGTGGAAGTCGTATTTGTGCTAAATTTATAGGTCTCAATATTTAGAACAAAAAAGTTTATGATTTTTTAAAATAATTAAATGTAAAAAAATTAAAAATTAAAAAAAAAAAAAAAACTAAACATGGGAACCTACGGCTCACCTAACATGCAAGTTAATTAAGTGAGCCGGGTTGTTTTATGACTTTCTCAACCCTACTCACTTAATGATTAAATTGAGACAAATTTTATATTTGTACGACTAAAATTAATATTTTCATTTTTTTTAAAAATGATTAGAATATTACTTTAAAACTAAAGAATAAACCTATTAGTCCCTTATACTTAGGTGGCGTTTGGTATCCAGTGAGTATTTTAGTGGGAGGTAGAAATGGAAGTGGAAGTGGAAGTATGTAATAAAAAGTATGTTTGGTATACAAGGAAATGGAAGTGGAATGTAAAAGTAATTTTGTTTGGTATGGTGGGAAGAAGATAGGGAAATAGAAGATAAAAGTATGAAATACCTTTTTTGTCCTTACTTTTTTAAAAGCCACAAATCTTTAAGGGCATTTTAGTCTTTAAACATCACCTATTTCAAAGGTAAGACCAGACAAAGCAGAGCAACCAGGGCCACCAATAAGCCAAAGCATGAGAGGGTCATCTTTGGGATTCCTCTGTGATTTCATAAAATCTATAGGACGACGATTAATTAGTGGTTATCTTTTTTAATGGTCTTATTGAAAAGTGGTAAGATTGTTGAAAAATGAAACATTGGGGACATAATTGACCGCAATCAAACATTTGAGGCATATTTGACCGAATGCTCAAATGTTAGGAATACCAAAGATACTTTACCCTAATTTAATTAGTTAGCAATTTGGTTTCTCCGCACATCTCTGGATGTCATCTAAATAAATAACAGTTATAATGACTTGGACATTTATTTTGTGTTGATTAGGTAACATTAAATGCTAACAAAGTTCCAATTTTTCTCATTCTTTTCAATTGATAAAAAAAATATAGGAATTCAGTCAATACCAAACGCCAAGTAATCAAAACTTTTACATATTTAAATGGCATCCAAATCCAGAGACCAAATTGAAAACACGTCAAGTTATGAGGAATAAAATTGATAACATATCAAATCATTATGGACCAAATTGAGAAAAACATGATAATAATAGGGACCGAAATGACATTTTAGTCATCCTCAAAATATACAAAACTTTGAAAAAGAAAAAGAGCAACTCATATATATATACCTATTTCAAAGGCAAGACCAGACAAGGCAGAGCAACCAGGGCCACCAGTAAGCCAAAGTATGAGAGGGTCATCTTTGGGATTCCTCTTTGATTTCATGAAGTAGTAGAATAGCTCCACATCTTCTGAAGGTTCACCCACTCTCACATACCTTATATATTAAATACTAATAATTAAATTACTGATTTCATATACTCGAGTTCATATAAATTATACATGAACTGAAAAAAAAAACTATTCTCAATTTTATTTTAACTGCTAATACAAGACAGATCCTTGAACATATATATATATATACATACCCAGTTTCAAGATGGAAAGGAAGAGGCCCATGAAGGCCAGGAAGAAACTTGACTGTGGTTGAGTGAGAGATTGCAGAAGTGGAATAATGAAGCTGTGATGAAAGAAGAAGAAGAAGAATTAATGATGGAGAGGTTGAAGACGAAGTAGCCATCATTTGCTTGATTTGAAATAATATTATTAGCATTCTTCTCATAATGGTTTAAACCAAGAAATAAAGAAAGTAGAAGAAGTAAAAAATGGTGAAAGAAACAGAAAAGATAATAAGTAAATGTAGAAAAATGGAGAAGAAAGAAAAAACAGAGTAAAATGTAGGTAAAAAGTGACATAAAATCCCTCTAAATTGTGCACAAACAGTTTTTCTCTATTTTTAAAAGTGAAACAAATAAATTTCTCAAATTTCTTAAATTATTAGTAATATATAAATAATTTTCTCAACTTTAAAAAGTGACAAAAACAATACCTCTAAATTTTGTAATTTATGCATAGAACTCATTCTGTTAATTTTTTCATTCAAAATTTGAAGGATGAAATAAAAATGAAATTTATGTACAGATTTCCGTACGATGGCATTTGTGAGGATGTCGTAGTGGTCCAAGTATTTTGTTATCTTCCAAAAATGAGGTAAAATATTATTTAGTCCTTGAATTGTTGGTCAAACTATTATTTAGTCCCCGAATTGTTCAAAAACACTATTGAGTCCCCGAATTGTTCACTCTGTCAACTATTTAGTCCTCGAATTTGACAAAAATACTATTTAGTCCCTGAATTTGTAATTATGTCAACTATTTAGTCCCCAAACTTGGCAAAAATACTATTTAATCATCGAATTTGCAACTCTGTCAACTATTTAGTTTACTGACTGTTACCCGTTATAGTTGACAGAGTTGTAAATTCGGTAATTAAATAGTATTTTTTTCAAGTTTGGGGATTAAATAGTTGACATAGTTACAAATTCGAGGACTAAATAGTTGACAGAGTGAACAATTCGGGGACTAAATAGTGTTTTTGAACAATTCGGGGACTAAATAGTAGTTTGACCAACAATTCAGGGACTAAATAGTATTTTGCCTCTCCAAAAATTAAGAGAAAAAAATTAGGGAACGTGAAACAGATTTTCAGTGGCATTTATGACTTATGGTTGAGTGGATGAAATATTTTTGTCATTTTCTTATAATTAAGAAAAGAGAGAGAGAGAAAGAAAAGTGCACCGAAGAAAGGACAAAGCTACTTAAGGTGCAAAAATATAATTTTTTCAGAAAAATATTTTTGTGACTGGACCAATACAAATGCACCAAGCAGGCGTTTGCATGAATTTGTACCCTAAGCAATTTACACCCTAAAAGGACTATGAAGAAATGAAAAGGAAGAGAAAGAAAGAGGAGTCCACACACACGTGATTATAAGATCTATATAATTAGAATTTAGGGCACGTTGAATGTTTGATCGACGTAATCGTAGATACAATCGTAGGCGTAATTTTTTTACATCCTTCCAATTAAACACGCTCTACTTTTTGTAATGCAATGAAATTATATTTTGGTCCTTTCTTTTTTACCCACTTTATTCTATTCTCACTTTTAATATAAGGGTAAAATGATCATTTTATTCACATCACATCACTTTCATATTACTTTTTTCATTCCCTTATGCACAATGTTGTAAGAACGAACCAGACAAAGACTCGGACAAGTGTTCGGTTCATTGTCTGATCGGTTTAACCGATCGAACCGTCGGCCGAACCGGATGACGCATAAATAATAAATATTAATTATTTTTAATATATAAAATGACATCACTCAAATTTTAGGTTTCAACATACATAATTTTGAAGTTTTAAATTACATGACTTCTCAAAGTTCTAATTTTCAAGACTTCTCAAACTCTGAAAGAACTTGATCAAACCAAACATGAAATTCTTGATAATCATGACTTCTTAAATTTTAATTTTCAAGACTTTTCTAATTTTAATGTTTATGACTTTTCTAATTTCTTTTTTATGTTTAAAAAATAAAATTGGACCGGTTGGACGGTCCAACTCAGTTGACCGGTTTGACCCGTTTAAATTCGGAGAAAATGGTTTTTTGGTCCAACCGACTCGCCTTTGTATCTGGTTAGCAGTTGGACCGTCCGGTCCGGTCCAAACAACACTGCTTCTGCAATCTCATTACATCCTTCACCCCACTAACCAAACACACCCTTAGAGCAGTTAAAATAGATCAAATACTCATTTTGGTCCCTTATCTAGTTATCTTTTTCACTAGTTCTATATTGCATTGGTCTTCTATCTTTAAAAAATTTTAAGTCAATCATTTGTCTTTGTAATTTGTTCTAAATCAGTCATTTTGTGTAATACCGTTTATTTTTTCTGTTAAATGATGATATAACGAAATGTTTTAAGAATGATATTTTCACCCTTTTTTTTCAACCTCAAAATTTTCATTTTAGTCTATGCAATCTTTTTTTTCCTTCCTCCTCCTCCTCCTCATCATCTTCTTCCTCTGTCTACTCTTGTTGCTATATTTTCACCCTAATTCACCCAGAAAGGAAGAGGCACATGTGATTATAAGATGTATATAATTAGAACTATTAAAATAGATTAACCTATCGCAATCCAACTTGGTCCGAACTTGCTTTAACTTTATTTTATTATAGTTGAATTGGACTAACCTATTTTTTTTATATGGACTATAATTTTTCTAACACGATCCTACTAAGGTTAAGGCTGTCTCGTATTTAGTTTTTTAAAAAATAATATTATTTATATTTATTAAATAATTAACTATTTTTGCAAAATTGTTTATAAAATAATATTTATCTTCATTTAAAATTTAATAAAATTAAATATATTAATAAAATATGAATAAAGAATTAAATCAATTAAATAAAAAGACAAAATAATTAATATAATTTAAATTAGGATATAAATTACACAATTAATTCATTGTATAAATATTTAAAAAAAGTTTGAAAAAATAAAACTGAGCTAGTTCTACCCAAATAGGGACCGTTCTGTAGGGATAGAGGAAATGGAAAAGAGAGTAAAAAGTTGGTGGGTTGCTTTCTTTACTAAAAATTAAAAAAAAAATACAAAATGTCTATTATACCTTTTGATTTGAGACAATTATAACCTTCTTTTTTTTTATTATTTTAATATAAAGATAAAGTGGTAATTTTAATATATTCTCATTCAATTTCCATTCTCAAACTTTACTAACAAACACAGTAAATACATTCTCTTTTCCTTTTCGTTTCTGCGTAAAGAACGTGCCCTTAGTTTGGTTCTATATTTTTAGGATTAAAATGACCCAATTTTATTTAAGACTAAGAGTTTCTTAACTCAACTTTATAAAATTTATAAGGCCAAATAGATCGATTCATAAGACCAAATCTATTTTGACAACTCTATACACAATATCGAATAATAAATAGACATCAGTAAATTAGATCATTCTAAGTTACAATTTTTTTAAAACTTTTAATGCTTATTAAATATTAACTTTTGAATAGTTTAAAATTTAAAAAAATTCAAAGAAAATATGCAAAGACAATCTCAAGAAGACAAGAACTTAAAAAAAAAAATCACTTTTAGGGACCTAAGTTGTGGCTACTCATATAATGTGTTTGTCAATTGTGTGTTTCTAAAAAAGCCAACGCGACAGTCCGACACCGACATTTTTTTCACATTAAGAGTGTATTTGATTAAAATTTTGTGGTAAAATATTATTTAGTTCTTGAATTGTTGGTATAATTACTATTTAGTCTTTAAATTTGACAAAAATACTATTTAGTCCTCGTATTTGCAACTTTGTTAACTCTTTAGTCCCCGAATTTGACAAAAATACTATATATTTAGTCCCCGAATTTTGTGGTAAAATATTATTTAGTTCTTGAATTGTTGGTATAATTACTATTTAGTCTTTAAATTTGACAAAAATATTATTTAGTCCTCGTATTTGCAACTTTGTTAACTCTTTAGTCCCCGAATTTGACAAAAATACTATATATTTAGTCCCCGAATTTGTAACTCTGTCAACTATTTAGTCTCCAAATTTGGCAAAAATACTATTTAGTTCCCGAATTTGCAACTCTGTCAACTATTTAGTCTCCTGACCATTACCAGTTAGATAACCAGGCACTAGCTGATGTGGTTGTTAAATGCTGCTGTGGCATCGTTAAATGCCTGGACACATGCCACCTCTCATGCCATATCAGCATTTAACGGCCACGTCAACTGGTTATCTAACGGGTAACAGTAAGGGGACTAAATAATTGATAGAGTTGCAAATTTGAGGACTAAATAGTATTTTTGCAAAGTTTGAGGACTAAACAGTTGACAGAGTTACAAATTCGAGGATTAATTAGTATTTTTGTCTAATTCAGGGACTAAATAGTTGACAAAGCTACAAATTTGGGGACTAAATAATATTTTTATCAAATTCAAAAACTAAAGAGTAATTTGACCAACAAACATCTACTCGCGAAGAAGATGAAAAAAATTGAAAAAGAGAGAGAGAGAATTAGACATTGAGCCACGTTAATATTTTTGGAAGCAGTCAACACATTAATGATATTGAGTTATTGGACTTATTGATAAAGACTATTCAATATCATTAAAGGAGAGTTAGTGCTTTTCAGAGAGTGTCCCTTCGCCCAGCTGGTATGGTTCCATTTAGAGTGTCAAAGCGGGACAATCCGTATGGGTTGGGTTCGTGACGGGTTGGTCAAGTTAAACAGGCTGAAAATTTTAACTCGATCCATCAAAGTGGTGGATGGGGGCAACCCACCTGACCCATTTTTTTTTAATTTTTTTTTTAAAAAAATCTATACTTTTTTTTATACATTTTCTTCACCAAGGTGGTGGGTTGATTTCAACCAAATTGATAAAGAATGGGACCGATATGTAAATTTTTAGTTACACATATATCATGTATTTATTGGGATTAATTAAATTAATAATATATAATGTATTTTTTGTGATAATTTTCTGATGCACTAATTGCTCCCATGACTTTGTGCATGTTTCTCTTTCTTCACAACCTACCTCCTTGGAACGCAAAAGGTCTTATTATTGTTCTGGCTCTTCATGTGGGAGTCTCAGAGCCACTTTATTATTGGGTAGATAGAGAATTTGATGACCATTATCTTTATACCCATTACTATTAATTTCCTGTACCATAATCTTTTACAAGTGAGAACTATTGAATTTTATATATTAGGATTAATATCTATTATATAAATATATTTGTTCCTAATAATTATAATCTTTTGAATTTAGTATGGGAACTTGACACTAGAAGAAAAACATTAATTAGTCGTTTGTGCCATTGGTGGTGTTATAGAAAGAGGTATTTGCAGTAGTGGCGTGGGAGGGTAAGGAAGGGAGGAGAGCGAAGAGATTGTATTCGTTGGGGCTATTGTTAGAGAAGTTTCTGGCGATTGTGCAGTTGGAATCCAAGTAAATAGACTCATTATATGCTGCTTACTCATCATCGAAATTGGATCCAGTGCAATTTTTTTCGGTGCAATTTCGGTGTAATTCTTATAAAATACACATTTTTACTTTATTTTAGAAGTACTAATACGGGCTCACACTAATAATAATCTATTATGAATAGATTAGAGACCAAATTAATATCAATATTGACAAATATCATCACCTTAAATGGATTAGGGATCAAATTGTTATTAATATTAAAAAATAGTCTCACGAGGCTATTTAGTGATGATATTTATCAAAATTGATAATAATTTCATTCCTAATCCATTCATAGTGGGTTATTGTTAGAGTAAATCCGTATTAGTACTTCAAAAATGATGTAAAAATGTGTATTTTATAGGAATTGCACCGGAATTGCACGGAAAGGAATTGCACTAGATCCAATTTCAATTTGTTCGTGAGATCCAAGGTTTAATTTCTGTCCAGAATTTCAGATATAATTTTATATATATGAATCAATTAGCAGGGAAAGTACTGTAGAATAAAAGAAAGTACTGTAGAGAAAGTACTGTAGAGTAAAGTACGCTTGGTATAGATGCGCAGATGTAAAGTACTGTAAAGAAAGTACTGTAGAGTAAAGTACTGTATAATAAAAGAAAGTACTGTAGAGAAAAGTGAGGAGAGAGATAGAGAGAAAAATTAGGAAAGAGAAAAAGTATGATAAAAAGTGTGTTTGGTATGTATAAAATATGATGTAAAATTTTTTTGCGAATCGTGAAATACCACGATTTTACTGTTTGGTTTTGTCACCAAACATACCCTAAATTATTTAGTGCTGTAAAGGAGTCCCACTCGTACGTGGAAATTGCTTTTGGAATTGCTTTATTTATTAGGCCAAACGCAAAGTGCTCATATGATGTTTTCATTGTTTATATAAATTTTCAATTGACAAGTTTTGGAATTGCTTTATTTCCTGTACAAGGACATCTGATCTTTTTATTGTTTATATAAATTTTTAATTGACAAGCATGGGCAAGAAACTCATCCATGCCATTCATAAACTCTACAATAAATCCGACTCGACCAGGAAGCACTCTGTTGTACATCCATTGTCGAGATTCACGCAAATCCATATTTTGTTCCCAAGAACTGAAGAAATTTAATTACAAAAAGCATACATCAACAAGACATTAAAAAAAACAGACATCAAGGATTCCTAATTATGCAAATGAAGCATAATCTAAAAGCTAAAAGCTCTAATATCTTTGCAGCCAGCGACATTCTATTTTATGTTTTAGAATGCAGAAGTAAGAGTACATACCATAAGAGTAGCAAGACCGAAAATTGAGCAAAAACTCACAGATTCCAACAGCAACTCCAACAATCGCTAAGCGTAGGTACACCTAAATGCACAAATAATCGTCAAAGAATTTTCTTTTCAATTTTATGTATTTTTCTAGGAAAGGGAATCTATGAGAGTGATAAATTTGCAAAGATGAAGAAAGAAAGTGAAGAAAAAGAGATTTTGGAGGTATTTAAATAGGTGAATGTGAATATTCCACTTTTGGATGCCATCAAGCAAGTGCCAAGATATGCTAAGCTTCTGAAAGACCTCTGCTCTAACAAGAAGAAATTGATGGGCAATGAAAGAATTAATATGGGAGAGAACGTCTCAGCTGTGATTCAAAAGAAGTTGCCTCCTAAGTGCAAAGATCAAGGCATGTTTGCCATACCCTGCAAGATTGGGAATGTAGGTATCCAAAAGGCCATGTGTGACCTTGGGGCATCTATCAATGTCATGCCACTTTCCATATACCACACTCTCAATGTTGGACAAGTTAAGGAGACAAATGTGGTAATTCAATTAGCTGATGGGTCTATAATTTATCCTGAAGGTGTGTTAGAAGATGTCTTGGTACAAGTTGATGACTTGATTTTTCCTGCTGACTTCTATGTGGTAGATATGAAGGATGATAATTCTGCAAAACAATCAGATATCTTGTTAGGGAGACATTTTCTGAGTACCGCAAAGACTAAGATTGATGTTTCAGAAGGTACTTTTAGCATGGAGTTTAATGGAAAAATTGTAAAATTCAATGCTATGAAACGTCCAAGTGAGGTCTCTTCAATTTGCAGTGTTGAGGTTGTTAATTCTGAGGTGCATGAAACAGTTGAATTGTGTCAACAAGAGAATTTGGGTATTGTGCTATGTGAGAACAATTGTTTAAAGAAGCCAAAAGAGAGTTCTAACACTGGTGAAAAATCAGAAATTTTGGCTCATGAGTTGGAAGCTATGAATCCCAAATGTGGTAATTCTCTAGCCCATGATTTACCTTCTTCTCATACTAAAGTTTTTCTATCTTTGGTGCAAGATCCAAAATTGAAATTGAAACAACTTCCTAAGCACCTTAAGTATGCATTTTTAGAAGCTCAAGTGGAAGAAGAAAGGTTGATCGCAGCACTTAGAGAATACAAAGATGCAATAGGAAGGGTTATAACGGATGTTAAAGGCTTCAACTCATCCACATTCATGCAAAGAATTGTCCTGGAAGAGAATTACAAGCCAATCCAAGAAGTACAAAATCATCTCAATCCTCCGATGATGGAAGTGTTCAAGAAAGAATTTCAAAATATTAGATACTGACATGAATTACCCCATTTTGGATAGTAATATTGATGGTAAAGTGCAATGGGTGCCCAAGATGACTAGTGTGACAGTCATGAAGAGTTCAGAGTTGGGACACAACATGGTCCCTAAACCACCAGACTGAAAATTGAGAAAAGCCACTTGGTAGTGCTTAAGGCGTGCCCACGCCTTAGGCAAAGTTCCTTAGTTTAGCTTTATACAAATTTTCTTTTCTTTAATTTATCTTTCTCATGTTTTTATCTTTTATTTCCAGCATTTTTATTATTTTTCTTATTTTTTTGATTTATTTTTTATTTTTCATGGTTTTTTATTTTTCAGGAAGATAAGCCGTGCCCATGGCTTATTAGAGAGCATCATCACCTCTTTCATGAGAGCTTCAATGGCTTCCCAGACCTTTCTTTTTTGTGTGTTCAGCGTGTCTTTATTTCTGGGCTTTGGATGAAGTGTTCATGCATAATATAATGGGTATCTTTAATTTGGGCTTTTCAAAATGAGTTAAAAAGATAGTTTTATTGGGTTTAGTAAAACTAAGAGAGTGGAAGATTGGAGTTATTATTTTTATTATTATTATTTTTGCTGATTACTTTTAGTTTCAAATTTTCATTATTCATTTTTACTTATCACCATTCACCCTCGTTAACCACTTTAAACCCTAGCCACCACTCTCCTCCACCTTCTCTCACCCTTCTCTCTCATCAATGGCACACCACTACCCTCTCCACTCCACCGTCACCCCAGATCCGTTCATCTCGCCGCCGGTGACGACCTCCACTTCACCATTCTCCTCTGTGTTACTCCTACGTCATCTCTATTTTCGTTCTTTATAGCCGTGGTCGTGATGTTTCATTCTCTGCTTTTGCTCTTCCATTGCTACAATCACGTTTCACCACCCCCACCGTCGAGTTCCCATGCCGCTGTCATGTTCAAGTGCGTCCATTGAAGCTTTCCATTGCGTTTCCACTCTTCCATTAATAGAAATTTCACCCACGGTGCAGTCTTCTAAATCTTCCATTTTGCTTTCCACTCCGTTGCTATTCTTCTTGATTGAACATTGTTGTTAGAATGACATTATATAACAAAAGGTGATATATGGCTTAGTGGTTGCTACAGAAATTACATGCATCACGTCCCGACTTCAAATCTATCCATGCGCCATTTTTCAAAAATATAAGGTGGTCTTGACGCTGGTGGTGATCATCGGCCAGCAAAGGTTCAGTAGACGGTGGTCTCCATCGGCCGGCAGAGGTTTGGCCGACAGTGGTCGTCGGAGGTCGTCGCCGGCAGTTGGAGTTCAAGTAACTGCTTTTAGTGGCGACGAAAACTTGCTACTGAAGGTCTTGTGTGGCGACCAAATGTCGCTACTGAAGACATGTCATTAGTGGCGACTTAAAAGTCGTTGCTGAAGATATGTCTTTGGTGGCGACCAAAGTTGCTGCTGAAGACATGTTTTTTGTGGCGACTAAAAAGTCGCTGCTGAAGACATGTCTTTGACGGCGACCAATGTCGCTGCGAAAGACATGTCTTTGGTGGCGACCAAAATGTCGCTGCAGAATGTCTTCTGCAACGCGATTATTGGCAGCGACCTTGCAGCGACTAAAATGTCGCTACCAATGATCATTGGTGGCGACTTTTTGGTCTTTGGTGGCGACAAAAGTCGCCACCGAAGAACTTTTTTTTTTTGTAGTGTCAATTCAAATATAACCTATATGTATAAATTGTTAGAGCTTATGCCATAAGTTATTCGTTAAGATTTTCTGTCATTGGTGGAGAGAATATTTATTATTTTAATTTTGATAAAAAGTGTATAAAAATAATTTTATAAGCTCTATTGTTGGTTGAAAAGAAATCTTTGCCAGTGCCTTAGTAAAATCCAAATTATTAAAATACTTTTTTATATATGTTTATTTTATTTTATTTTATTGAAATAAATATATTGCAGAATATGTTATTTGTTTTAATTTTAACAATAATATAGTTTAAATTTAATATTAATTTATAAATTTAATAATTTTATAAAGATAAATTTGTCAATATTTTATATTGATTATATATATTTGAAATTTACATAATATAATTAATGTAATATGTATTTTTTTCATAAATTTAAACAAAGATGAGTCAAATTTGAAAAACAAAAGATATAATTAATTATTTCGAGTTCTTTTCAGGTAAATTTGGAATTTGAAGGGATGGGATAGAAATTGATTTTGCTAAATTTTTCTAAATCTTGAAATGGAGATTATACTGTTACCCTACCATGTCTAAATGTTTTAAATGTTATATTGATTATTGAACCGGTAGGTATACTAATTAATGATTTATTGGTACAATTATTATTGAAATGTGGTTGAACTGATGTTGATATATATAATATATTATTTTTTATTATAAATAGATAAATGTTGTAAAATTCAAATATCATATGATTTTATTTCATATAAAATAAAATAAGCATATAATATATTATAAAGTTTCTAAAAATATAGTACTTTATTCATATTTCTTTTACAAAATTACACATATATGAAAGCATACCTCAATTTTTACTTTTAATTATTATTACCTTAGCTGTTCGATTTTTGGCTATTATAGATCGAATAAAGGATAAAAATTTAATACTACAGTATTACTGAACTTCGGTACAACCCTTTAATAATGCAATGTCATTTGTCAATATTAATAGAAACTCATATTAATAAGGACCCACCATGAATAGATTACGAACCAACTGATTGGAGAGATGTACTGAAGTTCAATACTACCGTAGTATTGAACATCTTTTGAATAAGTGATCAATTCACTGATTTTTTAATTAAACTCGACGGTTTGGTCCGATTTCTAAACCATTCTTTTCTCTAAGTGAAAATGAAAATAAACACCTTTCTTACCTTTACAGTAGCAAACATCATCCCATTTGAATACATTCTCGTGTAACTACAAAAAAAAAAAAAAACCTTAACTCCAACTTAATTTTATCACTCACTATGCATATTTTGGATTCAAAATCAAAATGCATTCATCTACAATGGAGTAATTTAGAGATTTTATCCAAGCTTGAGTTGCTAAAAATGGTACTACAAAGTCATGATCTCCACTGCCACAAAAAAAAAAAAACAGAAAAAAAGGTGTTTTTCATATTCAAACAATTACCATTTTCCAAAGCTACTACAACATGAAAGAGGATTCTCTAAAATATGAAAGAGAGGTGAAAAAGTAGGAGAGTAGATAGGAAATAAATAAATAAATTGGCCTCTAATTCATTTAGTATGGATTCTTATCATTGTGCTATTTATTTATTTTTCTTATCTCTTTCTTATTTTAGAACTTCACTTCTCTCTTTTAGAGAATTCATTCTCTTACAATTCAAGTGTTTCACGAATTACAATTGTCTCACCTGTATACTAAAGCATGATATCCTTTAGTACTCAACTCCACATGAAATGGAAAACTACTTTCAATATCTTTAGCCTTAAGACATCGCTTCCATTGTCCTATACTTCCTTGTTTTGCATCCATCTCTAAGTTATTCTTTTATTTTCTTGCTTTTCTATATATATATCTAACATAATGGGTGTGTTCGGATTGAAGATAATAAAAGAGAAGGAAATTAGAAAAATGAAGAGAATTTAAAATTCTTCCCCTGTTTTTCTAAATTTTGGAGGGAAATAAATTAGAAGATTTTGTAGAGATATCCTTAGCCAACTTCATAATTTTTTTTTATTAATTTTAATTATCACAAATTAAGGGATTTTAAAACAATTCTAAAGAATGAGAAGAGAAACTAGTCAAACTACTACCTTATTTTCCGTTACCTTTAATGATTCTCTTTCATTCTCCTCATTATTCCCGAAAAGGCCGTTATGGTGTGTTTGAGAAAGACGAGGAAAAAGGAAAAGAAGGAAATGCTATGATATTTTCTCTTTCTCTTAATTCAATCATTCAAAATCACTTTGAAGTAAATAAAATTAAAGTTAAGGAGAATTAATTAATCCTCCATTTTTTTCCTCCTGTGTTTAAATATCTAAACTAATGTTTATGTTTTCTTCTTTTAGGTTGGAAATTAAAACAATGAGAATAATTTCAAAATGCTTTTCTTCTTTTCCTTATCTTCAATCCAAATACATCCGAAAGATTATTTAGGTATTCTTTGGATAATGCTTTAGAGTTATAATGAGCCAAAGTTTATCACTGTCCAACCATTGGATCTATCTTGAGATTGTACATAAGAAAATTTTTATTTTAAAATTTAAAATAACACAAATCGAAAGTAGTGAACCGAAACAAGACCCAACAACTAAACAATAGTGAACCGAAACTCACCATAACTCCAAAGTATTACCCTTATTCTTATTCTCTTACCTAACGGATACCAAGAGCCCTGTGAACCATACCATCATTTTGCCCAATAACTAACTAGCACATATCCATAAAACTACATACAAACATACGTCAATTCTATACTATTAATTATACTTTAAATTAATCAAACTATAGTTCCATTCTCATCTTATGTTTCGCACTGAGGACATCCCACATCCTTCAATCATAGTCTGGACTGATCATTGGATAAAGATCCCAAACAAGTTAGCCATGTTGCTCAACTGAATTCCCTAGATTCGTTCTATGCGATTCCAGGGAATGCCAATAGACGATGTCATTGTACTCGCAATACATAAGAAAATCTTCAGGCCACCCATATTTTCTGCTCCTGGAGAAAAGATCGTCATCTCCATACTCAGAGTGTTTGGATTTTTACTTGTAATCAGGATCAAGTCTATCCCCTTATCCTGTTAGTGGTTACTAATTCGCAGGTTGTTTTTCCAATTGCTTATGCTAAAGGTTGGTTTTATAGGTTGGCATTTCCTTAACTATTTCAGAAGAAGAGAAAAATATAATTAATTCAAGCAAATATTTTATTTGTATTTTTATAAATTGAAATCGGTAAATAAAAATAATTACAAATATAATGATATCTTTTTATGTAATAAAGAAGCATTTATTATTTTTATTAATTTAATAAAATAGTATATATTTAGTTCATATAAAAAAAATACTTTTTAATATTGATACTAGTTGGATCATGGTTCAATCAAGAATTGGACTAGTGAACCGTGAAACACTGCTTTTATCAGTTCAAACCGGTTCAATTTTAAAAATAGTGTCACTTTTTTAAGAACCGGATCGGCCAGTTTGACTAGTTGAATCAATAATTGGTCAAGTATCCGATCTGGTTCTAACCAAAGACTTGGATTTCTAGTGGGACCGATTTGGAATGGCTAAAATCGATCAAAACTGGACAACCCAATGAAAAACCACGAACCAGATCGATTTTGATTGATCCTGACAAAATAATATTTTCTATTCCTTTTGTTTTAATAGTTAGGCCTAACATTTTGAGCTATATCTTACTATATACATAGTACATCTTATAATTTTCGTAATATATAGTTATGACAAATTGATGATATATCAAATTATAGGGACCAAACTGCTCAAAAAAAATTATAGGATAAAATATCATCAACAAGAGACTAAACTAATATTTTAGTCTAACAGTGACATATTTATTATTTGCCGTGGTGAGGAATAATATGAGTTATATTTATATATAGTGACAAAGATAATGATAGCAAATAAAGAAGGTGGCGTTGAGGATTACAATGGCTTTTGGGAAATCCACCTTTCAAACATTGCAAAGGATTCTTTGCCTTTGTACTCTGGAGCTGTATGCCCTGCCCCCTGCAAATCAATTAAAACACAACATCAATCCACAATTCTTAGCTCTCAACCCTTTAATAGGGATGGTCTCTGGTGAATAGATTTGGTGTTGTATAGTATTGAAAAGTAAAAAGAGAGATAGATACGAAGGAGGATGATATCCAATTTGAACAAGAATGGATTCAGTGCTTGACTCTTCTATGTAATAATATGTTAGGCCGATCACTACAACAAAACATAAATTTACCCACGGAATATATTCAGTGGGTAATCCGTGGGGAAACGAAAAAAAAAAATTATTTTGTTCAAAATTACTCACGGATTGTCGCTAATTTCCGTGGTCAATCCGTGGGTAATTTGTTAATTAGCCACAGATTTATTTCCGTGGGCAATTTTTTGGAATTAGCCACGCATTTACAATCCGTGGTTAATTTCCGTGGCCAATCCGTGGGTAATTTGTTAAATTCGCCACGGATTAATTTGCGTGGACAATTTATTGGAATTAGCCACGTATTTACAATCCGTGGGTAAATATCCGTGGCTAATCCGTGGGTAAATGTTTATTATTTAAATTTTAGATGTATATATATAAAATATTTTACATTAAATAAACAACATCTGATAAATGGCCTAGTGGTAAATCTAAATATTACCATGCAAGGTGTCCTGTCTTCGAATCCTCAAAGGACCATTTTTCAGAAATAATGTGGTCGCTAGAGGAGTGTCGGCGGCGAGCGGGTGGCGGTGGCTGGTCACCGGAGGGGGTCCGTGGCCGATGGTCGGCGATCGGAGGGGTTGCCGGCGACCGATGAAGTTCACCGGCAGCTAATCTAATCTATGAAATTCCCCATGGATCCAATCCGTGGGTAAAATTAAAATTCCGTGGCTATTTCCCCACGGATTGCCCATGGATTCTTCCGTGGGGAAAAATAACCACGGATGAGTCCGTGGGGAATGCCCCACGAACTCAAAATTCCGTGGGTAAATTTACCCACGGAATAACACAGATTTACCCACGGATTTGTCCGTGGGTAAATCTGTGTTTTGTTGTAGTGGATTTTTTTTATAGTTTTCTTCATTTTTTTATTTAACTTTGAAAAATTATATTTTTCAAAAAATATCTAAAGTATGAAAGATATAGATACAAAAAAAAATTAAAAACTTCACATAAATCGAGATTTACTATGAATGGATTAGGGACTAACTTTTTAGTTTCTAATAAAAGTGATCTCTAAATCATTTACGGTAGGTCCTTACTTGTGTGGATTTTTTATTTTATTTTATTTTTGTCTATAACTCTTATTTTTAAGAAAAATTTACAATTTTTCAAGTTTAAATAAAAAAAGTGAAGAAAACAATGAAAAAAAAATAGGCCTAGCATACTAGTGCATAGAAGAGCTAAGCACTGGATCCATTCTCAACTCGAACCTTATGAGTTTGTTTGGGAATCAAGAAGAGATGAGAAGGGGAGTGATTAGAGGAGATGAATGGAGGGAAAGGAAAGGGAAGGTTAACCTTCCATATATCTTCTCCTTGTTTGGGTATTGATATCTCATACCTCCTTTAAAATATTCAAATTTGGGGTATCATGAATTTGTGAAAAGGAAGATATCTCGAATCTCTCTCCTCCCATTCCCTTCTCTTTCTTAATCCCCAATTCAAATATAACCTATATGTATAAATTGTTAGAGCTTATGCCATAAGATATTTGTTAAGATTTTCTATTATTGGTTGAGAGAATATTTATTATTTTAATTTTGATAAAAAAGTGTATAAAAATAATTTTATAAGTTCTATTGTGGTTGAAAAGAAATATTTGCCAATGCCTTAGTAAAATCCAAATTATTAAAATACTTTTTTATATATTATATATATATATATATTTTTTATTTTATTTTATTGAAATAAATATATTGTAGAATATGTTATTTGTTTTAATTTTATCAATAATATAGTTTAAACTTAATATTAATTTATTAATTTAATAATTTTATAAAGATATATTTTATATTGATTATATATTTGAAATTTATATAATATAATTAATGTAATATGTATTTTTTTTCATAAATTTAAACAAAGATGAGTCATAATTTGAAAAAGAAGATATAATTAATTATTTTGAGTTCTTTTCAGGTAAGGATGGGATAGAAATTGATTTTGCTAACTCCTTTGGTCCAAATTTGAATATGAAATTTTTCTAAATCTTGAAATGGAGATTATACTGTTACCCTACCATGTCTAAATGTTTTAAATTTTATATTTATTATTGAACCGGCCGCGGTAGGTACTAATTAATGATTTATTGGTACAATTATTATTGAAATGTGGTTGAACTGATGTTGATATATATAATATTATTTTTTATTATAAATAGATAAATGTTGTAAAATTCAAATATCATATGATTTTATTTCATATAAAATAAAATAAGCATATAATACATTAATTATAAAGTTTCTAAAAATATAGTACTTTATTCATATTTCTTTTACAAAATTACACATATATGAAAGCATACCTCATTTATTACTTTTAATTATTTTTACCTGAATTTTTGGCAATTATAGATCGAATAAAGGATAAAAATTAAATACCATAGTATTATTGAACTTCGGTACATTCCTTCAATCATGCAATGTTATTTGTTAATATTAATAGAAACTCGTATTAATAAGGACCCACCATGAATAGATTACGGACCAACTGATTGGAGAGATGTACTGAAGTTCAATACTACCGTAATATTGAACATCTTCTGAATAAGTGATCAATTCACTGATTTTTTAATTAAACTCGACGGTTTGGTCCGATTTCTAAACCATTCTTTTCTCTAAGTGAAATTGAAAATAAACAACTTTCTTACCTTTACTGTAGCAAACGTCATCCCATTTGAATACATCCTCGTGTAACTGCATTAAAAAAAAAAACTTAACTCCAACTTAATTTTATCACTCACTATGCATATTTTGGATTCAAAATCAAAATGCTTTCATTAATTCTTACCCTGCAATTTGAGATTGGAATAACCATGGCCTCCACTCATCTACAATGGTGTAATTTAGAGATCTTATCCAAGCTTGAGTTGCTAAAAATGGTACTACAAAGTCATGATCTCCACTGAAAAAAAAAAACAGAAAAAAAGTGTTTTTCATATTCAAACAATCACCATTTAACAAAGCCACTACAACATGAAAGAGGATTCTCTAAAATATGAAAGAGGTGACATTCTTGAAGTAGGAAAGTAGATAGGAGATAAATAAATGGCCTCTAATTCATTTAGTATGGATTCCTATCGTTCTGCTATTTTTTTTTTTTTATCTCTTTCCTACTTTAGAACTTCACTTCTCTCTTTTAGAGAATTCATTCTCTTACGATTCAGGTGTTTTACGAATTACAATGATCTCACCTGTATACTAGAGCACGATATCCTTTAGTACTCAACTCCACATGAAATGGAAAACTACTTTCAATATCTTTAGCATAAGGCGTTTTTAGACATCGCTCCCATTATCCTATACTTCCCTGTTTTGCATCCAACTTCAAGTTACTCTTTTATTTTCTTCCTTTTTTATATATATCTAACATAATGGGCGTGTTCAGATTGAAGATAATAAAAGAGAAAGAAATTAGGAAAATGAATAGAATTTAAAATTTTTCCATGCTTTTCTAAATTTTGGAGGGAAATAAATTAGAAAATTTTGTAGAGATATCCTTAGCCCACCTCATAATTTTTTTTATTAATTTTAATTATCACAAATTAAGGGATTTTAAAACAATTTTAAAGAAAGAGAAGAGAAACAATTTTAAAAATCACTTAATTTGAAGTAACTAAAATTAAGGTTAAGGAGGATTAATTAAACCTCCATTTTCTTTTCCTCCCGTATTTAAAAATCTAAACTAGGAGAATGTTTATGTTTTCTTTTTTAAAACAATGAGAATAATTTCAAAATGCTTTTTTCTTTGAATAAAATTTATATGTTGTTGCTTACATGCTTTTTTTATGGTTAACTAATTAAAAAAAGGAAAAAACTTATATGTTGTTGCTTACATGCTTTTCCTAAGGTTAACCAATTAAAAAAGACATGTGTCAACTTTTCTCTCAAAATTGACACATGTCTTTTTTTAATTGGGTTAACCTTAGGAAAAGCATGTAAGTAACAGCATATAAGTTTTGTCCTTAAAAAAAAGACATGTGTTAAAAGTGAGAAGATAACATAAAAAAATTGACACATATCTTTTTTTAATTGTTAACCTTAGGGAAAGTATGAAAGCAACAACATATAAGTTTTGTTCTTTTTCTTTTCCTTATCTTCAATCTAAATACATCCGAAAGATTATTTAGGTATTCTTATGGTAATGCTATAGAGTTATAATGAGCCAAACTTCATCACTGTCCAACTATTGGATCTATGTCGAGATTTGTACATAAAAAAAATTTCATTTTAAAATTTAAAATGACATAAAACTCAAATCAGATCCAACAACTAAACAATAGTAAACCGAAACTCACCATAACTCCAAAGTATTACCCTTATTCTTATTCTCTTACCTGACGGATGCCAAGAGCCCTGCGAACCGTATCATCATTGGCCCAATAACGACTAGCACATATCCATAAAACTACATACAAACATACGTCAATTCTATACTATTAATTATACTTTAAATTAATCAAACTATAGTGTAAGCCCCATAAATTCATTACTTCTAAAATCTCATGTACATTTTTAATTTTATCTACTTCACTTCACATAAATCATGTATGAATCCGCCCACCACTTGTTAGAAGTTTAGTCGAAAAGTTTATGTGTCCAATTAAATTAAAATTAACTATTATAAAAAAAAATTATATTTATATTAATATGACTTTGGAGATTTTTAGTGTCAACAAATTAAAGTATAACATTAAAAAAATAACTTCTCCACCTTCACAAGTATAACTTTTCAATAAAAAACCAACTTCCCGATAAAAAACTAAGAAAACTTTTCTTTGCAAATTTTTGATGTCACTAAAGAAAAGTATGGCACAAAAAAATCACTTTCCATTAAATAACTAATATATATATATATATATATATATAGTAATACAAATCTTATATTAAATTTTCAAAATTAAAAAAATAAATAACATGTATATCTGTTCATGTAATATGGCTTTGCACATTTTTTGTGTCAAAAGTAAAATGTGACACCAAAAAAATAACTTTCCTAACTTTATAAGTGTAACTTCTCAATAAATAATGACAAAAAAAATTTCTTTGCAGATTTTTGGTATCACAAAAGAAAAACGTGGCACCAAAAAAATAAATTTTCAATAAATAAATAATATATATAAATTTATATCTATATCTATATGTAGGAAAAGGCCCGGATCTACATGATCCGACCCGACCCAAGGACCGAAAAGAAAAACCGAAACTAAATCCAGGAAAATATAAAACAATGCGGAAGCTACTAACCTGGACGCCATCACTAAAACCTCGGATCTTGTCAATGACTCTGCTCCACCAGGGTTGACCTCCAATCAATGCACTCCGAAAAGGGCCGCACCAAACGGAGGACTCTACCTACGAGAGGTAGAGCCACATGTCCACGAATGATGCGCGGAAGAGGACTCAAGAGAAAGAGAGAAATATTATATTGAGTGGGGTTTCCCAAACAGGACCCCCCTTTCCAACACATGGAATGAGCAACTAGAAAGTGTGGAGTCACTCCTATTTATAGTACGATGAGAGAGCTCCCATCATTGACGCAAGCAATGTGGGACTTGGAATATGAACAAAATATCATGCTTCCATCATGATCACCTTGCCCACTTTGGGCCACGAGTGTGGACTCGTGTGACCTCCGATGAGTGTCATCTTGGAGTCGTTTTGTTCGTCTCTCAGCGAGCTTTTCAACGGATCCTCACTCGACCCGATCAGACTCTCACATGGGCGGATATTTAGTCCCGAATACCCAATATATCCAACACTATATCTATATCTATATCTATATATTTATATAGTAATAACAAATTTATATTATATTTTAAAAATAAAAATAAAATAAAATGCACGTATGTGCATGGGCTATAAAAAATTTATATTATTAAGCTGTTTTCTAAACTATATTATTCTCAATTTTATTTACTTAAATAATAATATATGACTAGTTCATATAAAATTAAATGAAAGAATATACAACTAGAAAAGAGTAAAAACAAAGAAGTAGATTGTAGAATTACTCGATATTCTGTAATAGGAAGTGAAGGTTGAGAGATCATGAGTGAGGATTGGGAAGTTTCATGGAGAGATCTTAATCTGCCAAATAAGTCTTTTGAATTTGGAGAAAGATCAAGAGAAGGACATTGTGGGTCCAAAATATGCCATACACATATTCCTGAAACACACTGTTAGTCCCAATTGAAACATATGAATTAACTACTACACATTGAAAAACAATAATACATAAATAAAATGTTAAAAAATCCACTTGTCGCTATAGTTTACTCTAATTTTCAATTAAGATCTCTATATAATTTCATTTTTAATAATTTGGTCCATATATATACTTACATATAATTTGTTATTAAGTAATCGTCGTTAAACAACTTTCAATTGACATTTATTTTCTGCTTAAAGTCGTTTCAATTAATATTTGTAATTAAGTCTTTGTTGTCCCAAGATCGCGACATGTGTTAATGGATCGAAGCTGAGACTACTATGAAGTCTGCATTCAAAGGTGGCATATAAGGAGTTGTTACCAAGGAAACACGTGCACCTTAATTAGCCCTTCCATTTACACCTAGGTGTCAAAAAATCCAATAAGGGTGGCATTGAATTATTGTAGATCTTGCTCCTTGATATTTCAGCGACACGGATATCACAAATCAATGGGTTTCAGGCTCGATCGACCCAGGTTCAGGACCTAAGAGAACGTACTCATGTGAGATTAGAGTCCTCGTAGTTTACGAGGGGTGAGGGCTTCCAGGCTGTAGAGAGCGAGGAAGTAGGATGATCTAGGCACTGTATGTAAACGATTGCTCTAGGGGCTAAAGATGATAATAAATCAGGATGACCCAGGGGGATCGGTTATATAGGCCAAACAAGTGCAGGAAATCTCCCTAATTTGAGCGCAAAAAATGGTTAAGTGATGAGTTTGAATGGGATTCCAAGTGCCGAGAAGCGGCCGGGTATCCAAGCCATCTGGTTGTCGAGTCCCATATTACTATAAGTCCCCCAAGCCTGAGGGTTTCGTAGGAGCCCTTAGGCTTTACAAATTATCTGGGACGCGGTAGACAAATGAGTTACAGTTTCAAGCGTGCTTTTTGCAAATTCACAACTAAATAGGGAAGGCGTATGTAGACACTCCATTTTGTCCGGACTTTTTTTAAAATTAATGAATAAGGGCGCAAGTAGGATCAACCCAAAATCCCAAGGATTGTGAGGTGGAAAGAACCTAGAAGAAGATAAGTCTGGTTGACTGTCGAAACAAAATAAGTGTCGTTTGAGGTTGAATTTTGGCAGTAGACAAAGATTCGATCATTATAATTTCATTTGAAGTCATTTGGCTTTGAAACATGTTGCGTTGTGTAGAAGACGGAAAATCCTTAAAAAAGGACATAAGATTTGTGCGAATCGGGTATCGGACAGAAAAGGAATGAGTCCGGGAAAAAGGTTGGATGAGGGACGAAGGCCTTTTAAAAATTAAAATCTGGTAGTCATAAAAGATTTGATCACCGAGGTTACAGCTTAATCTGGATGGGCCCGAAACTTGTTCCTTTGCATAGAGGATAAAAAATCCTTGAAAACGAACATAAACTTTGCTCAAATCCGACATCGGGAGGGCAAGAAAAAGGGTCCGGAAAGAAGGGGTCGCGACGCCTATGTTTCCCGTCGCGACCCCCATGTTACCCATCACGACGCCCCTACCCGTTGCGACCCCCTGGGGTTACCCGTCGCGACGGGCCCCTGAAGAAGTCCCAAAATTCAAAATTTCCCGCCTTTTCGCTATTTCTTCCCCTACACATTAATTGGGGTTACCCGTCGCGACGGGTATCTCTATCCGTCGCGACGCCCTCTGAAAATCATAATTTTCGCGATTTCCTCCTGCATTTATTACCAAATCAAGAGGGCGTCACGACCCCCTGGGATACCCGTCGCGACACCCTACCCATTAATGCCCAAATTCAATTTTCCTTTTATATGACACCTGAACTCACTATAAATAGTGAGTCCCATCACTTGTCAAAAGGAGGAAAAAGAGGAGAGGAAAAATTATGAACTAAGAGGCTGCAAGAAAGAAATAAGAAGGTAGAAAACACTACAATTATATTCCGCCTTTTCTTTATATATATTATCTCATCTTCACTTGACCACTGGGTGCCCCTCTTTATTCTTTGCTTGTATAAACTTCTTTTCTCCGGGTTGTGATCCCCCAGTGTTGGTATTCAATCCAATGTCTGGTTCACGCACCCCAAAATTCTAATCTTCCTTTCTGCATTTTTTTAAAACGAAAAGGGGTCGCGACGGGTTGGTACAACCGTTGCGACCCCTCCCCATTGAAAAAGGCGTCGCGACGCATTCTTTTGACCGTCGCGAAGCCCTGTGTCACGACCCCCTATCGGGTGCCCGTGACCGGCACGGGAGGTAGGATTTCTCCTATCCCGTAAGCCTCTAATCCCTGATTGACATTCTTATATATGCATAACTACCCATTTCTATTACAAACAATATATAGTATATATGGTCATCCCTATCCGGTGACCTAAGTAGCAAACAATCCACGGCTCGCTCAACGCCGCTTCAGTCTATACATATACACATAATCAATCACACGTACATATAATATACATATTGATCACGCGCTTAAGGGCGGGTGATCTATCCTATTCACATGCAGAATTCCTGTGTACAGTCAAGTATATATATTCAATCACACACCTATATATAATATACATATTGATCACACGCCTCAATGCGTGTTATCTATCCTATTCGCATGCGGAAGCCGTATTTTCACACAACCAAGTATTCAGTCACACATATATATAAATTTACAAATTGACCACACGCTCAGTGCGTGTAATCTATCCTATTCACATGCGGAAGTCACATCCATATATATATATATATATATACCCATGATATTCATCATATCATAACCTATATTCCCAACAACAAGACCAATCTTTAACCTGTATGAAGCCGACAATTCTAGAGTGTGACATATACATATATGTATATAGCAATTGTACAAAACAATGCTATACCAAAAGAATCATATACATATACATCCTGACAAAATACATATATCAATACTACCCACGCGAACAATGCGTGTGGTCTCTAAGTCTGTCCGCCTCCCTGAGATGAAGTGGAAGCGCTCCCGATGCCTACACCACCTGTGTCTGTAACATGTAACATTGGGGTGAGTCAAACAGACTCAGTGAGAGGCTTTCCCATCCCTGGTGTAGTAGCGGGCACCACTACAACTGGGGAGAGGAGCCAATCACAAACACATACGCATATAACAGATTCTGAATTTCCATATAATAGGTGGTCAGGCAATGAGCATATGTCATATTCACAATAAAGAATTTAAAGCATGGTTCTACATACATTTAAATTCACACATACATCACATCATAGTTTAACATACAACTTCCTGTGGATATCCATGTTCAATTAACCGTAATCATAAACTGACCCGAAGGCATATCTCCGTTAGGAGAGAAACTAGCCCGAAGGCAATATCTCACGTGAGCAATATGGGAACCTAGTTGATCATTCTAGAAACCCCTGATCCCAAGACTATACTTGGAACAATAATCTGACCCCAAGACTTCACTTGGAGCATAGCCGGCGACTCATCTGACCTCGGTTACCCAAGGCAATAGCCACAATGTGGTGTACTCATATACTTTGTATTTCTGAGAGTTTGACTCAAGCTAACAGACTCAATCTACCCGGACCACCCGTGATAGACTCGATTCCCGCATTGTACCATATATGACCCCTCTGGACCACTACTTATTTCTTTTACTTCTACTTAGGAAATTGTAAATTTCCAAGTGGTTTCTAATTCGGACTCTTTTTCAGAACAAAGTCACCTAGGTTTATTCTCTTTAAGGACTTACATGCAAAACCACACCCTTCAGATAATATTTACTCGATCCTACCCCCGATATCGTATAGGTCTCATGGACCTTCTTTGCATATAAGGCTCCTTGAGCCACCATCGCTTTTACAATTCACAAACACACATATAGCACGTTTTCACATATACTGTAATTTAGGAACAACAATAGCATGTTATCTAACATGTAATTCCTACAAATAGGCAAGAAGGCAAACCATATATCCATATCCGCAGTCAACCCTATAGGACAAGGATAGGAAAGCCTCTCACCTGGTTGGCCCCTCGTATCGGCTCTCGATGTGCCCGAAGGTCCGCTCACTGTATGGTGCCCTATACATATATATTTGAGAGGTTCAGAAGCTTGAAAATGCAACCACTATCGTGTACATGCAACGCTAGTGCTCATGTTCTCTCTCTAATTAATTCCATAGACTAGTTGTTGGCTTGGAAATGCCCTCAACTTGTTTTAGGACACCTAGCATGTTTCTATTCGTGTCCAACCCTTTCTTAATCACACTGTTCGGAAGCCTTGAGTTGGGAATGCAAGGTTACCCAATTTCACCTCTATGTGTCCATATAAAATTCCCATTACCCAAGTCTTGAATTTATGGCTCAAGAGAGTCGTAAATTCTAGTTGCCTAAAATTTCCATTTACCGAATTAACTTTCAACCCTTTACCTGCACATGAATACACATATCCGGATACGCGTAAAATTAGAAAATTACCTCTTTTTCCCCGAACCGGGTTCCGGGTGAGACGGTAATTACTCGGGTTTTAATCCCTCGTACATTCCAATAATTTTAACAATTATATATTCACAATTTCCACCCATTCATGCACCCCAAATCAGTCCACAACACCTTTAAACTTTAACAACCACATTTTCCTACATTTTTTCCAACCCGGATAAATTCTATCAATTTGGTTCAGGTTCCTAAGCCTCCAACTCACTTCCTAGCATGCAAATACTTCAATTTAGGACCCAGAACACTCAGATTGAATCAATTGGGGTCTTTCCAAAAATCCCTAAAATTGATAAAATTGGAGTTTGAGAGTTTCGAGACTTCTCACCTCGATTCAACCGGTTAGAAGGACGATATGGAGTAGAGGAGACTCCCAGCTACCTTCCCCGGTGAAGAGACGGCGTTTTCTGGCGAGAAAGCTCTCTCCCTCTTGTTTCTCTCTCTAGCCCGAACTCTCTCTCTCTCTCAAGCACAACGAAGGCGACTACGGCTCCGGTGGACGCGACTCTGACCACCACCGTGCTCAGTCCGTGCATTTTCCATCCAGCCTTGAGCCTTCCCGTCGTCTTCCGTTCGTCCGTGCGTGCTCCCGTTCACGAAGCCCCTCACGGTTTGCTCTCTCTCTCGTCAACGCTCTTTCCTCCCTCTCTCACGATTTGCTTCTGTCTTTTTCTTTCCTCTTTTACACATATATACATATATATCATTAATATATACATATCACAAAAATAAATAATCTGATATAATGATAATTAATAAGAAAAGGGAATATATATATATATATATATATATATATATATATATATATATATATATATATATATATATATAAATAATTAGGATTTAAACAAATTTGTGTTTTTTTTAAAAAAAAAAGAACAAGTAGTAGGATAATGTGTATTTTATCTCATTTTCCACTTTAATTAAATTAATTTAATTTAATAATGCTAGTTAAAATATTCTCGGGTATTACACCCTGCCTCAATGACCAGGGGTCGCTACGCATTGCCCTATCCGTCGCGACCCCTTGTCTCTTGGGGGACAAAATATTTAATTATTTTTTTGTGTTTTAAAACGAACTCCTTGTTTATATGACCTAGTGCTACCAAGAGATTTTGTCTTTATAGGAGCACTAGCATTCACGCCATCTGGGCATTACGCCTGATGAGCCCTCACACATGCACTCTTTTTATTCTTTGACATCTCGTATGGTAGATAGGTACCAAAAGACATTGGCCTATTTAGGTACATTGCACTGGGAGGCCATCTGAGTATTCACTTGATGAGCCTCCCCTCACTCACACACATGTATGTCACAGGAACTACGTGGGCTTTGATCCCCTATCGTGGGTACGTAGGCCCTAGGCTTTCATCCTAGGTCAAGCCCTCCCTCTTTCTCTCCTCTATCTCTCCCATGATTGTATATATTTTTAAGGCCAAATAGTCTTCGGACGTGTGAAGAAGGGTGCCTAACACCTTCCCTTCATCTCAATCAGACTCCCGAACCCAATATTTTATGAAAATTCATTTTACCCCACTTTTAAACCATTTTTCTTTTTTCCAAATTTTGATTGAAAATTTGGTGGCGACTCCCGTCGAAGGCTCCGATCTTCACAGTTGGCGACTCCACTGGGGACTTTTTAATTAGAGAGTCAAGCCCTTTTCTATTAAAAATTAATATTAAAATTATTTGGCCTCCTATGTTTGTTTGTATATATCTTCCTATATTTGTGGTTTCTTTGTTGCAATGTTTCCACCTTCGAGTGGAAGGAAATGGTAGCTAGGGTGCTCCGTAAATTCACAAATGCACTATTTACATTTACTTCAACCTACAAATTGGCTCCTATACCCGGAGTACGTCCAAATAAGTTAGAATGAGATATGAGAATCTTTCCCTGTTGGGCTTAGGCCTACAGAGGTTGACCTATCTATCCTACTTAGATTGTTACTTGCCTTAAGGGTTGATTCGCGCAGACTTTTTTGTGACAGGATCCTCTCTTGAGTCAAGGTCTCTCTACCTTTGGTAGGGGCAATCTAAGGGTCATTTTAGGATATCTAGATCCCAAGCTAAACCATATGAAAGTTGACTTTAAAAGCCTACCTTTATTAGGTCAGCCAATTTTAGAGACCTTAAGAGCCTAACCTTTAGGACACAAGGAGCAAACTCCCTCATGCATACATTTAAAAAAAGAGTAAAAATAAAAAATAAAAAAAAATGTTCATTTTTTTTTATAATTTTCTTTGCATTGTATAAAAAAATTGTTTTTCAAATTGTGAATAAAAAAACATTTTCACTTTGCATCGCATATATATAAAGAAAAACTTTCCTTGACATTGTAAAAAGAAAAAATTTCCTTTTCTCATATATATAAAAATAAATAAATAAAATTTTCTTTGTCTTATATAAAAAAAAAATCTTTTTCTCATATTTTTCTTTCGCGTAGCACATGTATATAAAAAAAAATCTTTTTCGCGTTATTTAAAAAAATTCTTTTTCTCATAACTTCCTTTGCATATATAAAAAAAAACTTTTTCTAAATAAAAAATTTTCTTTTTCTCGTAACTTCCTTTGCATGTATATATAAAAAAGGAAAAGGAAAGTCATTTACATTGTATATAAAAAAGGTCAAAAAAGTTTCATTTTTCTTATAATTTTCTTTACACTGTATATATGAATAAAAGAAATGAAAAACAAAACAATTTTTCGTTGCAGTGCATGTATATATAAAAATAATTTTCTTTGCATTGTATAAAATTTTTTTTTTCCTTCTTATATGTTCATTTGCATTGCATATTCTTCTTTATATAAAAGAAAAGTAAATCATTTTTTTCTTTGCATTATATATAAAAAAAAGGGAGGAAAATCCTTTGCATTGTGCATATCAAAAAAAAAAATCCTTCTATTGTATAAAATATTTTCCTTTGAATTGTGAAAAGTTTTTTTCCTCTTTGCATCGTATATATAAAATTTTCTTTACATTATATTAAAAAAAAGTTTTCCTATTTCTTATAAAAAAATTATTTTTCTTATAATTTTTTTGTATTACATTTAACATTTTCCTTATAAAAAAAACAATTTTCCCTTTTTGTAAAAAAAAAAATTCTTTGTATTGTACATATAAAAAAAGTAAATATTTTTCTTTGCATTGCATATAAAAAAATGGTCTGCATATAAAAAAAATATTTTCCTTTTTCTCATAATTCCCTATAAAAATAAAAAATTTTCTTTTTCATTCTTTTTCACATTTGTTTCTAATGTAAATCACCATTGTTGTTCCTTTCCTCTTGTGAATAATATTTGTACATGTAACGAGGATGTTTTCTCTCTCGCATTAAGTCCCAGGCAATAAGATTCTATCAACATTTGTTCATTCACCTGCATAAACAGTGGCTATCTTTACAATTATTGAGGCACATGGTGTCAATCTTTTAGCCTTGTACTAGCAAGCTTCACGCGAACTATAGTCAAGGTTGTGACTGATAATTGGGACGTTAAACGTGAAGGAAATATTCTTTTTCCTACTAATCATGAACTTTTATATTTTGAAGAAACTCTGTTTTCGTTGAGAATCCCATTTGTCGGTTGCAACATTTGACTAAAAGCCAAAGAAATCCAATGCGTGTGTAAATAAACTTTTCTTTACATTCCAGTCTTGGTCTCTCATAGAACCCCTTGACTGACAAGGAGACGACTAGAGATCCAGAGAATGATCCTCAAGATAATTGCAAATGTAACCACTTCTTTCTTGAAAAGAAATCTTCATCAAGATACTTGTAAGAACGAGTCTAGCTATTGAAGGTAGATATCACCTTTCTAGACTCATTCTTGCATGGAGCCTCAGAGCTTGCATTGGGAAACTCTCGTTTTAAATTTCCAGTATAAAGAGGGTCATCGCCTCAGAACTACCATTCTTGCCTTAAACCTAGTGCCCGCATCGGGGAATTGCCCTCCTAATCGTGTGTTTGAACCTCGATGGCTGCATTGGGGAATCACCAATTAGGCCATATCTCAGACCCTAGTGACCGCACTGGTGGATGTGCTCTCAACACGTGTCTAGTACTTAGTGTTTATACTAGGGAATTATTGTCTTAAGGCATGTTTTGGTCGCTCATTGGGGAACCATCATTTCAAACTCATGGTTCCATTAACACCTCCGTACCCCAGATGGTACAAGCCACAACTTTCATGAGAGTACCACGCGAATGCGTGTGGTCATTCAACTGAGGCAGGTAGCATTTTTCAAGCCAATGTCCTAATATTAATGAGGAACAAGAAGATCACGCCAACTACTGAGTTTGAAGGTACATTCGCAAAGAGGGTAAAATATGGCAAGCTTGATGTTAGATTGAATGACATCAAATAGTTTAAAGTGCCTTAGAATCTTTTTCGAATGAACTTCGTCACACTTATTTTGGGAATAAAGTAAAGTGTCTTTTTTATCAGTAACCGTCGTTCATTTGATTCATTCTAGCATTCGAATGTGCGGAATCCTCGTCTAATTCGATCCAACATTGGAAATTAACTTGATTGATAAAAGAAAATACCGCACGTATGCATAGTCGTGAGTCTCTCAAGAAGCATCACTCATTTCATAATTGACACGCTTCACACAGCTCAGTCTTAGCCATGTTTTCCGGGGAATTAAAAAAATAATGAAAAATAAGGGAAATAACAAAAAAGGAAAAGAAAAATAAAAATAAGGAAAAAAACCTTAATAAAAGCAAATAAGTTGGTTATATCAAGGATATGAAGCGTTTCTTGGTTTTTCAAACACAATAGTCACCCATTTTAGGCTGGGAGTAGAGTTTTCAAAAGTCTAAACCTGGTCAATGTTCACTTGGGATAAGTAGTCTTTCGACTTTGTATATTCTAGGGAATAAATTGCTCCAAACACTATTTTCCATTGTCAGCCACTTTTAAGCCTACATACGTATGTTTTTAAAATTACTTGGCATTAAAATAAACCTTGGGGAATAATAAGGATATCTCACAAAATAAGTTCAATCCATGAAAAAAGCTTTGTTTCTTATGCAAGTTTAATATATATCCAACTGGCTTTGCAAGTGACCAATGTGAGAGTCAAACCTTGCAGGAAGTTATTTGAGCCAAACACTACTATCTTTTCATCGAATATCATCGAGTGAAATCTGGCTGCTCATGCCGGTTCTAATTAAAACTTGTTTTTCATCTTAATTGAAGCTTTACATGCATTGGTTTGATAGAAAGGATGAAGGCATTCATTTCATTCTCCTTTTTTTCCAAACACAAACCCATTTATATTCCTTTTTGCCACCTATTTTGAGCCTTTTATTAAGCAATTTTCAAAACACTTCACCACGTGATTCTTGGATGGTATTTTGACCTATTGCATATATCGGCTGACCAATTATTCTCGGAAGTTGGATTTGCCTATCGATTCAAGTAAGCCAAGAAAGGGCTTGAGAAAAAAAAAGAAAAGAAAAGAAAAAATAAAATGTTGAAAAAAGATAAGAAAAAGAAAATAAAAGTGCACGAGCAAAAAAGAGAGAAGATCTAAGGCAAACCCTTTTAGTGGATAGAGAATAAATGGTTGCACAGCATCTTCCTTTTCAGGTCAAATTTATTGTGCTCATTCAATAAATTATTATTTGAGGCTTGATAATTGCTAACTTCATTTCGTAAACACTTTTTCCACATTAGCCATTCCTCCATCATTACAAGCTTTTAAAGACCTCTTGATCTATTATACTAATACATTTGTAGTGGAGATATAGATTAATTACAAGCCTATGTCAACCGGCTAGTAGAATAGATTTGAGTGAAAATATTCCAACAATGACGAGTGAGAGAATTACTTGTTCTTTGGTCGTTTGTATTTGCTAGTTGGATGCTCAATTTGTTTAAAGATCTTATTAACTCTCAAATGCAAAGCTCCTGGGTTAGAGCAATTTCAATTTAAAGAGTTTTCATTATAATCCCACAATAATATTTTGGGTCCTTTTCCCTTTCATAAGCCCACATTTTGCACCCATTTGACAATCTTAAAAGCTTATAAAGTCATCATTGAGGTATAGCAAATTCAAATGTTTTGTGTAGGGCTAAGTGAAAAAATGAGAGAAACACTTCAATTTTAGCACTCAAGGAATAAACTTCTCCTGGGAAATATCAAGCCGAGACCTTGAATCCCTTGATCCCTATCCCAATTTTATCCTTAAATGAAGGTGGGGAAACTTTCCATCCCTCAGGCCTATTACCCTCTTTTTCGGAAAAAAAAAGGGAAAATCCCTTTTCTCCCCAGTAAACCCAATTCATCAATTGCAGCCAAAAATCCATAACCCAGAGAAGTTTCACTTTCCTCTCACTGTGGTCATGCTTTGGAGACTCTATATGCATATTTATGGTATCATGTTATTGTTAGTCAAGTGTTCAATGTTATCGCTAAGGACGACTCATCTTTTTAATAAATGTCTACTCTTCTGATGGATTTCTCCTTTTCCGCATATGTGTCACATAGACATTTAACATTAGTCCCAAGATAAAGTGGATAAGTCTTTCTTTACTGGATTATCATTTTAGACGAAGGCATTTTAAACTTTTGGTGATCTCATCCTAATGTGAAGGAGCCTGTACTTCACACTTGCAAATCATTGAAAATCAAGGGAGAAACTATGCTTGATTTTGGGAATTGAAACAAGTAACTTCTTCTATGAGATTTTTCCATTAGGTTCTCAATTATTGAAACCAATATATTGATTAATTTCTTTACTTGGTATTCAATTGTAAAGACTATGTTAATTGGCTTCTAAGAGAAGAAGTTCTTGATTTATGTTCAAAACTCAAAATCAAAAATAAATTTCAAAATAAGATCAAAGTTTTCTTTCTTAGCTTTTGACAATTTGTTCAAAGCTGAAACATCTTTAACTCTCTTGGTTTGGTTTTCAATGATTAGAGGTATGATCGAATGTTTGCTTCGCTTATTTTTACTCTCTTGGTTTGGTTTACTCCTTGTCTCAGTTTCTTGGCCGGGGGAATCCCTTTCTACCCGAATGGTGGTCCCAACCCCTTGTCCATTGACTGGGGAATCCTCCTATTTTAAGAGACAGGGTCTCGAGGTCCCACAAATGTGTCTTCTTCTGTGCTTATCATGGGATTTAGATGTCCCAAATTCTCTCTTAATTCTTTGATAAATTCCATCCTAATGAGAGTAAGGTTATACTTCACATTTACATATAAATCCTTGAAAATAGAAGTATGAGGGCAGACAATGCTTGGTTTTGAGGATTGTAATCAAGTCACCTCTACCATGCTACTTTTCTACTTGGTTTTCAATGATTGAAACAATGTATTGATTTATTTCTTTACTTGGTCTTCAATGGTTAAGACCAAGTTAACTTTTAAGAAAGAAGAGGTGCTTGATTAGTGCTCAATACTCGAAATCGAGACGAATTTCAAAATAAGGTCAAAGATTTCCTTAATTGGCTTTCGACAGCTTAGTCAAAGCTGAAGCATATGTTTACCCTTATTACTTGATTTTCAAAGATTAAGATGTAATTAAATAGTGTTTTCCTTCACCTATCTTCTTTTTTTCCCGTTGATAGGAGAGTAATTTTAACTCCTCATTATATAAACAGTCATCCTGCCTCGATCTCTAAATTGGGGAATTTCCTTCTCTTGAATACAGACTTAATCCCTGTACATTAACTGGGGAATCGTCTTGCCCTTAGTATTGGAATCGAAGTATCCCAAGAACATACCCCTCTCTGCTTGTCTTGGGATTTCAATGTCTCAAGTTCTCTTTTAACTTCTTTGTTTGCGGACTGGAGAATCATTTCCTCTGCATCTAGGGTTGGGATCCTGGTGTCCCAAAGCAGGTTTCTGGTTGGATAGGGTCTCTAATACCCTGAATTTTCCTCCATTCTGCTGATGGTGGACCAGGGAATCATCTTTTTGGTTGTCGGAATCCTAATGCGCCCACAACATTCTTTCCTTAAGAAGGCTGGGGAATGACTTCCCCTCAAAGTGTTGAGGCATTAGTGTCCCCAAACGTTGTTTCCATTTTCCCTTTTAAAGAGAAAATCAAATAAAAATAAATAAAGTGATATTTTGGACCATGTTTGTCTTATCACTATGTTTACATATGTTCATTATCTTTGCATGTGTATTCACATTTGAGTTAATTAATTTATTATGATCGTTGCTGCATTTGCGTGTGCATCCATCTGCATGACACTTCCATAAGTCATCAAATGATTATTGTGCAATGATTGCATAGTACTCATGATTTTTGCATTCTTGTTTCCATTTGACAAGGTATTCGCATAAGCATTTGCATGATCCACATATGCATAAATCTTTTTTATCACCTGCTAAGTTGGAACAGCAGGAAATGCATGTTTTGCATAAATCCTTTTATGCCTGTGAAGTACAAGCAAGCTGGGAAGGCAATTCATTATGCCAGGAAGCCCTTGGAGAAGTCAGCCATTTTCAAGGTAATACTCCATTAGAAGATATTTCAGACCTAGGGGTCATCCGCGACTCTACAATTTTGCTTTAATATCCCACCAATTAGTGTTTTGGGATTGGATACGGGAATCCAAATCCCACCAATAAGTGTTTAGGGATTTTGATATCCATTTTCTGGGCCAAATCTCACCAATGTGTGTTACAAGAGCTGGCCCCATTGAATCCTACCAATGAGTGTTTTAGGGTTCAGTATCCTATCCCGCCAGTAAGTGTTTTAGGGTTGGATATGTGAATCAACATCCTACCAATGAGTGTTTAAGGATAGTGATACCCACCTTTTAATTGGACCAAATCTCACCAATGTGTGTTACGAGAGCTGGCTCCATTGAATCCTACCAATGAGTGTTTTAGGGTTTAGTATCTTATCCCACCAATAAGTGTTTTGGGGTTGGATACAGGAATCAATATCCTACCAAGGAGTGTTTAAGGATAGTGATAACCACCTTTTAATTGGACCAAATCTCACCAATGTGTGTTACGAGAGCTGGCCCCATTGAATCCTACCAATGAGTGTTTTAGGGTTCAGTATCCTATCCCGCCAGTAAGTGTTTTAGGGTTGGATACGGGAATCAATATCCTACCAAGGAGTGTTTAAGGATAGTGATACCTACCTTTTAATTGGACCAAATCTCACCAATAAGTGTTACGAGATCTGACACCATTGAATCCTACCAATGAGTGTTTTAGGGTCCAGTATCTTATCCCGCCAATAAGTGTTTTGGGGTTGGATACGGGAATCAACATCCTACCAATGAGTGTTTAAGGATAGTGATACCCGCCTTTTAATTGGACCAAATCTCAACAATAAGTGTTACGAGATCTGGCACCATTGAATCCTTCCAATGAGTGTTTTAGGGTTCAGTATCTTATCCCTCCCACGAGTGTTTTGGAATTAGGTACAGGAATCAAAGTCCCACCGATGAGTGTTTAGGGATTTTAAGGCCCATCTTTGACCAGATCTCACCATCAAGTGTTTCGAGAGCTGGCCCCGTTTTGAATCCTACCAAATGAGTGTTCTGGGATTCAATACTTAGTCCCACCAATGAGTGTTTTGGGATTAGGTACGAGAATCAAAGTCCCACCGATGAGTGTTTTGGGATTTGACGCCCACCATTTTCCATAGGGATCAGATTCCGCCGATGAATATTTCGGGATCTGACGCTCATAATTCTTCTTCCATAGGAATCAGATTTCGCCAATGAGTGTTCGGGATCTGGCATCCACAACTTTTAAGAGTTTCTTGCCCGTCAAGATCTCTGTAGTGATCAGTTTTTGTCATTGAGTGCTCCGAAAGCTGACTCCCATAAACTTTGGGGACTCACGAGCCCCACCGTAAGATTATCTACGGCATTCAAAATTAATTGGAAAGTCTAAATAACTGAAGTAGATTTCTTGTCCCTTTTTCCTAGGAGCAGACCTGGGAATACCATTTCTCATTGTATTGGGGTGCATGATCGGGTAGATTTTCTTAAGAGTTTTTAGCACCAATTAGTTATCCCTTTAGCTAATAGCGCTCCAACTCGTTGATGGGGCTCACCGTGCAACTAGACATGTCGGATGCCGAAGATGACGACAATGACAAGTCATATCACTGGGGGCTTAAGACTTTTCTAAGTAATAGATTTCTCAGGGCTGTACTTGCACTATTCTAGGCTTTGGTTGTTGATTCATTTTACACACTTTTGAGCCCCGAACAAAATAGGAGTCTATTTTTGTCTTTACTTGTCCTCTCTCTCCTTCTTGTAAGCTATAAAGCTGTCGAGAGAAAGACAAGTAAAGAGGGGAATCTGTAGACAGCCCATTTTGTCCGGACTTTTTTTTAAATTAATGAAGAAGGGCGCAAGTAGGATCAACCCAAAATCCCAAGGATTGTGAGGTAGAAACAACCTAGAAGAAGATAAGTCTGGTTGAGTGTCGAACCAAAATAAGAGTCGTTTGAGGTTGAATTTTGGCAGTAGACAAAGATTCGATCATTATAGATTGATTTGAAGTCATTTAGCTTTGAAACTTGTTCTGTTGCGTAGAAGACGAAAAATTCTTAAAAACGGACATAAGATTTGTGCCAATTGGGTATCGGACGCAAGAGGAATGAGTCCGGGAAAAAGGTTGGATGAGGGACAAAGCCCTTTTAAAAATTAAAATCTGGTAGTCATGAAAGATTTGTTCACCGAGGTTTCATCTTAATCCAGATGGGCCCAAAACTTGTTACTTTGCGTAGAGGACGAAAAATCCTTGAAAACAGACATAAACTTTGCTCAAATCGGACATCGGGAGGGCAAGAAAAAGGGTCCGGAAAGAAGGGGTCGCGACGCCCATTTTTCCCGTCGCGACCCCCCTACCCGTCGCGACGCCCCTACCCGTTGCGCGACGGGCCCCTGAAAAAGTCCAAAAATTCAAAATTTTCCCGCCTTTTCGCTGTTTCTTCCCCTACACATTAATTGGGGTTACCCGTCGCGACGGGTGTCCCTATCAGTCGCGACGCCCCCCGAAAATGATAATTTTCGCAATTTTCTCCTGCATTTATTACCAAATCAAGAGGGCGTCGCGACCCCCTGGGTTACCCGTCGCGACGCCCAACCCATTAATGCCCAGATTCAATTTTCCTTTTATATGACACATGAACTCACTATAAATAGTGAGTCCCATCACTGGGTGCCCCTCTTTATTCTTTGCTTGTATAAACTTCTTTTCTCCGGGTTGTGATCCCCCAGTGTTGGTATTCAATCCAACGTCTGGTTCACGCTCCCGAAAATTCTAATCTTCCTTTCTGCATTTTTTAAAACGAAAAGGGGTCGCGACGGCCTCCCCATTGACAAAGGCGTCACGACGCATTCTTTTGACCGTCGCGACGCCCTGCCTCAATGACCAGGGGTCGCGACGCATTGGCTTATCCGTCGCGACCCCTTGTCTCTTGGGGAACAAAATATTTAATTATTTTTTTGTGTTTTAAAACGAACTCCTTGTTTATATGACCTAGTGCTACCAAGAGATTTTGTCTTTATAGGAGCACTAGCATTCACGCCATCTGGGCATTATGCCTGATGAGCCCTCACACATGCACTCTTTTTATTCTTTGACATCTCGTATGGTAGATAGGCACCAAAAGGCATTGGCCTCTTTAGGTACATTGCACTGGGAGGCCATCTGAGTATTCACTTGATGAGCCTCCCCTCACTCACACACATGTATGTCACAGGAACTACGTGAGCTTTGATCCCCTATCGTGGGTACGTAGGCCCTAGGCTTTCATCCTAGGTCAAGCCCTCCCTCTTTCTCTCCTCTATCTCTCCCATGATTGTATATATTTTTAAGGCCAAATAATCTTAATATTAATTTTTAGGGTAACCGTCTTCGGGCGGGAGAAGAAGGGTGCCTAACACCTTCCCTTCATCTCAATCAGACTTCCGAACCCAACATTTTATGAAAATTCATTTTACCCCACTTTTAAACTCATTTTTCTTTTTTCCAAAATTTGATTGAAAATTTGGTGGCGACTCCCGTCGAAGGCTCCAGTCTTCACAGCGTGTTTTCCGTCTTTTGAGTTTCTCATGTGTGAGTGTTTTCGTACGTGCCAGAGTTCATGGTTTCGTGGATGGTGCAACGTGTCGCTTGAGAGTAGGAGCAGTTTCCTGTAGCGAGGGTATTTTTGTCTTTTCCATGTCTACTTGCTTTGTATTTTGCACTTTTCCTTTGTCAAAATAGTCTCTTCGTCTTTCTTCACTCGTTCGTTGCCTTTCTTCTGCACTTCTGAAAGTCTTCCATTGCTGATCTTCTCAAGCCTTTGCTAGTCAAATTTCTTTGAGAGGTAAGGTTCTAGGCACCTTGCTTTTGGGTTTTTGCTCGTGCACAGGAAAAGTTGTATATTTCTGTAAATAATTTTTAAAAGTGGCTGAATTTATATATATATTTTTAGTTGAATATTCATATGTGCAAAACCGATTTAAATAAAGTAAATTTTAATATTTTAATATTAACTTTATTTTTATAATAATAATATTTTTAATATATATATCTAAAATTAACATATTTATTCATATGAGTTTGACCAAAGTTCAATCACGCTTGAATTAATAAACTTTGAATCACTGCCTTTTCCAATTTAATGACTGGTTCATAAATTATGTTCAATTTAATTTATTCAGTGCAATGATAGTAATCCTAATAGAAAATGCCGCATTGAGGATTACAATGGCTTTTGAGAAATCCACCTCTCAAACATTGCAAGGCATTCTTTAGGTTTCTGGTAAAGAGCTATGTGCCCTGCCCCCTGCAAATTAATTCAAACACATCACATCAATCAACTCGAGAGCAGATCTTCTAAAGTTAAAACTTTTTAAAGTTTTTAAAGTTGTTTATTGCATTTTTTTTAATTTTTAATTTTTTTATTTCTTAAACTTTGGACCAATAAAAAATGAGTATTGAATCAACTTCAGGAACTTCATACAATTTTAACTTTAGAGGATCCAAATTCTTCAATATCATCAAGAAATCCTAGCTCTGGACTCTTTGAGAAGGTAATATATATTCATATCTTAGGCTACATTTGGTAGAAATGGACGTATAAGAACATAAGAGATGTAAAGTACTGTAGAGTAAAAGAAAGTACTATAGAGTAAAAGAAAGTACTATAGAGAAAAGTGAGGAGAGAGATAGAAAGAAAAAGTAGGAGAAAAAAAAAGTATGATAAACAGTGTGTTTGGTATGTAAAAAATATAATGTAAAATTTTTTTTGAAAAAGTATGAGAATACATAGAAAGTATTGTTTGGTATTGTTACGAAACGTACCCTTATAATGGTAAAATTACTATTTAGTCCTCAAATTTGGCAAAAATACTATTTAGTCCCCGAATTTGTAACTCTGTCAACTATTTAGTCCCTGAATTTGGTAAAAATACAATTTAGTCCCCGAATTTACAACTCTGCCAACTATTTAGTCCCAAAATTTGGTAAAAATACTATTTAGTCTCCGAATTTGAAACTCTGTCAACTATTTAGTCTCTTGACCATTACTAGTTAGATAACCAGGCACCAGCTAATGTGGCTGTTAAATGCTTATGTGGCACCGTTAAGTGCCTGGGCACTTACTACATCAGCATTTAACGGCCACGTCAACTGGTCAAGAATTAGAATTGATTTTGCTACTCTTGACCTCCAAATTCAAATATTAAAAAAAATCACAAATAAACACTTTTCTTACCTTTACAGTAGCAAACGTCATCTTATTTGAATACATCCTTGTGTAACTGCACAAGAAACAATTACTCCAACTTTTGTCACAAGAAACAATAATTCCAAATTTTTAATACCAAAAAAAAAAACTTTTGTCAAAATCAAAATGAATATTCAATTTCTCCAAATGCATTCATTAATGCTTACCCTGCAATTTGAGTTTGGACTAACCATGGCCTCCACTCATCTACAATGGAGTAATTTAGAGATCTTATCCAAGCTTGAGTCCCACAAAATGGTACTATAAAGTCATGATCTCCACTGCCATATATCAAAAAACCAAAACAAAAAATGACATTATTTTAGATAGAAACTAGAGTAATTTATCATTTTGGTATCTAAAAGATACAATTTGTCTCAATTTAGTTATCGAAAGATAGAAATTCTAAATTTAATCCCTAAAAGATGAAATTTGTTTCAATTTGATCCCTGAAAAATGCAATCTGTCTCATTTTAGTACTTGAAAATTTAATAGTCAGTTATGTTAATGACAATTCACATGAATTATGTTAAGACAAATTGTATCTTTGAAGAATTATATTTGATGTTTCCATCTTTCATGAACTAAACAACAACAACAACAATCAATCAAGCGACGTCAACGTATTCTGTCTGTCATACAGCGCGTAACTTCCGGGCAACGACATGACAATAACATGTTCACGTCATTGATCCATCTTTCATGAACTAAATTAAAACAAATTGGATATTTTAAAGACCAAAACGATAATTTACTCACCATTTTTTGAAAGGCAATATAATATTTACAAGTAAATCACATAGGAATTACAATTGAGCTACCTCACCTATATACTAGAGCGGGATAACCTTTAGTACTCAACTCCACATGGAATGGAAAACTGCTTTCGATGTCATAAGTATAAGGCGTTTCGAGACATCGCTCCCATTTTCCTTTACTTCCCTGTTTTGCATTCATCTCCAAAAGTCACTGTTTTGTTTTCTTGATTTTTTTCTATATCTAACATAATGCCAAAATTAATATGTGCTTGGATTGCACTAAGAAAAATGGAGGGAGAGAGGTGAAGGAATAGAATTAGATACTTTTCTTTTGGGTTTTCAAAACAAATCGAAGGATTTTATAATAACACTTTAGCTCTGTTTTCTTATTATTTTTAATTATCTCAAATTGAGAGATTTTAGAGGAAGAAATCTGTATCTAACATTATATTTTTTTTCTTCTCCTCTTATTTGGATCATCCAAAAACTTGTAATTTGGGATAATTAAAATGAATGAACGAGGAAGCTCAAAGAAGTTTAGTATAAAACCCTTTGATTCTTTTCCAACCACAAATTTAGAAATCGAAACCAAATTTCTCTTTCCTTCTTTTCCCTTTATTCTTCTCAATATGAATTATTCATTTATTCTTAGTTTCATACCTGACGGATGCCAAGCGCTCTGCGAACCATATCATCATTGGCCCAATAAGTGGCTAGCGTACTTTTATAACTCTACATGCAAATTAAAAAATGTCAATTCTACTCTAAATTAAAACCGTCATGTCATGATGAACCAACCCAACTCGGCTTATCACAGGTAACGAGATAAATAAGTTGGTTCATGCTCTTTGAAATTTTAGATGACTCAGGAAAATGCCAACTAGTAACTTACCCTTTTTTTCCTTCAAATTTTCAAAATTATTATTTTTAAATTCACTAATTAATCATCACACATAACATATTACATTAATACATTACATTAGAAGTATATAATAAATCATACATTAAATAATAAAACCAACCAGATTATATTAAATTCGCTTTGACAACTCTACTCTAAATCAACACACTCTTGTATAAGCTCAATAAATTCTTTACTTATAAATCTCGAGTACTTTCTGTTGAAAAATTATTTTATATTGGGCTTAATTAATTAGTATTTTATTTTATTTAAATACTGGTTGGATGTATAGTCTAATTATGACCATGATACCTGTCAATTAATGTGATTAATTTGGTTTTGGTCTCACCTTGTAGATTGGGCCTTGAGCCTAATAATGATGTAATGTGATAAGTGCAGGGCTATCGGACTGACTACCTATGATGGGTGGGTAATTGTCAATCCTCTATAAGTACAGGGGCTGAATCCCCTCTCCAATCTAATTTTTGACCTAGCTTCCCCATTAAGGCAGCCATATGAAAAAGATAATGAGAGAAAGACCAGCCTCCACGTGAACAATTGATTACGTCCAACCAAGCCATGGCATTAAGAGGTACGTCTAATATTGATTAAATTAATTGTATGGGTGTTTTAAATTCAGCCTTTGATCCTGATGAATAATTCTTAAATTATTCTAACACTTTCACTTTTATGAGTCTTAATTCTATGTATTCGACTTCATTTAAATCATACATAAACCTATTATTCCTTAAAAATTTAGTGAAAAATCAAACACCGAAGAGAAATATGCGTGTAGTTAAAATTTACCGTTAAAAGAAATTAAATGACCTTAAACTAGTTTTCAAACTATATTATTTTAAATTGGTCAAAACCCCAAATTGGTCCTTTATGTTTGCACGAAGTTTCATATTGGTCCTTTATGTTTCAAAAAGTTTAAATTGGTCCTTTATGTTTGCAAGAAGTTTCAAATTGGTCCTTCCGTCCAAGTCCGTTTATTTTTTCTGTTAAGTACTGACGTGGCGTGCTGACATGGACATGTCATCTCTCCTACGTGTCCATTTAAGCTGACGTGTCATGCCACGTCATCATCTAATATCATATTTGATGACGTGGCATGACATGTCAACTTAGATGGACACGTCAGCACTTAACTTAAGAAATTGACGAAAATGGACGGAAGGACCAATTTGGAACTTCTTGCAAACATAAAGGACCAATTTAAACTTTTTGAAACATAAATGACCAATATGAAACTTCGTGCAAACATAAAGGATCAATTTGGGGTTTTGACCTTTTAAATTTTATTTCTTAGATATTAACATATGACGAATCCATATAAGATTTCACAGGCTAGAAATTAAAAGAGTAAAAACAAAGAAGTAGATTGTGAAATTACTCGACATGCTATAGGAGGAAGTGAAGGTTCAGAGGTGATGGATGATTGAGATGTTTCATGGAGAGATCTTAATCTTCCAAAGATCAATTCTTTTGGTTTTGGAAGAGAAGAAGGACAACGGGGCTCCAAAATATGTGCTTCACTAATTCCTGAAACACACTGATAAGTAATAGCAATTAATGAAACATGCATATATATTAATGGTAAAAGTACTTTTTAGGTCCCTAAGCTTTATCTCAAGCTTCAATTTCGTCTCTAAATTTTGTTTCCAGACAGTTTTGTCCCCAAGGTAATTTTGATTTACAATCGATTTCGTCCCCAAGGTTTCAAATTTTATCCTAACACCTAGAATTGTCCATATTATTAAAGGAAAATAATAACATTACATCATACATATAATATTAATGCTAACTCATCACTCGGATTAACATTATTATTTCTTCATATTCCTTTTCTTAATGTGAAAAAGTAATGTTATTTTAAGTGATGAGTTAGTATTAATATAAAGAAATAACGTCTAATTGAGTGATGAGTTAGTATTAATATTATATGTATAATGTCATGTTATTATTTTTCGTTAATTATTTGAATGATTTTAGGTGTTAGAAAGAAATTCGAAACTTTTGAAACGTAATCGATTGTAATTCAAAATTTTGGTGACAAAATTGAATGCATACAAAGTTTAGGAACGAAATTAAAACTTGGTAAAGTTTGGAGACATAAAGGATGTTTTTGCCTATATTAATTATTACATAGCGAAAATCATCTTTTTGGTCTTTAAACTATAGGTTGTTTCTGTCAATTTAGTCACTAAACTTTGCTTGTTGTCAACTACATCATATCCTTAAACTTTTAATTTGCTAATACTTTTGCGCTTTAATTTACGCGGATACAAAAATGATTGTCCTTGAGGCTTCCAATACTAAATATATTTCTAAGTCATATATTTAGCTACAATAACTTGTCAATTTTATCATGGTAATACTATTTATTTTATGGTGCCACAGTAATCATTGTGGCAAAATTGATGAAAGCTAAATATATGACTTAGTATAACAATTATTTTTGGAAGTCACGAGAAAAATTGCATTTGCATCTGCCGTTGTTTATTTAAACGCGGAATTAGGGAAAATGGTATATTTGCTTGAAAATTAAAAGTTTAGAAATGCAAATGACAACAAACAAATTTTAGGAGAGAATTTGACAGAGACCTTATAATTTGAAGACCAGAATACCTTATTACATATTGAAGAAAATAAATTAATAAAATGATTATTATAAAAATACATATTGAAGAAATTTATAAATTACCTTTTCAAAGTCTGCAAGATACCTAAGGCACATTTCGTTGTTAGGATCTACATTTTGATATTCATCTCCACAACTGCTCTTGAGTGACTGTAAATACAAATTAATTTAAGTTAATCATAACATGTAATATAATTATTTTGTAAAATAAAATAATTAATGATACTAAATTTTAAAAAAGAAAAAAAATATCCATGAATTTATCAATAATCAACTTAGGAGATGAAATATACCTGATAGAGTTCATCAGAAATAAGTCCCATTCCATGAGCAAATGGGATCTTATAATTATCATCTTTAGTAAAGTTGGTCACAGGATTTCCAAGTAAGTAACCCTTAATAATTTTAAGTTAATAAATAATTAAAAACTAATAGGTAATATATACACAAAAATAACCTTGTACTAAGGAAATTAAAAATAAATAAATCAATGGTCCACCTGGTAATTGATTAAAGGGTTTATACTGTCCTCATTTCCTGCAAAAAAAAATAATAAACATGAAATTTAAAAAACTTAACTATCTTGTTTTTATGAGTATGTTGATGATTATTCTTTTAATTTAGTTTATATAAAAAATAAATTATCTTAATTTAGTCTCTAAAAGAATAATTCCCACTTAGTTTGGTCTTTTAGTTAATATGATAATAAAAATTAAGTAATAAAAATATTAATGGAGACTAAGTGACTATTAAATGTTTAACTGAATTCTATTTAACTAAATAATATAAACAGATCATTTTGACAACGTGTAATTTGTAATAAAAAAAATACATCAAATTTACAAATTACATATTAAAAAATACAAGAAAAACATTTTGATAGTGTTTAATTTATAAATCTAATTTTTATGTTATTTTAATTATGGAATAGGATTTAATTTATCATTTAATTGTCAATTAACATCCAGTTATAGTACTGTCAAATAACTTTCTGTCTTTCAAATTAATTAGGAATTAATTTTTTTAGAGAAAAAATTGAAACATTTTAATATTGAGGGACCAAAGTGAGAGACTAGACATTATTCTAAGGACTAAATCATTAATTAGTTTACTCTCTTTTAATTATATAATTATTTTCTATGTAGGAATTTTTTATAAATATTCTCGTATTGATGACAATACACCTTAAAATACTATTGGATATTGGATACTAAATGTGTTGATACCTTTAGCCCCTTAATAGGCTATTTGGGACTTCTTTACTCAATTTTTTGGATTATGAGCTAAGTGTAATGAATAATAAATTATGATATCTCTTTGACTATATATTTCTCTTATTGGTTTAGGACTAGACTATTCATCACAGTGAGCATAATAATGAATTTCTTAGTTACTGTTGGGCTTATTCCTACACGGATTACGCTCTATCCTTGTGCCTCCAATGATCGAACCCAAGAAATAATGGTTAAGGAAACACACCAACCCCTTAACTATGACCCTTAAACTCGAAATTGGATCTAGTGAAGTGCAGAAACTGTAAAGTGTATGAAGTGCATCATCCAGACTGTTAAGTAAAAATCGAGATTCATGTTCGTATTATGACAATTTCATTTTCTAAGTAAATTAACATTTTGGTTCTTGAAATAATGCAATTTGTGTCAATTTGATCGTTTAAAAATCAAAATTTTAAATTTATTCCTTGAGAAATACAATATATCTCAATTTAGTCCCTGAAAATTTTGTCTTCTGGTATGTATGTTAATAAAGATTCTCAATCATAGACTAAATTGAAACAAATTGTATCTTTTCGAGACTAAATTTAATTGACATTTTTATTTTTCAAGAACTGATGCATGACTAAATTTAATTAATATTTCTATTTTTCAGATTTTCAAAGACTAAATTTAAAAGATTACTTTCTTAAGAAACTAAAATGATAATTTAGTAATTATTTTCCCCATTCATTCTCAGATCTCCATCCAATCATCACTTTAAAGCACGTTCGTTTTATAGAAATACTCATTCCATGGAATGCAAAAAGTAATGGGGTCCACAAATGAAGGAAATCATATTTTTTTTATGGAATTGTGCCAAATTTTTTTAAAAAAATACAAAATGTATGTTATACCTTTTGATATTGTTTTCTTTTTATTATTTTAATATAAAGGGTAAAGTGGTAATTTTAATACATTCTCATTTTATTTTTATTCCCAAATTTTTACTACCAAACACAGTAAATCTATTCCCTTTTCTTTCACTTTTTGGATAAAATGGATGAAAATATATATACCTTTTAGAATTTGAAGGGCAACTGCAGGTACAATCTTCCCAGAATATGAATCTCCACCAACATAGAATGAGTTTGTGAGAAACTCTGGATGATCAATTAGCCACTATAAAACTGATAACAGTTAAAAACTTCTAAACCATGATAAGCTATTGAGGTAGCAAAAAAAAAAAAAACAAATAATTTATGTCAAAATCCCAAATTGGTCCTTTATGTTTGCACGAAGTTTTATATTGGTCCTTTACGTTTCAAGAAGTCTAAATTGGTCCTTTATGTTTGCAAGAAGTTTCAAATTGGTCCTTCCGTCCAAGTTCGTTTATATTTTCCATTAAGTGTTGACATGGACATTTCATCTCTCCTACGTGTCCATTTAAGCTGACGTGTCATGCCACATCATCATCTAATATCATATGTGATGACGTGGCGCTGATGTGCCGATGACGTGGCATGACACGTCAGCTTAGATGGCCACGTCAACACTTAACTTAAAAAATTGACGAAAGTGGACGGAAGGACCAATTTGGAACTTCTTGCAAACATAAAGGACCAATTTAAACTTTTTGAAAATGAAGGACGAATATAAAAAAAATTTCGTGTAAACATAAAGGACCAATTTGGAGTTTTAACCAATAAGTTTTATAAAGTACATTGTGACTTGCCCAACACATAACATAATCGATATTAATACATATTAGTGAGTTTATTAAATTTTGAGGTAAATTACTTTTTGGTCTTTATATTATTATTGGTCAAATTCTTATTTGGTTTCTGAATTTTGGTAATAAATTATTTAATTCTTGAATTTACACTACTATAAACTATTTAGTCCTTGGAATGTTACTCGTTAAGTCACCACGTGACGTGATACCGTTAATTTACCACCATGTTGCCACCTCATCTTGCCACATCATCTGAATATTTAAAAGTAATACTAAATAATCTATGTATTAGTTAAAAGTAATACTAAGTACTAAAGTGGCAAAATGGTGGCAATTATAAAGACTATTTAGTATTATTACTTTTAAATATTTAGATGATGTGACAAGGTGAAAATGCAACATAGTGACGAATTAATGGCGCCACGGCAGCACATAACGGCCACGTCACATGATGACTTGACGAATAACGTCCCAGAGACTAAACAGTTGACAGGAATATAAATTCAAGGACTAAATAGTCTATTTCCAAAATTCATGAATTAAATAATAGTTTAATGAACAATTCAAAAACTAAAAAGTAGTTCACCTCTTCAATTTTTGTAACTGCTTTTATTGTACATTAAATTTGATTTAAAAAATAATGGCAGAAGGCATACATTATTTGAAGTATAAAATAATATTGGTTATTTTCCATTTTACAAGTATATAACGAAATTTAAAAAATTATAAATGTGGCCGGTATCATATATGTCCAATAATTGAAGAGCTGTCTATATATATATATATAGTCAAGTGTCCATATTAGTTTGTGTGTTATATGAGTAGAAAATATATATAGTACCTTCCTGATAAATTGAAGGGCATGTTGAATTTGTTTAGAATCACTGCGTTGAGTTGCATTAGGAGGTTTTGAATAGGAGAATCCAGTATTAGCAGGTAAATCAACAAAAATTATACTTGAAACCTGAAAAGTAGTCAACACCCATCGAAATATAGCACGTTCTTTACGTAGAAATAGAAATGGAAACAGAAACGGAATACGTTTTCTGTGTTTAGTAGTAAAAGTTTGGTAATGGAAATGGAATGGGAATGTATTAAAATGACCATTTTACCCCTTATATTAAAATAATAAAAAGAAAAGAATGTTATAATTGTGTCAAATCATGTCAAATCAAAGGGGTATAATAGGTATTTTGTATTTTGTTTTCTTTTTTTTAAAAAAGTTGATGAAAATGAAAAAGTGAAAAAGTAAGTGCCCCACCACTTCCATTTCCATTTCCATTGGGAATTCTTGCAAAAGAACATGTCCATATATATATTGTCAAAACCATTTGTATATATTTATAAAGGATAAAGTACCCTTGCTGCCCCCAAATTTTACTGCAATGTTCATTCCTGCCCCAAACTTTTTTTTGTTCATGTCTACCCCCAAACTTTCAGTTTTGTTCATGTCTACCCTTTTTGCTAACACCGTTAACTTGCTTGACGGAATTTTTTGACGTGGGTGATGAATGTGTATTTTTTTGCCACGTTATTGTCCACCTCACCTTTAATTTTTACTTTTATTAAAAAAAATTAACCTAATCTAAATAAAAAAAAATATTTTAGGATAAAAGTTTGATTTTTTTTTAATTTGGATTAGGTTAATTTTTTTTAAATAAAAGTAAAAAAGTTAAATATGAAATGTCAAATGAGGTGGCAAAAGAGATACACATTCATAGTCCACGTCAGCAAATTCCGTCAAGCAAGTTAACGGTGTTAGCAAAAAGGGCAGGCATGAACAAAATTGAAAGTTTGGGGAATGAACCAAAAAAAAAAAGTTTGGGGACAGGAATGAATATTGCAGCAAAGTTTAAGAGCGACAAGGGTACGTACTTTACCCTATTTATAAATGATAAATTTATTGAATTTTGAATAATTTGAGCTAAAAGATGTTTCATTTGTCCGAGGCTTTATTTAAAGTATATTTGGATTGAAAAATAATGAGAAAAAAGAAAGGGAAGGGGATCAAGATATATTTTCTTTATTTAAGAAGTTAAAAATTGGAGAGGAAGAAAATGGATGATTATTTATTAACGATCCATTATTCTTCTCTTTTATAAATTCAAGATCTTTCAAATTGGAGTATTACCAACGCCTAAATATATGGAAAGGACATATGAAAGATCAGTCTTCCCTTCCTTTCCTTTCTACCCCTCACTAGGACTAGTGAGGAGAAGGAATTAAAAGAGAAGGGAGGGAAAGGGAAGGAGGAGAGACTGATCTCCTCTTTCTTCCCCTTGTTTGGATATCCATTTTAAAATTGTAAGGAATAAGAATAATGGAGGATTAAAAATTAATCCTCCATTATTTCCCTCTTTATTTTTAAACTTTTCAAACAAGGGAAAGAAATTATATTTCTCTCGCCTTCTCCTTCTTAATCTTCAATCTAAACAAATTGGCAATTAAGAAATGGGAAAGAGGAGGTTAAATGATAGGTTATCCTTCTCTCATTTGGATCCTCCAAAATATTTTATTTTGTAGTAACTCAAATTAACAAAGGGAATGTTAAGAAGGGTTAACATAAAATCCTCTAATGTATTCCCTTCCAAATTTCAAAAACCAAACAAGGGGAGGGTCACTAAATATTCTTCCATTTCCTTCATCTCCTTAATACCCAATCCAAACACACTCTACGACATGTTTTTTAAATCCTCTAGGAAGGTTTGTTTGGAAATTAGGAGAAAGAGGGAAGGAAAGAACTTGAAAGAGAGGAGAAGGGAAGGGGAGGAAAGATTAATTTTCTCTTAGTCTGTCCCTTGTTTGGATGTTCGTACCTCCTCCAAAATACCACAACTTTGAGTATCTTAAATTTGTGAAGGAGAAGTATAATAGAGGATTAAGAATTAATATTCCATACTTCACCTTCAATTCTCAATTTTCCAAACAAAAGAGAGATATGTTACTTCTTCCCCTTCTCCTCCTTAATCTCCAAAGAGTTTGTTCGGATTGGGGACTAAGACTATGTTTGGAAACAAGATTTAATGATGGAGAAAGCATGGGAGTGCTATTCTCCCTCTCTTTTTTTTTCCTACCAAACAAACCCCACTTTTTGCGATGTGATAAAATTATGTTTTTGCCCTTACTTTTTTACCCATTTTTATTCCATTCCCACTTTTATGTAAGGGTAAAATGGTCATTTTACCCACTTTTATATCATTCACATCATATCACATTGACATGACATTTTCATTCCCTCCAATATTTTCATTCCCATTCCTATTCCCTTCTCTTTTCTTATAAACAAACATAGCCTAAGAAGGAAAAGGGAAGGGATTAACATATTTTTCCTTTATTTAAAGAGTTAAAAATTGGACGAAAAGATAATAAAAGATATATTTCTTTTTTGGTAATCAACATAAAAGATACAAATCACTCCATTTTCCTTAGCATATGGATAAGACCTCTGTGGACACCTTACAGTTCAGCCATGTATGGAGAACTAAAGCCATCAATATTAAGCTTGAGCCACCTAATTGGTGGAAGAGATTAATCCTCAATTCCTCATTATTTTTTTCTATTATAATTTTTTTTTTTGGCTTGGAAAGAACTTCATTAACCGAAAAAAGGAAACACAAAACATGGCAAAGAAAGCCCAAACTGTCAAAACACAAAACAGAAGGAACAAAACAAAACCAAACAAAATCAGCCAATGCCTTCCCTAGAGACACCACTCCGCGAAGCACCCTCCCTATCCGAGGCCAAGATAGACGCCAGAGGGGGTGGGGGGTTAACAACCCAAAGAGAAGGAGCGAACCCCTTAACAGCACACTTCGCGAGCCAATCAGCCGCTTGATTCCCAGAACGACGAACAAGAGAGAAGGAGACCCACTGCGAAGAAGCAGCACTCAAGATCTCAGCCAGAATATCATCACACTGCCAGTGACCACTCGAGGAGCCCGACCCAAACACAAGATTGAACAACTCCTCGCAATCTGTTTCAAAAGTGAGCTTCAAACCCTGAAAGTCCTTCACCCAAGCAAGAGCATGAGATAAAGCAAGGGATTCACACATAAAACTAGAAGACGCCAATGCCTTGCAACATAACGCCTTCCTCAAAAGACCACAATCATCCCTCACAATAATGCCAATCCCAGCCTCCAAGGAGTCAGCCTGGAAAGCTCCATCCACAATAACCCTGAGCTCACCAGCAGTAGGAAAAGACCACCTCGCGGGCGGACCAGAAGCCGTGGAAGGATTGGAAGGCAAAGAGGAACCAACCCTGTTGAAAGCACCCACAAATTCAGCAGCAGCAGCAAGAATTCTGATGCAACACGCACTAGGATTGACCTTGCACCCATAAAAATATGCTCACAACGAGACTTCCAGATTTCCCAACAAGTGAACGCAAACAGAGCCTTACCGTCCTCATCCAGGTTGGCATTGTCCACCAGAAAGGACATACACCAAACATCAAATCTGGTAACCCTCTCAGCCTCAACTCGGACTGCCAGGGGACCCGCAAACCACACACATTTAGCCCACTTACACAGAAGCAGAGAATGTTCTATAGTCTCAGCCTCAACACCACAAATCTGACAGCAGGGCGAGTAAGCGCATTTCCTTTTGAAAAGAGCTTCAGAGGTGGGAAGGGCACCCATACAAGCCCTCCACAAAAAAGATTTGACTTTAGGGATTACCTTTAGACTCCAAATTACCCTCCAAAGGCTGGGAGGAGGAGAGAAAGAGCAGGAGGGGCCACTAGGAGAGACATGAGGAAAAACCCCCATGGCGCACTTATACCCAGTTTTGACAGCATATTCACCATTCTTGCTACCTTCCCAAACTAATTTATCAACACGACCAACCCTCGGGATAGGGACAGAGAGAATAGCCTTCCTTTCCCGTTGAGAAATTGAATCCTGAATAAGCCCCAAATCCCACCTCCCAGCAGAGATGAGATCTTTGACCCGCAAATCATCGAACCTTGCCACCCCAGGGTCCGAGAGCTTGCAACCAGCCAAACCCGGGATCCATTTATCTTTAAAGGCCAAAACCGAGGCACCATCCCCAATCTTCCAGCAAACACCTTCCAGCAAAAGCTTCCTGCCCTCCAAGACGCTTGACCACGCCCACGACGCCCTATGCCCTTTCTTAGCATTCAAGAAATCCACATTAGGAAAATATGACCCCTTGAGAACACGGACCCACAAATCGACAAGATTTTCAATGATTCTCCAAGCTTGCTTAGCTAGGAGGGCAAGGTTGAAATTCTCAAAATCTTTGAACCCCAGACCCCCGCCCCCCTCCTTCTTCGGCTTTACCAGCTTATGCCAAGCCTTCCAGTGAATCTTACGCCCGTCCTCCTTAAGACCCCACCAGAAGTTAGCAATAAGGCTATCCAACTCCATGCAAGACTTCTTCAGATATTTAAACACAGACATAGAATACGAGGGGATGGCATTAACCACAGCTTTAATCAAGACCTCCTGACCTGAATGGGTGAGAAAATTGTGCTTTCAACTACCAATTTTCCTCGTGACTCTCTCCCTAACGAAAGCCAAGGCCTAAGTTTTCGATCTGCACATAATCATGGGCAAACCCAAGTAATTACCCGGATTGTCACTATCCCGAATACCCAGAAGAGCACTCACATCCTCCTTCACAGCATTAGACGCATTCGCAGAAAAATAGAGGCAAGATTTATCAAGATTCGCCTCTTGCCCCGAAGCCAAGCAATAGCCAACTAAAATACGCCTGAGCACCTCACAATCCGAACTCTTGGCATTCATAAATAAGAGGGCGTCATCCGCAAAGAAACAGTGAGAGAATACCAGACCACTTCTAGCCAACCTGACCCCACTAAGATCACCATTGCTCACATGAAAAGAAATCATAGAGGAGAGAACGTCAGCAACAATTATAAAGAGGTAAGGTGAGAGAGGGTCACCTTACCTTAAGCCTCTCCCCGGCTTGAAACCCGACACACTTTTCCCAGAGAGAAGAAGCTCAAACTGAACCGAGGTCACACAACCCATAATTATTCCGACCCACTTAGGATCAAAACCGAGCTTAAGCAGCACCATATTGAGGAAGTCCTACTCGATCCGGTCATATGCTTTGTTCATGTCCATCTTTACAGCAAATTCCACTTTCCTTCCCAGCCTCTTATTTCTCAGATAATGGAAAACCTCATGAGCAATAACAACATTATCTTGAATTAGCCGGACAGCCACAAACGCCCTTTGGTTTTGGGAAATGAACTTAGAGAGAAGACCTTTAAGACGATTAGTGATGACTTTAGAAACCACCTTATAAGCAAAGTTGCACAAGCTTATTGGTTCGAAGCATCGAAAAACTTGGAATTCTTATCTCCGTGATTAAGCCAATTAACCCTCGACCTTTGAAACCAATACAACTCCTCCCTATCCCACGCCTTCTCTATATCAGCTACAATCTTATCGATCACACATTTCTTCTCTTCAGAAAAACCATCAGAAAAGCAATCATGAAGCTGAGATGAGAGCAACTCAAGGATAAAATCAAACCTTAAAGCATCCACTTTGAACCACCCCTCTTTCATAATGGCACCATAATCAGGATGAGAGAGTTAGGAAAGCTCGAATTTGAACCGCCTGGGTGACTTGGAGTCACAGAAGAGCAGATCCACTACCAGAGCGCCATGGTTAGAACCAACTGGGTCGTTCACAAACGCCTGAGCCTTAGGAAAAGAATTAAAAAGATCCACATTACCTAACGCTCTGTCCAGCTTCTCTTTAACAAAAGCCTCCCCAAAACGCTTGTTAGACCAGGTGAAAGCAGCCCCCTTATATTCCAGATCAAAGAGACCACAGTCAGAGAGGAGACTCTGAAAATTCAAAATCTTTCTTGTAGCTTTTGGTTTGCCGCCCCATTTCTCAGAGTGGTACAACACATAATTGAAATCACCCACACACGGCCAGGCCCCCTGGATACCACCCTCAATACTTCTCAGATTGCACTACGCCTCTCTGCAATCTTTCTCAATAAGAGGACCATAAACCATAGTAAGGAAGCTAGGGACCTCAATTTGGGAGGAAGAACAACTAGCATGAATAATGTTCTTTGAGCTAGCAATGAAGTTCAGGCTGATATCATCTCTCCACCAGACTGCCAACCCCCCGACTTACCTTCAGCATCGACATACCAAGCATTATTAAATTGGAATCTATTCCTTCTCTTGATGGCTTCCATCTTCACACCAGAGCTCCTTGTTTCCATCAAGAAAACAACCTGGGGTTTGTACTTTCTACAGAGCTCACATAGAGCTTTAACTGTCAGGGTGACCCCTATGCCCTGACAGTTCCAGGAAAGGACGATCACGGCCCCTTGGTGGCTGTAGAAGGCCAGCCATCAGAGCCATCCATGTTACTGAAACCACCACCATCCGAGGCCAAAGCTTTAAACTTGATCCAATCCTTAGGGAAGAGCTCCTCCGACTCCACCGGAACCTCCACCAGAGAGTCATCATTAACTCTAGAACTCTTAGAGTTTCCCCTCCTCTTCCTTTTATGAGTATCAAACTTCCCGGGACGGAACCTCTCAGCCTCACACTCAGCGTCAGAATCTAAGACAAAATAGATTGAAGCCTTAGCGCTGATCTTCTTCTCCACCACTTTCCTTTTTCTGCTTAACTGGGCTTGTGACTTCCTCTCCAGGTCTCTTAAGAGAAACCCTATTAAAGCCCACAATCACGTCCGAGTCCATCTTAGAGTGAGAGAAGGGGACCAAGGCACTCCCAATTCCACTTTCATCATCAGAGGGTAACTCAACAATGTACCTAGAAGGAGAGAAGGCAGGCCCCTTAGAAATCCCACAGAGAACCAAGTGGGCCTTCCCCACCTTACCCTCCTGATCCATATGATGCTTCCCCTTTCTTATGCTGACTTTGGGCTTGAAACTTGGGTCTAGAAGCATGTCATCCTTATTAGCGACAGATCCATCCACACACTCCCCCACGCCACCTTCACACTTAATCCTGACACCCGGTGGCACACGTGGCTTAACCACCTCCGGGCCCACCCAATCCATCCAATTGGGTTCGTTAGGAGATTCAGCTTCGTGCACCTTCCTGAGGCCGTTAAGGGAATCATTCTCATGATTGCACGGCTCCTTCCCATGCACCTCATCCCTAGCAACACTACCACGCGCCACCTCAACCCCTCATTGCTCCTCTTGACTCCAGTCCTCCCTGCAAACAAAGATTGCCTCCTCCCAAACCCTAATTGGAGCCGCCCCCAACCAAGATTCGTAGAGTGGCTTACCGTCCCCTGTCAGAACCTTCTCCTTATCCTTACACAATCTATCCTCATGGCCAATCCTCCCGCAGTTGAAACAGAAGTGACTCAGCTTTTCGTAATTACCCGAAACCCAAACCTTTGCAAGACCAGGCAAGACCAGGCTTGGGAATCCATAAACCCGCCAACAAAGGCACCCTTAAATCCACAAGAATTCTGGCTCTGGCAAAAGATCTGATAAACCTTCCATTGACCATCGGGTCCTCAATAACCACCACCTCGATCGCCTACCCTGCTTCCTACTCTAATCACATTCTCTCTGCATAAGACACCCAACGGCAACCCATGAAACTACCCCCAGAATGGGGCCAAATGGAAATCTATCTCCTGGACAATACTCACAGAAGAACATCTCTGAATGTTAAGCAGACTCCCCAAAATAGTCCACGGTCTCCCTTTATTAACCCTATTGTAGTCCTCTAGGTTAGCAAAAGAAAACAGAAAAGTATTGTTGCCTACCTCCATAATCGAGACATCCTCTTGGACATTCCACCCTTTCTTAATCATTGAAATCGCCGTATTCTTATTAACCTGCTTCTCCGTCAGCAACTTCCCCACCAACGACCTGCCATTGACACAGGTGGCGACCTCCTCCTCCCATTTAAGGTCCGAAATCTCCTCCTGATCACCCCTCCTTCCACCACACCCACTACCCCCTGCCCTACCTTCAGCTTCCTCGTCCCTCTCCATGCAGAGGAACAGGGAAAAGAGTAAAGAATGAAAGAAAAGAGAAAGAACTCCGCGAGCGAAAGGCCCTCAGAGAAGAAAAGCTCTCACACAAGGAGAGGGAAAACTCTCACTAGGGAGAGAGAAAAAAATTCTATTATAAATTTAAGATACTCTAAATTGAGATATTTTAGAGGAGTTACCAACATCCAAACAATGGAATGAGATAAGAAAGGTTAATATTATCTTCTTCTCTTCTCCTCTTATCCTTTCTCCTCTAATCACTCTCCTTCTCCTCCCTTCTTAATTCTCAAACGTATCATAAGGAAAATAAAGTACAAACTATTCCAACTAACCAATCAATCATCTATTAATATTAATATTATACATTTGTATTGGGATTTTAGAGTGAGAAATTAACACAATTCTTAGTAAAGTTCTAGAAATAACCTTTGTCCATGAGTGTGGATTTAGAACCAGTGTAGGCAAGCTCCCATTATATTCTTCAATCTTAAAATTAAGAGGACCTAGAAGATGAATTGTTACCGTAAGAGTTAGATACTTCTAAAGAGGATTTTTGAAGTAAGAAAAAAGTGAAAATATTATAGTAGAAGAGAGATGGAAAAACAAAAATTGAATGGGAACCTATTAAAGTGGATCCTTTATTTATTTCTTTTTTGTTTTATTTCATTTAAGAAACTTAGTATCCCAAAAATATATATAGTGTCTCAATTTAATCTCTAAAAAATAAGATATCTCAATTTAATCCCTAAAATATTTAATCATTTTGGTCATTTTTAATTAATATAATGCATAAAAATTTAATTAACAATATGATTAATTGATGCTGACTGATAAATTATATTCTATTTAATAATTAAAAAAACCATAAGATTACATACAAATTAAAAACTATCTAAGTGCATTGCTTACATTTTTTTTAATGTGTAGTTTATAAATATGATATAGGATGTGCACGCAAAGAGCATTCTATTGTTTGTAAATATACTAGAAATTTAAAATTTAAGTGTATTAGTTATGTACAGAGAAATTTAATATTTTTTTTAAGGGAAGAAATTTAATATTTTAAATTCAACAACTTTATGCGAATGCTTTTTATTTTTTGTCAAATATTTGTAACTCAAATAAGATAAATTTTTATTGAATGTTGAATTTTTTTTCTAAAGATAGAGAGAAACATTATTCGAAGAAGAAAAGATTATTTTGTTGAAATGAAACTTTCAGAAGAGATCAGAATGAAGAGAAAAAGACACATGAGGATGAGATTGATTAGAAAAGGTTCAAAGAAAAAAATTAATAATAACAAGGAATGAAGTTAATAATATTCATAGAATAGTTGTTTTTTTTTAAAACACGAAGGAAACAATTATAATTTTATCTTAAAGGAATCTATTTAAAAGGATTTTCTTTTGGACAAAATATAGACTAAAAGATTATTTTCATACATTTCAATCTCAAGAATCAATTTAAATTTTTAAAGGATAAATTATTATTTTAGTCCTAAAATAAGTAATTTGTCTCGTTTTTAAAGGTAGAAATGTCCAATTTAGTATCTAAAATATATAATTTATTTAAATTTAATTTTTAATAATTTTTTTTAATTATATATTAATGGATATTCTCAATAAGGTATCGGCTAAACCAACTCACGCAATTTTAAATTGTAATTTTGTTTAATCTTAATAGTTAATGCTCACACTTGACATATTACATTAATATTACATTAGAAATATATAAAGAATACTAATATATATCTCAAATAAATAAAATAATAAGTAAATTTGTTTTTTTTTTTCAAATTGAAGTGGAGGTTGTATTTGTGTTAAATTTATAGGCCTCAATACTAATAATTAAATTACCTATTTCAAAGGTAAGACCAGACAAGGCAGAGCAACCAGGACCACCAGTAAACCAAAGCATGAGAGGGTCTTTTTTGGGATTCCTCTTTGATTTAATGAAATAGTAGAATAACTCCACATCTTCTGAAGATTCACCCACTCTCACATACCTTATATATTAAATACTAATAATTAAATTACCGATTTTATATACTCGAGTTCATATAAATTATACATGAACTAAAAAAAATTTGTGCAGTTATAATTGACGACAGTTATTAAAAAAAAAAAAACTTCTCAATTTTATTTTAACTGTTAATACAGGACAGATCCTTGAACATATATATATATATATACATACCCAGTTTCAAGATGGAAAGGAAGAGGCCCAGGAAGGCCAGGAAGAAATTTCACTGTGGTTGAGTGAGAGATTGCAGAAGTGGAATAATGAAGCTGTGATGGAAGAAGAAGAAGAAGAAGAAGCAGAAATAATGATGGAGATGTTGAAGAAGAAGTAGCCATCATTTGCTTGATTTTGAAATAATATTATTAGCATTCTTCTTTGATAGATGGATATGTCTATCCAATCTACTTGATAAAGTAGGGAAAGGTGAAAGAGATTTTCAGTGGCATTTATGACTTATGGTTGAGTGGATGAAATATTTTTGTCATTTTCTTAGAATTAGGGAGAGAGAGAGAGAGAGAGTAAGAAAAGTGCACCGAAGAAAGAACTTTTTTTTTTAAGGGCTAAAGTTAGACAAACTCATATAAATGTTTACGTGACATTTGTATTGGTCTAGTTGTAAAAATATTTTTTAAAAAAAATTATATTTTTACAACTAGATCAATACAAACGTGCCATATAGACATTTGTATGATTTTACACCCTAAACAATTTACACCCTAGAAGGAACCGAAGAAATGAAAAGGAAGAGAAAGAAAGAGGTGTCCACACCACACACGATTATAAGATCTATATAATTAGAAGAATTTAGGGCACGTTGAATTTTTTATTCTCGTAAATCGTAGGCGTAATTTTTTTACATTCTTTCAACTAAACACATTTTAATTTTTGTACTGTAATGAAATTATATTTTAGTCATTTCTTTTTTACCCACTTTATTCCATTCTCACTTTTAATATAAGGGTAAAATGGTCACTTTATTTCATTCACATCACATCACATCACTTTCATATTATTTTTTTCATTCCCTTTTCTATTACTATTCTCATTACATCATCCACCCTACTAACCAAACACACCCTTAGAGCTGTTAAAATAGGTTAAATACTCATTTTGGTCCCTTATCTAGCTATCTTTTTCACTAGTTCTATATTGCATTGGTCATTTCTTTTTTACCCACTTTATTTCATTCTCACTTTTAATATAAGGGTAAAATGGTCACTTTATTTCATTCACATCACATCACTTTCATATTACTTTTTTCATTCCCTTCTGCAACCTTATTACATATTTCATTTCTATTACTATTCTCATTACATCCTCCACCCTACTAACCAAACACACCCTTAGAGCTGTTAAAATAGGTTAAATACTCATTTTGGTCCCTTATCTAGCTATCTTTTTCACTAGTTCTATATTGCATTGGTCTTTTATCTTTTAAAAGTTTTAAATAAATAATTTGTCTTTGTAATTTGTTCCAAATCAGTCCTTTTGTGTAACACCATCTATTTTTCCGTTAAATGATAACGTAACGAAATGTTCTAAAAATGATATTTTCACCCTTTTTTTCAACCTCAAAATTTTCATTTTAGTCCATGCAATCTTTTTTTTTTTCTTGCTCCTCCTCCTCATCATCTTCTTCCTCTGTCTACTCTTGTTGCTATATTTTCATCCTAATTCACCCGGAAAGGAAGAGGTACACATGATTATAAGATGTATATAATTAGAACTCTTAAAATAGGTTAACTTGTCTCAATCCAACTTCGTCCGAACTTGCTTTAACTCTATTTAATTAAAGTTGAATTGGACTAACCTATTTTTTTTAATATGGACTATAATTTCTCTAACACGATTCTATTAAGGTTAAGGCTATCTTGTATTTATTTTTTCAAAAATAATATTATTAATATTTATTAAATAATTGACTACTTTTTGCAAAATTGTTTATAAAATAATATTTAACTTCACTTAAAATTTAATAAAATTAAATAAAATTAATAAAATATGAATAAAGAATTAGATCAATTAAATAAAAAGACAAAATAATTAATATAATTTAAATTAGGATGAAAATTATACAATTAATTCATTGTATAAATATTAAAACAAAGTTTTAAAAAAATAAAAATGAGCTAGTTCTTCCCAAATAGGGATAGTTCGATAGAGATAAAAGAAATAGAAAGGAGAGTAAAAAGTTGGTGGGTTGTTTTTTTTAGTGAAAATCAGAAAATAAAATAAAATAAAATATAAAATATTTATTATTTCTTTTGATTTGACACAATAATAATTTTTTTTGTTATGTTAATATAAATAGTAAAATTGTAATTTTCAGACTGAGCAACCAGGGCCACGAGTAAGCCAAAGCATGAGAGGGTCATCTTTGGGATTCCTCTCTAATTTCATGAAATAGTAGAATAACTCCACATCTTCTGAAGATTCACCCACTCTCACATACCTTATATATTAAATACTAATAATTAAATTACCGATTTTATATACTCGAGTTCATATAAATTATACATGAACTGAAAAAAAAAAAATTGTGCAGTTATAATTGACAGTTATTGAAAAAAAAAAAAACTATTCTCAATTCTATTTTAACTGCTAAAACAGGACAGATCCTTGAACATATATATATATATATATATATACATACATACCCAGTTTCAAGATGGAAAGGAAGAGGCCCATGAAGCCCAGGAAGAAACTTGACTGTGGTTGAGTGAGAGATTGCAGAAGTGTAATAATAAAGCTCTGATGAAACAAGAAAAAGAAGAAGAAGAAGCAGAAATAATGAAGATGATGATGGAGAAGTTGAAGGCGAAGTAGCCATCATTTGGTGGATTTGAAATAATAATATTATTAGGATTCTTGTTTGATGAAACTATATATGGAAGCAGTAGTAAGTTATGACTAAACAGCTACAGATTTTCGTACGATGGCATTATTTGTGAGGATGTTTGAGTGGTCCAAGTATTTTGTTATCTTCCAAAAATTAAGAGAGAAAAAAGAAAAGGAAAAAACTTAGGTCCATTTCCTTATGTCCATTACATCAAGTTCCACCAATCATATATTGTATTTACACTCTCTCTCTTCTATGATTGGTTATATAAAAGGTGGTCTTCTATATTCTCTCTCTACTGTGATTGGTCATTTAAACACTTTTTGCCACGTGTCATATTTATATTGAAGAACTTGATGTAATGGACATAAGAAAATGGACCTAAGTTTTTTCCAAAAGAAAAGAAGTAAAAGAGAGACTGAGACAGGCGTGCACGAAAAGAAATCAATGAAAAAGAAGAAAAAGAACGGAAGAGGTGCGTGGTCATTGGGTTTAGAGCTGGCAAAACGGATCCAACTCGGTAGGTTGGCCCGTTTAATCCACTAATTTGGTGAATTGGGTTGTAAAATTTCAACCCGTCTATTAAACGAGTTGGAGGAACTCGACCCACCTAACCTAAACCTACCGGGTTATGTGGGTTGGCTCGCGGGTTAGGTTGGTTGGCCCGTAACCCATCCAACTTAAAAAAATTAAAAAAAAAACATAATTCTTAATCATGTTTCTTTTTTTTTTGTAATATTTTCATTTTTCACCATATTTGCAGGAGCCAGGAGAAAAAAAATGAGTAATGTTGTGATATTTTGACCATGTTTCATACTTTCATTGTTTTATTTTTAACTATTTGTGAGTGACATGATGAATGATAAATTTTTTCTTTCATTTTATCATATTAAATTTCTTAGTTCATGAAAAAAATGCATAAAAAACAGTAAAGATTTTTTTAAAAAAAAATTTAAAATTAAAAAAATTTAAAAAAAAAGGTGGGTTGGCCTCGGGCTGGGATTCCCAACCCGTTTAACGTGGCCAACTTGTCACGGGTCCAACCTGTGGTGGGTCAACCCGGGTTGGCCCACTTAGACAGCTCTAATAGGGTTTTTGCATCAATGTATATCTTTTTTCTTTTATTCTTATTTAGAATTTTAGCGCTTCTTCATTTTTATCGATCAATCTAAACCATTTTCAATATGAGAACATTGAAAAAATAAATTTGAACCAATTCACGGTTCTTAATGGTGAATTGGATGTCAATGAAGTCAACTCTCCAATTCACCAATAGCGAATTGGTGGAGGAGAAAAGACCTACCAACTTGGCATGGTGACCTAGCCAATTCGCCACTATCAATGACGAATTGGGCACGTGAGGGAATCTCGTAGGTATGGTAGGCCTGCCTAATTTAACCACACACCAATTCGTCAAACCCAATGGCAAATTGGAATGGAATCCTAACCAATTTGCCATCGCCAATGGCGAATTGGGGCTACGTGACAGTTCATAGCATCCCGCATGAAAAATAAATTTTTGGTGAGAAAGAAATTATTTCACTCAAATATATCCTTTGAAATGATATAATACTTTTGGTGGCATGTGATGACATATAATGCCATCTCACATATGTCATTACGTTATTATATAACACTATAACATAAAATGATATCTTTGATTCAACTATGTCATTCAAAATAGCATTATTTTAAATGACAATTGAATTATGCAACAGCTAGTTCAAGAATTTAAAGTTACTCCATATTTAAAGTCAAGATTCCTCTAACATTTAGTTAAAGATAAATAAATCCTCTCTACTCAACTATACCCCGAAATACAATTTTTTATTTTTAAAGGAGTACTCTCAATTAAACATGTTCTTTTAAGCGAAAAAAAAAACAAACTCTAATTATTATATAAATTTATTTTTAAAAAAATAAAAGTAAGAGATAATATTTTGACTATTTGATAGTAATAAAGCAGTAATAACATATCTTCCATCATAGTGATATCAGTCATAAGTTATGTTCTTTTAACATCATAGTGATATCAGTCATAAGTGTAAAATATGTAAAGTACATTATTTAGACCGTTAAATAAAAGTTGAGATTCGTGTTTGTACTGTAACAATTTCATCCAACAATTTATATTGTGCACTTTATGCATTTTACCAAATCTACATTTTAGCAGATTCGGATTCAAGTTACAATTACAATGGATTTTGAGAAATCCACCTCTCAAACAATGCAAGGCATTCTTTAGGTTTCTGGTAGAGAGCTATGTGCCCTGCTCCCTGCAAATTAATTCAAACACATACATGACATCAATTATAAGCAAATCCTAACTCTCTACTCTTTAAGTAGGGAATATATATATATATATATATATATATATAAATTTAGGTTCTGGGTATTAAACACACAAATCAGACAATTTTAATCAATTTTATAGGTTCGAGGTTGGATCGAGAACGACAACCTGAATTTGAATTCATTTTATATAAATTATTTAAATATTATTTTTATATCATAGATGTATGCATTTAATTTATTCTGTTAAGGCAAATATATCGTAAAGTATGTTAATTGCTTCATTTTGATTAGCAAGATAATTAAACTTTTATAAATGATTATATTTTATAATTTTATAAAGAAAAACTTATTACGATTTTATATTAATTATATATTTGAAGTTTAAATAATAAAATATATGTAACTTGTAAGCCTTATATATATATATATATATATATATATATATTTATATGTAGATGAGTCAAAATTTGAGATAACAAATCATCATTTTGAATTTTTTTTTTTTGGCTAAATAGGTTTGGGATTTAGAAACCCAATAGATCTAGGGATAGAGATTGATTTTCTACCCATAAAGTTTGAATACAAATACAAAAAACTTTTCTTATGAATACCCTACCAATCATCATCTGTGTCTCCCAATGTGTGTTTAGATTGAGGAGAACTCAGAGAAAATTTAGAAGTGTTTCCTTGCTCGATTTATAAAATTTTGAATAATAGATGATTTTATATTAATCCTACTTAACCTTACTCTTTCATTAATTTTAATTACCCAAAATTTGAAAATTTTGGAGGTTTCAAATAAAGAAAACACAGGAACTATCACTTAACATTTATTTCCATCTTCTTCCCTTTTCCATTAATTTATCTTTCTATTCCTTTCTCTTAAAATTGAGGAGAAATTAGTCGAAGCAGTACTTCAGAGACCGGGCGAGCAACCAAAAAGGAATTAATTTGAGGGGGGAAATTAATCATTTTGAGTTTTTTGAGTAATAGGTCCAAAATTCAAATATTTAAAGGGTCTAATTAACAATAAGGATGGATTTTGCTATATCAGAAGATAAATATGAAAAAAAAAAATCACAAATAATGTTGTGGATATATATATATATTTAGATATATGTATATTTGAATTAAAAATATTTTATAAATAGTTCGGAGTAGGAAAGAATAATTTTGGATAAGCTTTAGGAATATTATATTTAATTTTGAATTTTGTTAGATAAGGTTTAGAGTTGTTATCCACGTTTAAGGATAACTTTAGAAATTTAATTATGATTTCTTATTTTAATATATAAATACCTTGCAAAGGTAAATGGTAAAGAGAGAAGATTAGAGAGGATTTTCCCCAATACCTTCTCCCTTTACAATCTTAACAAATAAAAATATTTCTTAAGAGCAAATACTCAGTTGTTACCAATTAGTACTATCCAATTAGCTACAGTGATAACCCTGGCTAATCAGACAAATAACCGTGGTTAAATTTTTCACGGTTATTTGATCGATTAGCCATAGTGAAAGCGTGAACCTGGACAACAAAAAATCTGCACTTATCATACCTTTACTGTCGCAAACGTCATTCCATTCGAATAGAGCCTTGTGTAACTGCACAAGAAAAAATAACTCCTAACTTTTGTCACTCTCACTCAGTGTACATATTTTGTATTCAAAATCAAATTAAAATTCAATTTCTCTAAATGCATTCTTTAATGCTTACCCTGCAATTTGGGATTGGAATAACCATGGCCTCCACTCATCTACAATGGAGTAATTTAGAGATCTTGTCCATGCTTCAGTTCCACAAAATGGTATTTCAAAGTCATGATCTCCACTGATATATATCAAAAAACCAAAACAAAAAATGACATTATTTTAGATATAAATTAGAGTAATTTATCATTTTTTATCCTTAAAAGATAAAATTTTTCTCAATTTAGCACCTAAAATAAAAAAATTGTTTCAATTTAATCCCTAAAAGATGAAAATTTCAAAATCAGTCTCTAAAAGATACAACTTGTCTCAATTTAGTATTGAAAAATTTAACTGCCAGTTACGTTAATAGAGATTCACATGAATTATGTTGAGACAAATTGTATCTTTCGAGAATTAAATATGATATTTGCATCTTTCATGGACTGAATTAAATAATTTAAGTGTATGTATCTTTGAGATACTAAATTTGACAAGTTGTGCCTTTCTGTGACCAAAATGACACCATTTTTCTAAAGGCATTACAATATTTACAAGTGAACCAGTTAGAAATTATAGCTGAGCTACCTCACCTATATACTAGAGCACGATAACCTTTAGTACTCAACTCCACGTGAAATGGAAAACTGCTTTCGATGTCATAAGTATAAGGCGTAACGATGCATCGCTCCCATTTTTCACTTCCCTGTTTTAATTTGCATTCATCTCCAAAAGTCACTTTTTTGTTTTCCTGATTTTCTATATCTAACATAATGCCAAAATTAAGATTTGTTTGGAGGAATAAAAGTGAAGGAATAGAATGAGATATTTTCTTTTGGGTTTTCAAAAGAAGTCAAAGGATTTATAATAACACTTTTAGCTCTGTTTTCTTATTATTTTTAATTATCTTGAATTGGGAGATTTTAGAGGAACCCTAAATAATAGGAAGAGAAACTAGCATTTGACACATTATAATAAAACAACGAATTAATCATAGAAATTAGTCATGTAAATTATTCCGTGGCCAATATGTGAGCTAAATAATTAGCTACACACATATTAGCCACATACTTTTCTGTAGCTAAATTAATTTAGCCACAGATTTTCACGTTTTAAAATTGGCAAAAGTATTTTTTCTGCCCCCAATATTTGGAGATCTTATCACTTTCGTTCCTAATGTATTTTCGCTGTCAATTGTACCCCTAACGTTTTGTGTTTATCTCAATGTCAGGCTTTTGACTAACACCGTCAATTTTTAAACGGTTTTTTATGACATGACATCAAATGTGGCCAACAATTCTTACTGGACTTAATTTTCTCCACATCAGCAGTCAATAGTACTGAATTTTTGGGGTTCATTTTACTGATGTAATGAGTATTTTGGTGTACTGGATTTACTGATGTACTGAGCTTTTGGGGTCCATTGTACCCCTAAAATATATTGCTGATGTGAAAAAATGAAGTTTAGTTAGAACTGTTGGCCATATAGGATGCCACGTCATAAAAAAACCGTCCAAAAATTGACAGTGTTAGCCAAAAGCCTGACATTGGGAGAAACACAAAACATTAGGGGTACAATTGACAGCGAAAAACCGTTAAGGGCGAAAGTGACAGGACCGTCAAACGTTAGGGGCAGGAAAAATACTTTTGCCTTTAAAATTCATGGCTAATATGCTGACTTGTTTTAGTTATATTTTTTTTTCTTCTCCTCTTGTTTTGATCATTCAATATTCTTTAATTTCGGATAATCAAAATTATTAAATGAGGGAAGTTAAAGAAGTTTAGTAAAAAATCTTCCTATACCACAATTTAGAAATCCAAACCAAATTTCTCTTTCATTTCCCTTTATTCTCCTTGATCGGAACTCAACGTTATGGTATGTTTGGCAATTAAGAGAGAGAGAGGGGAAGGGAGGAGAAAGGGAAAGAAATGGGAAGTTAAATGATAAGTCATTCTCCCCTTGTTTAGATCTTCCAAAATCTTTTAATGTGTAGTAATTCAAATTAACAAAGGGGGAATGCTAAAGATAATTAACATAAAATCCTTCAATATATTTCCTTCCAAAATTGTATAAACCAAACAAAGGAAAGATCACTAAATATTCTTACCTTCAATATCTTTTCCTTGTTTGGGAAGATGAAAATTGGAGGGGAAGATCATGGAAGATCAATCCTTAATCCTCCATTATCCTTCCCCTTCACAAATTCAAGATACTCTAAATTGGAGTATTATTTTAGAGGAGGTATCAACACCCAAACAAGGGGAGGACATATGGACTCCAAAATAATACTCCAATTTGGAGTATTTTGAATTTGTAAAGGAGAAGGATAATGGAGGATTAAGGCTTGATTTTCCATTATCTTCTCCTTCAATTTTCATCTTCCCAAATAAGGAGAAGATGTCTTGAAAGTCTCCCCTTCCCTTCCCTTCCCTTCTCCTCCTTAATCCCCAATCCAAACATACCCTTAGAGTTTGTTTGAAAATTAAGAGGGGAAGGGAAGGGAGGAGAAATTAAAATTAATTACAATTAGAGGAGATTCCATAGGTCCTCCCCTTGTTTGGATGTTGATACCTCTTTCAAAATACTCGAGTTTGGAGTATCTTAAGTTTGTGAAGGGGAAGCATATTGAAGGATTAATGATTGATCTTTCATATATCTTTCCTTTTAATTTTTATCTTTCCAAACAAGGAGAAGATATCTTAATTATCTTTCATTCCCTTTCCTTCTCCTCCTTAATCCCCAATCCAAACATATCCTTCAGAAAGTGTTTTGCAATGAGGAGGGGAAGGGAAGGAAAAGAATTAAAGAGAAAGGAAATAAAAGGGAGGAAATTAAAATGTTAAGTGATAGTTTATTCTCCCTTGTTTGAACTCTTTAATTTGAAGCAATTATAGTTGACAAAAAGAAAAACAAAAGTTAAAGGAGGTTTATTGCAAATTCTCTTGTTTTCTAACCCTTCAAAAATTTTAAAACAAAACAAAGGGAATAATTATAAATTCTTCTTCTTTTCCTTATATTTTCCTCCAAACTTCTAATTCTAAATAAATCGTATGAATTATTCATTTATACTTAGTTTCATACCTGACGGATGCCAAGCGCCCTCCAAACCATTTCATCGTTGGCCCAATAAGTGGCTAGGATACTTACATAATCCTTTATTCAAAATTAAAAAAAAAAAAGTCAATTATACTCTAAATTAAAGCCGTCAAGGTAAGTCAACTAGGCTCGGCTCCCACGAATAACAAGTTAAGCAAATTGATTCACGTGAGTATAAAACTTTAGATAAATAAAAAAAATGCCAACCCATAACTAACGTAACCTACCTAAACTTTTTTTTAGATTTTTTAATTTATTATTTTAAATTATATTTTTAAAATTTTAATAATTAATGTTCACACATGACATGTTACATGAATATATTACACATTACAGAAGTACATAAACAATTCATTAAATAATAAAACCAACAATCAAAATAAAAAAAATACAAAAAAAAATGTCCCAAATTAAATAAGAAAAAACCATGGCTCACTAAAAAAAATTAAGTTAAACAAGTCAATTAACCCACCAAGCCCCATTTTAAAAACTCAACTCTAAATAAACACACTATTGTGTAAGCCCAATAAATTCATTACTTCAAAAATCCTGAGTACTTTTACCTTTATGAGTCTTATTTTCGTGCATTCAACTTTATATAAATCATACATAATCTATTCCTTAAAATTTTAATGAAAAAAAAATTAAGAGAAATATGCGTGTAGTTAATTAAAGTAATTGTCAAAACAAAAAATATATGACCTTAAATTAATTTCTTAAATTATATTATTCTCGATTTTATTTATATAATTATTAACATGTAATGAGTTCATATAAAATTTGATAGTCGAAAAAAAAAATAAAAACACATAAGTATAGATGGTGGAATTACTGAACATTCTGCAGGAGGATTTGAAGGTTCAGAGGTGATTGATGATTGAGATGTTTCATGGAGAGTTCTTAATCTTCCAAAGATTAATTCTTTTGGTTTTGGAGAAGAAGAAACACAAAGGGGCTCCAAAATATGTCCTTCATTTAATCCTGAAACACACTGGCAAGTAATATAGATAGCAATTAGTGAAACATACATGTATATTAATTATTAGATAGGCAAAAATGGGCAATTTTTACTTTAAATCATCCCAAAAAAATACCAAACCTCAAAAACTCTTCTAAAAAAAATTATTTCAGAAACACTATCTTCTTTTTTTTCTTATTATAAGCAAATCTGTAGGGAAAAGCCCGGATCCACATGATCCGACCCGACCCAGGGACCTAAATGAAAAACCGAAAATAAATCCAGGCAAAAATATAAATATTGCGGAAGCTACTAACCTGGACGCCAATGCTAAGACCTTGGACCTTGCCAGTGCCTCTGCTCCACCAGGGCTGACCTCCAAACGACGAACACCGAAAAGGGCCGTACCAAACGGAGGACTCTACCTACGAGAGGTAGAACCACATGTCCACGACTGATGCGCGGAAGAGGACTAAAGAGAAAGAGAAAACTTTATGCTGAGTGGGGTTTCCCAAACGGGACCCCCCTTTCCAACACATGGAATGAGCTACTAGAAAGGGGTGGAGTCACTCCTATTTATAGGAGGATGAGAGAGCTCCCATCATTGACGCAAGCAATGTGGGACTTGGAATGTGAACAAAATATTCACTTCCATCATGATCATCTAGCCCACTTTGGGCCACGAGTACGGGCTCGTGTGACCTCCGATGAGAGTCATTTTCGTTTCGTTCTCTTCGTCTCTCTACAAGCTTTCCAACGGATCCTCACTCGACCCGATCGGACTCCTACATGGGCGGATATTTAGTCCCGAAGACCCCAATATATCCAACATACTCCCACTCGCACATGGTGGGAGGCCCATGACTATCCTTATCACAAAGGACTTCTCTATTTCTCTTTCTCTCGTCGTCTTCTTTCATACTCCGTGTCAGTCGTGACCGCTTGGCACGATATGTGGGAGCCTTATACTAGAAGCCTGTTAGGGCCCAGCTATAAGTGATGCTACAACCCAAGTGTCTGATGATGTGACCACATGTCTCACCGAAAAATAGTGCCATGGGTTCCCTAGACGTGTTCATATACATGGCTAGTCCAATCCCTCTAAGTCTACAATAAGACTAGGACTTTAGCCACACTCAGTTGCGATAGGTATCCACATCCATGAGAACCTCAAAGGGATCACATAATGGGTCGACCTCAGGATACTATCACACATGCATATGTCAACACAATCTTCCTTTCGACTTCTTATCAGTTCAATCAAAGATAGCTGCTTTCCTGACACTCTTCCATCGGGCCGTATTTTTCCATAGCCTCTTGGAAAGGTATCAAAGTAGCATGCACTACCTTATCTCTTCATGACAGAGTCAAAGTGCATAAGGGTACCCTTTGAAAGGATTGATGCATCCTTTCAGGGACTCACACAGCATTGAAGCAGGGATTCATTCAGATGCTTCCCTTGCGGTTCTTAAAGCACATGCGGTATGAAACGCACGTTGTGGTGTTCTCGAGCGTATGTCGATTTTGATCCTCAATCACTTACACCACACAGACCTTAGTCCAGACTCACTTAGAATCTGACCTGAGTTTGCTACCACACTTCGCTCGCTTCACATAGCGCCAAGTGGAGCACTCACGTCTGGCTACAGGCATTATGAATAGCGGGAATTCATAATTTGATCACAAGACCTCATCATCTTAGCGGATCTCATCCTAGTACACTTACTAAGGCGACTTATCAGTTCTCAGTGGTGTTTTCCTGTCCAACACTCGGCGCTTTTCAGCTGCCTCTGGATATTCACACTATATCCCATTTTGGTGTTCAAGGAAAAGGCACCCAAGTCTCATCTTAGCCCACACCACCTGCGTGTCCAAGGCGGTTGCTCGTGTGAGAGAGCCAACCTCCAAAGCCTGTACGACATACTTTATATATTGTGTAATAAGTACTTCTACTTCTTGATCCACACAAATAAAGGTAAGCCTAGGCATTACACTTTACTTATGATCAAGAAATAAAGCTTTCACAAAGCTTGTCCTTATGACATAAACTATGTTAAATCACCCTGGTTCTAAGCAATCCAGTTTATCTAAAACACTTGTTTTATGGCTTGTATCTCTATACAGCCAACCCACCAATGCGGGTCCGTGAGGGTATAGTGCCAATGCTCTATCACAGGTCATACTGTGAGGACCCTCTCTCCGGCCACTTGATGCTTAGACTGACATAACAAGGTAGTTAACTACTGTGTAACGATGTCTCATACAAAGTTATGTTGCGTTCTGTTGTGGTACTTAGGATTTCTTTGGTGTAAACCATAGCTGTTTGGCTTGATGAGATAAATATCACTAGGTCAACAGCTCTTTCTGCGATCTATAAGTGACTTTAGATCTTCTAATCCAAACTGCCCTTTACTGCTGATGATAATGCAATGAACTCTATGTCCCTAGTGGACAGAGAAATGCATAATCCTTACTTGCTTCTCTGCAAGATGGTTCCAGTGCTTAGCAAAGCACACCAAGACGTGAATGTCCTCTCATCCAAGTCTCTTACCCAATCGACATCAATGTGTGGCCCGCCATTTGCAGGTCACCAATATGATGAAAACAATCGATTTTCAGCAGCGCCCTTCAGCATTGTCCTTCAAGTACCACAAAACACTATAAACAGTGTGTTTGACCTAGGTTTGACTGATAACGGCTCACAACGCCAACTACAAAAAGCACGTTGGAGCGAGTACAATCCTAATTGTACTTCTAGCTACCAACCACATGTATCAAAATACTATCCAATGACTCCATTTCTGACTTAGTCTAAAGACGTGTAGCAAGACTCAAACTCTTGCCTCTAGCTACTAGCACATCACTCGGATTCAGGTCCCCTCAAATGGGATCCGCCAAGAATCTCTTCTTCATAGGATTCTTATGACAGAGTGAGTCAATTCTTGGAACATTCTCCATGAATCTTGGACTCCCACTGTCTAAACCATTTCCTTTATCTTAAAAGATGAAAGGATAGCCACATGCTTAAGTGGCTAAAGCAGTCTCTGTGTTATTTCTAGCTAGCTATATGTCTTCTACATATAGCGTGAGGGTAATGAAATACTCTCAACTTTCTTGAAATGGACTAAGTGGTCAATTACCACACGTCTAGATGAATATGTGAGATCTTGATAGATCCTCGGAGTCAGCATACTCTGCGCTCCTAGCCTTTTGCCATGAGACCTATGTGTTTGTGCACATAGATCCCTTCACCTAGTTTGCCATACAATAAAGTGGTCATGACACCCTAATCGATGTACTCCCAGACTTAAACTGGTGACCAAAGCTAGAATCAAACTTTGGTCACACAACAGACGAGAAGGCTTCGTCACAGTCGATACCTTTTGTTGTGTGCACTTCTTCACTGCTTAATGTGCCTAGTAGTGGTTGATTAACCCATCTGCCTCTCCTAACTTTTGAGAGCACACTTGTTCTCAAAATGCCTTGTGACGCGGGGCAGATGCACCAAGTCTTATACTTGGTATGTCCTTATAGACTTCGTCTTTTCTTCTTCCATCGTCTTAGTCCAACTTTTACTAGTAGGGCCGGAGAGAACCTTTTGAACTATCAAAGGCTCTACTTGATAATTTAGTACTCATCTAGTACTCCTCTTGGATTGTGCTTCGTGGAGATATGCTCCTCATAAGCTTACTCCCACTGGACTCAGCAACTGGAGATGCGTCTATACGCTCCTCTCAACGTGTTGTAGGTCCACCTTCTTTCAATAAAGATGTACATCCCAAAATTCGGCTCCCTTACTCTAGAAAAGTTTGTCTTAAGGACCACTACATCTTTAGACTCAAATTATGTGACCGGAGTGTCTTCATTCTCACTAATGAAGACACATCCTTTTGAGTGACCAAGCTATCTTACCAAGACACGCTACTTGCCTCTAGGGTCAAGCTTCCTATACTCACAGGAAGGATCAAGTTTGCTGTATACCCTTATGGTCTCAGCATACTCTAATCAGGTCTTTTACTTAACTAAAACTCATCAGGAATCATTCACACGATTCGAAAGGGCATATGGTTAAGTACGAAAGTGATCGTTGGTAAAGCGTCTCCCCAATGAGAACGTTCACCTGAGTCATTATCAACTTAACCAACTCCAGGAGCAACTCATTTTGCTGTGGAGTTTGTGGAATAGTTAGTTGTCTAACAATTCCAATTTCATCATGTAACTGTGAGAAAATACTAGGCCACTTGCCTTGCCCCCCATGCTTATCAGACCACTGATGTCCGAGTGGACTAATTTGATGAAAGCGGATTTTCTGATTTCATGACTGAATGGTTCTCAGGTTGCTTTGTCTGTAAGGCAACATTTACAAACTAGCATTGGGAATTTGTCCTCACAAATTCTCCTTTGCTAATACGTAATTGCGTCCCACACGCACTTGCCAAATAGGTGTATCAACCACAGAGGAAGACACAGCAACATGTTGCTTTGTCTGTAAGGCAACGTTTACAAACTAGCATTGGGAATTTGTCCTCACAAATTCTCCTTTGCTAATACGTAATTGCGTCCCACACGCACTTGCCAAATAGATGTATCAACCACATAGGAAGACACAGCAAAACAACTAGTTGAATTACGGGAATATAATTCAAAGTGTATCACAACACAACCATTGTCATAAAACAAGAACTAACACTACGAAGTCATGATAAACATGTAGATCATATTATATCTTAAGTTCTCTCATGGAAAAACATCTAATAATGAGTTCCGTTCAGTATCTAGAACATAAAACATTTATAAAGATAAAAAGTGGCCACTACGCAACTTCGTTTTGTAGTTGCCCAACCTCTTAACTTTAATAATTCTTTGTTCCCACGAGGATACTTCTGCTCCCATTGGGCAGATGACGGAACTCCATGAACCAATGTTCATGGGTGAGAGGAAAATGATTGCTGCAAATAATTTTTGCGCATAGTGCCTTATGCAATGACATAAGCAACATTTGACCTTGGCCAAAATCTCTTTTCCTCTCTTGTTTTTCCTTTGAACTGAGGCTACTTACCTTACACTTACCCTTTCTCTTCCTAGCACCACATCTCTTGGACCCAATGTCCTTGTTCTTGGAGCATAGAGCTCTGAGTAACTTTAGCCACCTAGGCTACGTGCTCGATAGATTTCACAGCCTTATGCCAACAATCCTAGAGCACTAGGTGGTGTTTAATATTATCAAGAAACATGATGGTATTAGTGAAGGTCGGAATGACCTATATGCACTCGCAATAGGAGGGAAGAGATCTGGAAACAGTTTGAACTTACAGTTTACCAGTGGGGAGTCTGCAGGTTTACTCACACTCCCAAATTAAGTTTGATTTCTCCCTTAGATGCGTTTTCATTCTCTTGTCAGAGCGCATCTTGGAGGCATCAAACTTGATTGTAAGCTGCCTCAGTTTGGTGACCACAGTGTCACCAAAGTGATATCTCTAATGTGATCTACGTTTACAAGTTTTGTTGTTATGCTATCAGTCAATCCTAAACGCTAACACTAATTACACAGCTCCTTATCACACAACACACAACTCTTGAAAATTGTAATCAACGCAAGACGAGTGTAGATATAGTCAGTCTCTGCATTCGAGAAGTAGGGTCAACCACCCTCATCATACAGAGAGCCTATATATGTACACTTTTCTATGCTTGACTCAACAATTTTCATAGAATAGTCACATACTATTCAAAATCCCTTTTGGATTCCCACTATGTAAGCGATCAAGAAGAACATCGAGTCACCACAGGCACGACCTCGAACTTCCACTTGATTACAACGCTTACGATCATTTAAATAGTCATTTACTATTTAAATTCCCACGTGGATAAGCATTTACATCGAGTTATGGGTTTGCCACATGCTGCCCCTAGCTCCCACTCGAGTAAAACACTTAAGGTAATTTAAACGATCACAAATCGCTTAAATCTTCTCTCTCGTTGTGTATGTGAATGAGTCAAGAGATGGTCATATCCACTCTTTAGACTCTAATTCACCCTAATTTCTCCTCATATTTGGATTCGTCTCACTAAAACGAGAAAAACGACTCAAAAATCGTCGAAATCGGAGCTAAAACGGAGAAATTATGCGCGAAAGAAAATTTCGCGACGCTGGTCAACGGTCAGCAGACCACCACCGGCGACCACCGTTTCCGGTGGCGCCGGTCGCCGGAGTCGCTCCGGCTGGCGCTGTCTCCAGCGACCGTCGGCGGTCGCCGGACCCCCATCTCCGGCGACCCCCTAGCGGTGGCGGAGGTCGTCGGTCCTCCACCGGCGACCCACCGTCTCTGGCGGCGCCGGCGCCAGAGAACTACCGGTTGCCGGCCGCTGCCGCCGCCGGCGACCCGCGACGGCAGCAGTTGCCGGTGAACCGCCGACCGCGGCGGTCCATGGCGGCGCCGGCCGCCGGACGTCGGCCGGCCGCCACCACAGGCGGCTCAGTCAACCGTCGCCAGTCAAACCCCCATTCCTTTTCCTAAAATAGCAGCATATATCCACAGGTATATATCTATTTCGTAGGGTATACATACCTTAAATAATATATATATATATATATGCATGCAAATTAGGGTCTTTAATTTTGAAAGGGGAACCTAAACATGTTTCTAGGTTTTAGGGTATAGGTTACCAGTTAATATTGAATTAAAAAATTAACTCATAATTTAAATTCAAAAATTATGGTACCCTACCCTACAATATATGATATAACACATGTTTTAAATTTAAATTCAAAACATTTAAATAAAACTGGGAACCTAAACATGTTCCTAAGTTTTAAATTAAAAACCATACAAGACCTAAACATGTTCCTAACCCTTTTCGGTTCATCAATCCCTGGAGAACAGAGTACTAGCATTAACCTGCCTCTGATACCAATGTAGGGAAAAGCCCGGATCCACATGATCCGACCCGACCTAGGGACCTAAATGAAAAACCGAAAATAAATCCAGGCAAAAATATAAATATTGCGGAAGCTACTAACCTGGACGCCAATGCTAAGACCTTGGACCTTGCCAGTGCCTCTGCTCCACCAGGGCTGACCTCCAAACGACGAACACCGAAAAGGGCCGCACCAAACGGAGGACTCTACCTACGAGAGGTAGAACCACATGTCCACGACTGATGCGCGGAAGAGGACTAAAGAGAAAGAGAAAACTTTATGCTGAGTGGGGTTTCCCAAACGGGACCCCCTTTCCAACACATGGAATGAGCTACTAGAAAGGGGTGGAGTCACTCCTATTTATAGGAGGATGAGAGAGCTCCCATCATTGACGCAAGCAATGTGGGACTTGGAATGTGAACAAAATATTCACTTCCATCATGATCATCTAGCCCACTTTGGGCCACGAGTACGGGCTCGTGTGACCTCTGATGAGAGTCATTTTCGTTTCGTTCTCTTCGTTTCTCTGCAAGCTTTCCAACGGATCCTCACTCGACCCGATCGGACTCCTACATGGGCAGATATTTAGTCCCGAAGACCCCAATATATCCAACAAAATCCATCACAGGGTCATGCGAATTTGCTAAAATTGTTTTTCATTTTTAATGTAGTCCGTCAGAGTGTTAGACGGACTACGTTAGTTTATTTTATTTTTTTTAATTTTGGTAGAAGCCCGTGTGACCTTAAGACAGACTTTTACAATATGTGTGTGTTTTCTGTGTGTATATATAATTATATATTTTAATAATATATATAATTATTTTATATATAATAAAAAATTAATGATATTCTTAAATATATATTTTTAAATTTTTTTGAATCGTGATGAAAATAGGCTAGCATCTAGGAATAACTCAGATTGAGAGAATTTAGGCTCATTTATAAATGAGTTAAAAGTAACCCAATTCACTTAACCTGCGAGTTAGGTGAGCCAAATCGCGAGTTAGGTGGGTTAAAGAGACCAACCTAATAGATGGGTTAAATAGGCTAACTTACTGAGTTGAACTCGTTTTGTCGACTACTTAGAAGTAATTCTGCTTGAACTATTTTAATTTGGAGTACTAAACATGTAATTATTTAATGTTTTGAATAATAATTATTAGATTTTAAAATATTAAATTAAATGACCTGATTTGACCATTTTAAAATATTAAATTAAATAACTTGATTTGACCCTTATTATTTTGTAATTAAGGCGAAAATGGGTTAGAATAATCAAATAATCAAAACAATCAAATATTTTGTACCCTATCAGCCTATTAGGAGAATTACTTCTTGGTAGAGTCATCAAAACGAGTCCAACTCAACAGGTTGGTCTATTTAATCCACATATTAGGTTGGTTAATTTAACCCACCTAACTAGCATGTTAAGTGAACTGAATTATTTTTATCTCATCTATATATGAGCCTAAATTCTTTTAACCTGAGTTAAGTAAGCAGTAACTAATTTTTCAGACCTTAGCCTATTTTCATTATGGTTCAAAAAATAAAAAATTATATAATTAAAAATATTATTAATTTTTATTATATATTTATTTATATATTAAATAATTATATATTATTAAATATATAATTATTATATATATATATATATACATGCACACAGAAAAAAAACACACATATATATACACATACACAAACACCAAATGGATTTTAGAAAAAAAAAATATTAAAGGAAACTAGGAAAGTCCGTCTGAGCTTTTTTTAAAAAAAAAATAATTTAGTAGAAACCTGTCTTAGGGTCACAAACTTTTACCGGATTTTAAAAAATAATAAAATAATGTAGTCCGTCTTACCCTTTAAAGGACTGTATTAAAATTTTTTAAAAAAAAATTAAACAAATCCGTTTGACCCTATGATGGATTTGCTTATAATAGGACAAAAAGGAGGTGTTTTAGGAATACTTTTTTTGGGAAGGATTTTTTTGGGATTGTTTTGGGTAAAATTGCCGGCAAAAAATCTTTTTATTATTCTCTAAACTAGAGTTTCTAATAATAGGTCACTAAATTTTGTTTGTATCAACTACGTTCTTGCAAGTAATTTTCTCTTCACCAGATACAAATATGATTGTCCATATGACTTCTCATGTTAAATGTGTTGCTAACTCTTATATTTAGCTATAATACTATATATATATATATATATATATATATATATATATATATATATATTTTGTCAATTTAATCACAATAATACTATTTATTAGTGTCATATTGATAATCATATCTAAACTGACAAATCACGTAGCTAAATATATGACTTGGCATCACAATTAGTATTGGAGGCCATGTAAACAACCATATTAGCATTTTTCGTTGAAAATTATGGCAAATGGTAGATTTGCTTAAAAATTGAAAGTTTAGAAACCGCGAATAATAGCAAACAAATTTTGGAGAGGAATTGGACAGACACCTTATAATTTGAAGATTAGAAGATACTTTTACCTTATTACATATTGAAGAAAATAAATTAATAAAATGATTATTATAAAATTAAATATGAAGTAATTAAAATCTTTTTCATAAATTAAATTCTACCTTTTCAAAGGCTGCAACATATTTAACGCACATTTTGTTGTTAGGATCTACATCTTGATACTCTCCTCCACAATTGCTCTTGAGTGACTGTAAATACAAATTAATTTAAGTTAAACATAACTAATTATATTGTAAAATAAAATAACTAATGAAGCTAAATTATAAAAAAAAAAAATATATCCATGAATTTATCACTAATAAACTAATTAGGAAATGGAATATACCTGATAGAGTTCATCAGAAATAAGTCCCATTCCATGAGCAAATGGGATCTTATAATTTTTATCTTTCGTGATGTTGGTTATAGGGTTTCCGAGTATGTATCCCTTAATAATTTTAAGATAATGATTAATTAAAAACTAATTGAAGGTAATATATACAAATATAAAGGAATTTTTGAAAATAAAATAAAATCAATGATCCACCTGGTAATTGATTAAAGGCTTTACACTGTCTTCATTTCCTGAAAAAAAAACATAATGTGTTTTTAATTTAATTTCTGAAAGATCAATTTCTACTAAGTTTGGTCTTTTGATTAATATATATGAAAGATACAAGGTAACTAACAAAAATATTAATGGGAGCAAACTTACCATTAAATATTAAACTGAATTCTATTTAACTAATTATATAACATAACCAGAACATTTTAACGTATAATTTGTAAAATAAAATATATCAAATTTACAAATTACATATTAAAAATACAACTAATGCATTTTGATAGTGTATAATTTATAGTTCTAAAAAAGATAGTGTTTAATTTATAAATCTATTTTTTTTAATTTTATTATATTATTGAATATAATTTTATTATCATTTAATTGTCAATAAGCACATCCCATAACAACACTATTAGTTAACTTTCTTTCTTTTAAGTTAATAAAAGGACCAACTTAATTATTAGGATTGATCTTTCATATATAAAATTGAAACATTTCATTTTTAGGGATTAAACTGAGGGACTAGACATCATTCAAAGACTAAATCACTAATTTACTCTATTTTAATTATATAGTATTTTCTATGTAGAAATTTTTTATACGGTAAACTACAGTTTACTCCTCTGTGGTTTGGCCTAAATCCAGTTTGCTCCCCTGTGGTTTAAAATGCGATACTTAACTACTCTGTGGTTTGGCTTAAAATTAATATGTCCCCTCTGTGGTTTAGAGTGTGACACTTAACTTCATGTGGTTTGTTATGTTATCACTTAACTACCCTATATTATTTTTTTCTCAAAATTTAATATTTAATATAACTTATAAAAGAATTTACCTAAAAAAATTGAATTAATTAATTATTTTATTAAATATTTATTTTATCTCTAAAATAATAACAATAAACCATAATTTTTTACTTTCAACTCTTTTTAGCGTTTCCTTCAAACTCCTTATTTCCTCTAATCTCTCCACCATATCCAAGAATATTGTTATACTCCTAGTCTAAGGATACTTTTATAAAAAAAATTATTGTTTAATGTTAGAGTTTCTAAGCTCATTAATGTTAACATTCAATCTAGGTATGCATCAGGCCAAAAAAAAAGGTATGCATGTTCTGAGCTTGAACAATAAAAAAAACTTAAATTTAGTTATATATTTGTATTATATTATTCTTTTACAATTTTATTTTGATTGATTTAATAATTCTAAAACATTAAAGATAAAAAATAACAATAAAATGAATAAATAACTAAATATAAATAATCAATGAAGTAAACAATAAATATTAAATTATTTTATTGATTTTTTAAAATTATAATTTTATTTTTATATTAATTATAATTTTTTTAATCATATTATAATTCTAGAGTGTTGAATGACAAATTGTAAACATTAAAAGTATTAAATGATGATTAATTTGACTAAAATTTGGATATAAGGTAGGTGAAGGTAGTTAAGTGATAACATAACAAATTACAGGGGGTCAAGTGTCACACTCTAAACCACAGGGGGGACAAATTAATTTTAAGCCAAACCACATGGTGGTTAAGTGTCGAATTTTAAACCACAGGGAGGCAAAATAAATTTAGACCAAACCACAGGGGGCAAACTATAGTTTACCCTTTTTTATATGTATATTTTCTTATTAGAAGCAATCTTTCTTAATTAAAATATTGTTGAATACTAAATGTGTGGATACCTTTCTCAACGGTGAGGATTCAAAATTCGGTTCACCACGTTGTAAGACACTAGGTTCCTTTACTAGCCCTACCCCGTTAAACTTCTTTACTCGATTTTTGGATTAATTATGACGACTAAGTGTAATGAAGAATAAATTAATATCTCTCTATCTATATTAATGTGATTGTTGAGTATTCTCGTTAGTGATCTCTCAAAATAGTCATTTCATAATCATAAAATAAAATAAAAATATATGATTTGGAAAGATAATGAAAAAACAAAGTCAAGATATCGGTATTTTATTTTTATTTTGAAAATAGGAATATAATGATACCAATGATGGGTTAGTCTTAGTGATAAGCGACTTAATACCGCTTAAGTAAGGTCTCGAACTCAAGACCTTGTGAACAGTGTTATCCTTGAGTCGAGTTCAAATTAGCCGGAGCAGTGTCTTATAGACTAGGCGGACAAAACAAAGGGCATAACGATAATTATGATCAAAAGAACATGAAGTAAATAACTTCAAATTTTAATTTATTGTTATCAAAATTAGTAATAATGATTTTATATTATATTTTAAAATTTACAAAAATCTTTTGATTTTTTATGTCTTGGACCAAATTATTTGTCAGAGTGAGCCTAGTTATTAATTTCTTAGTTATTGTTGGACTTATTGCTCGAAGCAACTCTTCCACCGAATGGCACTCTATATATTCCTGTTCCTCTAAGAATTGAACTCAAAAGATGATATGTCGCGGTGATATACATGTTTGTTTTGTATTTTTATATATTGAGATTTGAGAGTAAAGACAAATAAGACAAAACGGAAGAGAAGTTAAGAGTATCAATTATTTTACAAGTAAATTATTATTTTGGTTCTAAAAAATTTTGAAATGTCAAATTTTATTTTTGAGTGATGCAATATATGTTAATTTTGTCCTTGAAAAATTTTTCTTCATATATGTTAATGGAAATTCACGTAGATTAAATTGAGATGAATTGTATCTTTTCGAAATTAAATTTGACATTTACATCTTTCAAAGATTAGAAAATCTTTCAGAGATTAATTTAAGACAAATTATATTTTTTAGGGACTAAAATGATAATTTAATCATTATTTTCCCCCTCTCAACTCCATTTAATCATAACTTTTAGTTTACTTTTTGGATGAAATATACATGAGAGATGATAATACCTTTTAAAATTTGAAGGGCAACTCCAAGTACAATCATTCCAGCATATGAATCTCCACCAACATAGAAGGAGTTTGATAAGAATTCTGGATGATCAATTAGCCACTACAAAAGAAACAATACTTAATTGACATTGATACATTTTATGAGATTATTAAAACTTTTGTAAATGCTTTTACTGTATATGAAAATTAGTAAATTCTATTTAAAAAATAATGACGGAACTTATTTAAATTATAGAATAATATTAGTTTTTTTCTTACAAGTATATCACTAAAAAAAATTAAAATATATTTGGGTCCTTCGTAGTTTCTTCCCTACAGTTCTTTGTATAATTTGCCTAATCATAACTGATGATTTAGTCATCAATCAATTCTATATGATGTAAATGGAATAAAAGTGAATAAAATGATCATTTTAACCTTAAATCAAAAGTGGGAATAGAATAAAAGTAGGTAAAAATATAATTTCATCACATTGCAATAAGTGAAATTTGTTTAATAAGAAGAAAAGACGAAAAAGACCCCATTATTTTCCTTTTTCCATCCTTTTTTTCACTTTCCAAATATTTTATGTGTTGTCAAAAATATTGTACCTTCCTTATAAATTGAAGGGCATGTTGAATTTGTTTAGAGTCACTCCGTTGAGTAGCAATAAGGGGTTTTGAATAGGAGAACCCAGTATTTGTAGGTAAATCAACAAAAATTATACTCGAAACCTGAAAAGAAGCAAGCAATTAGTATATAGGTCAAGACACTATTTTGGTCCTCTGTGTTTTATTTAAGTTCTGTTTTGGTCCTTTATGTTTCAAAAATTCAAAATCAATCCTTTATGTTTTTAAGCCGGTCCAAAATGGTTTGTTTGCCTCACGTACATAGTTTGCACCTTTCGTTAAATGCTAACCTGAAATGTTGATGTGGACACGGAATACTGACTGGGGTTTTGGTCCAGGTCAACATTTAACTGAAGCTAATGGTGTGAGGCAAAAAGATAATTTTAGACCAACTTGAAAACATACAAAGGATTAATTTTGAACTTTTGAAACATAAAGGATCAAAATAGTATTTTTAGCCAAGTATATATATATATATATATATATATATATATATATATATATATATATATATATAATACATTGGTATTGGAATTTTAAATTGAGAATATAACACAGTAGATATATTAAAGTTCTAAACTAACCTTAGTCCATGAGTAAGGATTTAAAATGAGTGTAGGCAAGCTGCCATTATATGCCTCCACCCTAAAATGAAAGGGACCTAAACATAGAAGATGATTTGTTAGAGTAACAAAGTAAGATAAACCTACAATTCTAATGATTTGGACATGAGTAGATCTTCAGTGTACGGTAGTACTGAACTTCAGTACATCTCTCCAATCAGTTGATTCTTAAACCATTTAAAGTGGGTCCTTATTAATGTGAATTTATATTAATATTAACGAATAGTTTTACATAATTGGAGGGATGTACCGAATTTCAGTAGTACGGTACTTTTGGATTTTTATCCCATTTTGACATAGCTAGAAAAAAAAAAGGAGAATAATTAGAGAACTTAAAGTAATTATAAGACAATAACACATCAAATTAGTAGGAACCAAAATGATACTGAGTAATTATTATTTTAGTTCCTGAAAGATGTAAAATATCTCAATTTAGTCCCAGAAAATGAAAATGTCAAATTTAATCTCTGAAAGATGTCGTTTGTCTCAATTTAGTCCCTGAAACATACAATTTATCTCATTCTTGTCCTCAAACTTTTCTATTAATATAATTGTCAGAATTTTTAAGGACTAAATTGAAATTTTTGAAAAACTAAATTTCAAATTTGTATCTTTTTAGAATTAAATTGAGACCGTCATAATTTACTCAACAATATTTTAGTATTATGACTCAACAATATTTTAGTCATCTTCAAAAGATACAAATCTAGAAAAATAAATAAATAAATTGAGCAACACATCCTTAATTATTATTGTACCTATTTCAAAGGCAACACTAGACAAGGCAGAGCAACCAGGGCCACCAGTAAGCCAAAGCATGAGAGGGTCTTCTTTAGGATTCCTCTCTGATTTCATGAAATAGTAGAATAGCTCCACGTCTTCTTTTAATTCACCCACTCTCACATACCTTATATATTCATTTATCAATTATATATTAAATACTACTAATAATAATAAAAAGACTAATTTTATAGACTCCAATACATATAAATTGTACATGAATTTGGTTTTACTGAAACAAAATGTGTGCACTTAAAATTGACATTTTTTAAAAAATTAGGTTATTTTTAATTTTATTTCAAGAATATGTTTGGTGAAGGAAAAGAGAGATTAATCTCTTTTTTTTCCCTTTATTTGGATATCTTATAATACTTTAAATTAAAATATTTAAAAATTAAAGGCAAAAGTACATTTCTTGTCCCTAACATTTGGGGTCCTATCACTTTCGCCCTTAACGTTTTTTCATTGTCAATTGTACCCCTAATGTTTTGTATTTTTTCCAATGTCGGGCTTTTGGCTAACACCATCAATTTTTGGACGGTTTTTGATAACGTTGCATCCTATATGGCCAACAGTTCTAACTGGACTTCACTTTTTCACATCAGTAATATATTTTAGGGGTACAATGGACTCCAAAAACTCTGTACATCAGTAAATCCAGTACACCAAAATACTCATTACATCAGTAAAATGGTCTCAAAAAGCTCAGTACTATTGACTACTGATGTGAAAAAAAATTAAGTCCAGTCAGAATTGTTGGCCACATAGGATATCATGTCATAAAAAACCGTTAAAAAATTGACGGTGTTAGCCAATTAAGCTTGACGTTGGGAGAAACACAAAACGATAGGGGTATAATTGACAGCGAAAATATATTAGGGGCGAAAGTGACAGGACTCCCAAACGTTTGGGGCATGAAAAGTACTTTTGTCAAAATTAAAAGGAATAAAGATAGGAAAAAACTTAGGTCCATTTCCTTATGTCCATTTCATCCAATTCCATCAATCATATATTATATTTACACTCTCTTTCTTCTATGATTGGTCATATAAAAGGTCTCTACTGTGATTGGTCATTTAAACACTTTTTACCACGTGTCATAATTATATTGGGGAATTGGATGAAATGGACATAAGGAAATAGACCTAAATTTTTTCCATAAAGATAACAAAAAAGATTATAAATAAATCTTTTATTATTTGACCTTTAATTTTTAAACTTTACAAACAAGAGGATGAGATTATTTCTCTCTCCACTCCTCACATTTCCCTCGTCAATCTCCCTTCCAAACAAACTCCAATTCATGAAAGATTTGTATAAAATTTAACATATTCATATAAAACTTTTTTAACACTACCAAAAAATAATAATAATAAATGGGGTTTGACCATTGAATCAACCGGATACTAAAGTATAATTTATCTCAAAAAACAATTAAACTATTCTCAATTTTATTTTAACTAGTAATACATGCATGGAGGATTCATTTGAAATAATATTATTAGCATTCTTCTCAGATAGATGGATATGTTTATCCAATCTACTTGATAAAATAGGGAAGGTGAAACAGATTTTCAGTGGCATTTATGACTTATGGTTGAGTAGATGACATATTTTTGTCATTTTCTTATAATTAGATAAAAGAGAGAGAGAGAGAGAGAGAGAGAGAGAGAAAGAAAAGTGCACTAAAGAAATGAAAAGGAAGAGAAAGAAAGAGGTGTCCACAGTCCACACACGTGATTATAAGATCTATATAATTAGAATTTAGGGCAACTTCAATGTTTTATATATTGACGTAATCATAGACTTAATTATATGTGTAATTTCTTTAAATTTTTTAATTAAATACATTCTATTTTTTAATATAAGGGTAAAATGATCATTTTATTCACTTTTATTAAATTCACATTACATCATTTTCATATTACTTTTTTTCATTCCCTTCTACAATCTCATTACATCTTCCATTCCCATTACTATTCCCATTACATCATTCACTCCACTAACCAAACACACCCTTAGAGCATCCCTTATCTAGTTATCTTTTTCACTAGCTCTATATTGCATTGGTCTTTTATCTTTCAAAAATTTTCAATCAATCATCTGTCTTTTTAATTTGTTCCAAATTAGTCCTTTTGTATATCACCGTCTATTTTTTTCGTTAAATGATGACATAACAAAATGTTTTTAAAATGATATTTTCACCCTTTTTTTCAACATCAAAATTTTCATTTTAGCCATGCAACCTTTTTTTTTCTATTTCTTCCTCCTCCTCCTCCTCATCTTCTTCCTCTGTCTACTTGTCTTTTTTTGCTATATCTTCACCCTAATTCACCCGGAAAGGAAGAGGTACACGTGATTATAAGATGTATATAATTAGAACTGTTAAAATAGGTTAACTTGTCTCAATCCAACTTGGTCCGAACTTGCTTTAACTTTATTTTATTAGAGCAAAATTGGACTAACCCATTTTTTTAAATATAGACTATAATTTTTCAACACGGTCTTATTAAGGTTAAGGCGGTCTCATATTTATTTTTCAAAAATAATATTATTTATATTTATTAAATAATCGACTACTTTTTGCAAAATTGTTTATAAAATAATATTTATTTTCATTTAAAGTTTAATAAAATTAAATATATTAATAAAATATGAATAAATAATTAGATCAATCAAATAAAAAGACAAAATAGTTAATATAATTTAAATTAGGATAAAAATTATACAATTAATTCATTGCATAAATATTAAAAAAAGTTAATAAAAATAAAAAATGAGCTAGTTTTGCTCAAATAGGGACTGTTCGGTAGAGATAGAGGAAATGGAAAGGAGCATAAAAAGTGGGTGGGAGCATCCTTTACTAAAAATAAAAAAAATAAAGTAAAAAACTAAAATACAAAATTTCTATTATATATCTTTTGATTTGACACAATCATAACCTTTTCTTTTTATTATTTTAATATAGAGGGTAAAGTAGTAATTTTAATATATTTCCATTTTATTTCCATTCCAAAAAACGTGCCTTTAGTTTGGTTCTATTTTTTTTTAGAATTAAAATGATCCACTTTTAATTAAAACTAAGAGTTTCTTAACTCAACTTTATAAAATTTAGGCCAAATTACTCTTTTGGTCCTCAACGTTTGCACGAAGTTTAATATTGGCCATCAACGTTTCAAAAAGTTATTTTATATCCTCAACGTTTATTTTTTGGGTCAAAAATGGTTCTCTAGCGTAACATCTATCGGGTTTTACCATTAAATGCTTACGTGGAAGACTTATGTAGTACACCTTCTCTCCTACGTATCATATTTAAATGACATGGCACCCTCTCTCACTCCAACTTAGCAAAACGACGCCATTTTGATTCAAAATAGAACATTTAAATGAATCAAAACGGCGTCGTTTTGCTGAGTTTGAGTGAGGGAGGGTGTCATGTCATTTAAATATGACAGGTATGAGAGAGGGTGTGCCACATAAGCCTTCCACGTCAGCATTTAAAGGCAAAACCCGATAGATGTTACGCTAGAGGACCATTTTTTACCCCAAAAGTAAACGTTGAGGACTTAAAATAACTTTTTGAAACGTTGAGGATCAATATTAAACTTCGTGCAAACATTGAGGACCAAAAGAGTAATTTGGCCTAAAATTTATAAGGCCAAATTGGTCGATCCATAAGACCATATCTATTTTGACAATTCTATACACAATACCGAATAATAAATGGACATCAGTAAATTAGATCATTCTAAGTTACATTTTTTTAAAAACTTTTAAAGCTTATTAAATATTAACTTTTGAATAGTTTAAAATTTAAAAAATTCAAAGAAAATATGCAAAGACAATCTCAAGAAGACAAGAACTTAAAAAAAAAAACATCACTTTTAGGGGACCTAAGTTGTGGTTACTCATATGATGTGTTTGTCAATTGTGTGTTTCTAAAAAAGCCAACACGACAGTCCGACACCGACATTTTTTTTAACATTTAGAGTGTATTTCATTAAAATTTAGAGGTAAAATATTATTTAGCCCCTGAATTGTTGGTCAAACTACTATTTAGTCTTTAAATTTGACAAAAATACTATTTAGTCCTCGTATTTGAAACTCTGTTAACTCTTTAGTCCCCGAATTTGGCAAAAATACTATTTAGTCCCCAAATTTGGCAAAAATATTATTTAGTTCTCGAATTTGCAACTCTATCAACTATTTAGTCTCCTGATCATTACCAGTTAGATAACCAGACACCAACTGATGTGGCTGTTAAATGCTGTTGTGGCATCGTTAAATGCTTGGGCACATGTCACCTCACATGTCATATCAGCATTTAACGGCCACGTCAACTAGTTATCTAACGGGTAACAGTCATGGGACTAAATAGTTGACAGAGTTGTAAATTTGAGGACTAAATAGTATTTTTTGTCAAGTTCGAGGACTAAACAATTGACAGAGTTATAAATTTGAGGATTAATTAGTATTTTTGTCAAATTCAGGGACTAAATAATTGACAGAGCTATAAATTTGAAACTAAATAGTATTTTTATCAAATTCAAAAACTAAAATTAGTTTGTCCAAGGAACGTCTACACGCGAAGAAGATGAAAAAAATTGAAAGAGAGAGAGAGAGAATTAGACATTGAGCCACGTTAATATTTTTGGAAGCACTCAACACATTAATGATATTGACTTATTGGACTTATTGATAAGGACTATTCAATATCATTAAAGGAGAGTTAATGCTTTTCAAAGAGTGTCCCTTGGCCAAGCTGGTATGGTTCCGTTTAGAGTGTTAAAGTGGGTCAACCCGGTTCATACGAGTTAACCCACTACGAGTTGGGCTCGTGACGGATTGGTTTATTCGGATTGGCCAAATTAAACGGGCTGAAAATTTCAACCCGATGGGACAAACCCACTTGACCCACTTTTTTTTAAATTTTTTTTTTAAAAAAAATCTATACTTTTTTTTTATACATTTTCTTCACCAAGGTAGTGGGTAGATTTCAACTAAATTGACAAAGAATGGAACTGGTATGTAAATTTTTAGTTACACATATATCATGTATTTATTGGGATTAATTAAATTAATAATATATAATGTATTTTATGTGATAATTTTCTGATTCTTCAAGTACTAATTGCTCCCATGGCTTTGTACATGTTTCCCTTTCTTCACAACCTACCTCCTTGGAACGCAAAAGGTCTTATTATTGCTCAGGCTCTCCATGTGGGAGTCTCAGAGCCACTTTATTATTGGGTACATAGGAAGTTTGATGACTATTATCTTTATACCCATTACCATTCATTTCCTGTACTATAATCTTTTACAGGTGAGAACTATTGAATTTTATATATTAAGATTAATATCTATTATATAAATATATTTGTTCCTAATAATTATAATCTTTTGGATTGAGTATGGGAACTTGGGGTTAGGGTTTGCTTTTAGTCTTTTTACTTTTTAATTTTTATTAATATATTAATTTTTTTAATAACAGTTAGGTGGGTTATAGGCCAACCCACCTAACCCGCGAGCTAACCCACCTAACTCGCAGATTAGGTGGATCGGGTTCCTCCAATCTATTTTTTAAACGGGTTGGGATTTTGCAACACAATCCATCAAATTGGTGGATTAAACGGGCCAACCCGGTTGATTAAACCTGTTTTGACAGCTCTAGTTCCATTCTCATCTTATGTTTCGCACTGAGGACATCCCACATCCTTCAATCATAGTCTGGACTGATCATTGGATAAAGATCCCAAACAAGTTAGCCATGTTGCTCAATTGAATTCCCTAGATTCGTTCTATGCGATTCCAGGGAATGCCAATAGACGATGTCATTGTACTCGCAATACATAAGAAAATCTTCAGGCCACCCATATTTTCTGCTCCTGGAGAAAAGATCGTCATCTCCATACTCAGAGTGTTTGGATTTTTACTTGTAATCAGGATCAAGTCTATCCCCTTATCCTGTTAGTGGTTACTAATTCGCAGGTTGTTTTTCCAATTGCTTATGCTAAAGGTTGGTTTTATAGGTTGGCATTTCCTTAACTATTTCAGAAGAAGAGAAAAATATAATTAATTCAAGCAAATATTTTATTTGTATTTTTATAAATTGAAATCGGTAAATAAAAATAATTACAAATATAATGATATCTTTTTATGTAATAAAGAAGCATTTATTATTTTTATTAATTTAATAAAATAGTATATATTTAGTTCATATAAAAAAAATACTTTTTAATATTGATACTAGTTGGATCATGGTTCAATCAAGAATTGGACTAGTGAACCGTGAAACACTGCTTTTATCAGTTCAAACCGGTTCAATTTTAAAAATAGTGTCACTTTTTTAAGAACCGGATCGGCCAGTTTGACTAGTTGAATCAATAATTGGTCAAGTATCCGATCTGGTTCTAACCAAAGACTTGGATTTCTAGTGGGACCGATTTGGAATGGCTAAAATCGATCAAAACTGGACAACCCAATGAAAAACCACGAACCAGATCGATTTTGATTGATCCTGACAAAATAATATTTTCTATTCCTTTTGTTTTAATAGTTAGGCCTAACATTTTGAGCTATATCTTACTATATACATAGTACATCTTATAATTTTCGTAATATATAGTTATGACAAATTGATGATATATCAAATTATAGGGACCAAACTGCTCAAAAAAAATTATAGGATAAAATATCATCAACAAGAGACTAAACTAATATTTTAGTCTAACAGTGACATATTTATTATTTGCCGTGGTGAGGAATAATATGAGTTATATTTATATATAGTGACAAAGATAATGATAGCAAATAAAGAAGGTGGCGTTGAGGATTACAATGGCTTTTGGGAAATCCACCTTTCAAACATTGCAAAGGATTCTTTGCCTTTGTACTCTGGAGCTGTATGCCCTGCCCCCTGCAAATCAATTAAAACACAACATCAATCCACAATTCTTAGCTCTCAACCCTTTAATAGGGATGGTCTCTGGTGAATAGATTTGGTGTTGTATAGTATTGAAAAGTAAAAAGAGAGATAGATACGAAGGAGGATGATATCCAATTTGAACAAGAATGGATTCAGTGCTTGACTCTTCTATGTAATAATATGTTAGGCCGATCACTACAACAAAACATAAATTTACCCACGGAATATATTCAGTGGGTAATCCGTGGGGAAACGAAAAAAAAAAATTATTTTGTTCAAAATTACTCACGGATTGTCGCTAATTTCCGTGGTCAATCCGTGGGTAATTTGTTAATTAGCCACGGATTTATTTCCGTGGGCAATTTTTTGGAATTAGCCACGCATTTACAATCCGTGGTTAATTTCCGTGGCCAATCCGTGGGTAATTTGTTAAATTCGCCACGGATTAATTTGCGTGGACAATTTATTGGAATTAGCCACGTATTTACAATCCGTGGGTAAATATCCGTGGCTAATCCGTGGGTAAATGTTTATTATTTAAATTTTAGATGTATATATATAAAATATTTTACATTAAATAAACAACATCTGATAAATGGCCTAGTGGTAAATCTAAATATTACCATGCAAGGTGTCCTGTCTTCGAATCCTCAAAGGACCATTTTTCAGAAATAATGTGGTCGCCAGAGGAGTGTCGGCGGCGAGCGGGTGGCGGTGGCTGGTCACCGGAGGGGGTCCGTGGCCGATGGTCGGCGATCGGAGGGGTTGCCGGCGACCGATGAAGTTCACCGGCAGCTAATCTAATCTATGAAATTCCCCATGGATCCAATCCGTGGGTAAAATTAAAATTCCGTGGCTATTTCCCCACGGATTGCCCATGGATTCTTCCGTGGGGAAAAATAACCACGGATGAGTCCGTGGGGAATGCCCCACGAACTCAAAATTCCGTGGGTAAATTTACCCACGGAATAACACAGATTTACCCACGGATTTGTCCGTGGGTAAATCTGTGTTTTGTTGTAGTGGATTTTTTTTATAGTTTTCTTCATTTTTTTATTTAACTTTGAAAAATTATATTTTTCAAAAAATATCTAAAGTATGAAAGATATAGATACAAAAAAAAATTAAAAACTTCACATAAATCGAGATTTACTATGAATGGATTAGGGACTAACTTTTTAGTTTCTAATAAAAGTGATCTCTAAATCATTTACGGTAGGTCCTTACTTGTGTGGATTTTTTATTTTATTTTATTTTTGTCTATAACTCTTATTTTTAAGAAAAATTTACAATTTTTCAAGTTTAAATAAAAAAAGTGAAGAAAACAATGAAAAAAAAATAGGCCTAGCATACTAGTGCATAGAAGAGCTAAGCACTGGATCCATTCTCAACTCGAACCTTATGAGTTTGTTTGGGAATCAAGAAGAGATGAGAAGGGGAGTGATTAGAGGAGATGAATGGAGGGAAAGGAAAGGGAATGTTAACCTTCCATATATCTTCTCCTTGTTTGGGTATTGATATCTCATACCTCCTTTAAAATATTCAAATTTGGGGTATCATGAATTTGTGAAAAGGAAGATATCTCGAATCTCTCTCCTCCCATTCCCTTCTCTTTCTTAATCCCCAATTCAAATATAACCTATATGTATAAATTGTTAGAGCTTATGCCATAAGATATTTGTTAAGATTTTCTATTATTGGTTGAGAGAATATTTATTATTTTAATTTTGATAAAAAAGTGTATAAAAATAATTTTATAAGTTCTATTGTGGTTGAAAAGAAATATTTGCCAATGCCTTAGTAAAATCCAAATTATTAAAATACTTTTTTATATATTATATATATATATATATATATTTTTTATTTTATTTTATTGAAATAAATATATTGTAGAATATGTTATTTGTTTTAATTTTATCAATAATATAGTTTAAACTTAATATTAATTTATTAATTTAATAATTTTATAAAGATATATTTTATATTGATTATATATTTGAAATTTATATAATATAATTAATGTAATATGTATTTTTTTTCATAAATTTAAACAAAGATGAGTCATAATTTGAAAAAGAAGATATAATTAATTATTTTGAGTTCTTTTCAGGTAAGGATGGGATAGAAATTGATTTTGCTAACTCCTTTGGTCCAAATTTGAATATGAAATTTTTCTAAATCTTGAAATGGAGATTATACTGTTACCCTACCATGTCTAAATGTTTTAAATTTTATATTTATTATTGAACCGGCCGCGGTAGGTACTAATTAATGATTTATTGGTACAATTATTATTGAAATGTGGTTGAACTGATGTTGATATATATAATATTATTTTTTATTATAAATAGATAAATGTTGTAAAATTCAAATATCATATGATTTTATTTCATATAAAATAAAATAAGCATATAATACATTAATTATAAAGTTTCTAAAAATATAGTACTTTATTCATATTTCTTTTACAAAATTACACATATATGAAAGCATACCTCATTTATTACTTTTAATTATTTTTACCTGAATTTTTGGCAATTATAGATCGAATAAAGGATAAAAATTAAATACCATAGTATTATTGAACTTCGGTACATTCCTTCAATCATGCAATGTTATTTGTTAATATTAATAGAAACTCGTATTAATAAGGACCCACCATGAATAGATTACGGACCAACTGATTGGAGAGATGTACTGAAGTTCAATACTACCGTAATATTGAACATCTTCTGAATAAGTGATCAATTCACTGATTTTTTAATTAAACTCGACGGTTTGGTCCGATTTCTAAACCATTCTTTTCTCTAAGTGAAATTGAAAATAAACAACTTTCTTACCTTTACTGTAGCAAACGTCATCCCATTTGAATACATCCTCGTGTAACTGCATTAAAAAAAAAAAACTTAACTCCAACTTAATTTTATCACTCACTATGCATATTTTGGATTCAAAATCAAAATGCTTTCATTAATTCTTACCCTGCAATTTGAGATTGGAATAACCATGGCCTCCACTCATCTACAATGGTGTAATTTAGAGATCTTATCCAAGCTTGAGTTGCTAAAAATGGTACTACAAAGTCATGATCTCCACTGAAAAAAAAAACAGAAAAAAAGTGTTTTTCATATTCAAACAATCACCATTTAACAAAGCCACTACAACATGAAAGAGGATTCTCTAAAATATGAAAGAGGTGACATTCTTGAAGTAGGAAAGTAGATAGGAGATAAATAAATGGCCTCTAATTCATTTAGTATGGATTCCTATCGTTCTGCTATTTATTTTTTTTTTTATCTCTTTCCTACTTTAGAACTTCACTTCTCTCTTTTAGAGAATTCATTCTCTTACGATTCAGGTGTTTTACGAATTACAATGATCTCACCTGTATACTAGAGCACGATATCCTTTAGTACTCAACTCCACATGAAATGGAAAACTACTTTCAATATCTTTAGCATAAGGCGTTTTTAGACATCGCTCCCATTATCCTATACTTCCCTGTTTTGCATCCAACTTCAAGTTACTCTTTTATTTTCTTCCTTTTTTATATATATCTAACATAATGGGCGTGTTCAGATTGAAGATAATAAAAGAGAAAGAAATTAGGAAAATGAATAGAATTTAAAATTTTTCCATGCTTTTCTAAATTTTGGAGGGAAATAAATTAGAAAATTTTGTAGAGATATCCTTAGCCCACCTCATAATTTTTTTTATTAATTTTAATTATCACAAATTAAGGGATTTTAAAACAATTTTAAAGAAAGAGAAGAGAAACAATTTTAAAAATCACTTAATTTGAAGTAACTAAAATTAAGGTTAAGGAGGATTAATTAAACCTCCATTTTCTTTTCCTCCCGTATTTAAAAATCTAAACTAGGAGAATGTTTATGTTTTCTTTTTTAAAACAATGAGAATAATTTCAAAATGCTTTTTTCTTTGAATAAAATTTATATGTTGTTGCTTACATGCTTTTTTTATGGTTAACTAATTAAAAAAAGGAAAAAACTTATATGTTGTTGCTTACATGCTTTTCCTAAGGTTAACCAATTAAAAAAGACATGTGTCAACTTTTCTCTCAAAATTGACACATGTCTTTTTTTAATTGGGTTAACCTTAGGAAAAGCATGTAAGTAACAGCATATAAGTTTTGTCTTTAAAAAAAAGACATGTGTTAAAAGTGAGAAGATAACATAAAAAAATTGACACATATCTTTTTTTAATTGTTAACCTTAGGGAAAGTATGAAAGCAACAACATATAAGTTTTGTTCTTTTTCTTTTCCTTATCTTCAATCTAAATACATCCGAAAGATTATTTAGGTATTCTTATGGTAATGCTATAGAGTTATAATGAGCCAAACTTCATCACTGTCCAACTATTGGATCTATGTCGAGATTTGTACATAAAAAAAATTTCATTTTAAAATTTAAAATGACATAAAACTCAAATCAGATCCAACAACTAAACAATAGTGAACCGAAACTCACCATAACTCCAAAGTATTACCCTTATTCTTATTCTCTTACTTGACGGATGCCAAGAGCCCTGCGAACCGTATCATCATTGGCCCAATAAGCGACTAGCACATATCCATAAAACTACATACAAACATACGTCAATTCTATACTATTAATTATACTTTAAATTAATCAAACTATCGTGTATAAATTCATTACTTCTAAAATCTCATGTACATTTTTAATTTTATGTACTTCACTTCATATAAAATCATGTATGAATCCGCCCACCACTACTTGTTAGAAGTTTAGTCGAAAGATTTATGTGTCCAATTAAAATTTATTATAAAAAATTATATTTATATTAATATGGTTTTAGAGATTTTTAGTGTAAAAAAAAAGTAAAATATGACATAAAAAAATAACTTCCCCACCTTCACAAGTATAACTTTTCAATAAAAAACCAACTTTCCAATAAAAAACTAAAAAAAAACTTATTTTTGCAAATTTTTGATGTCACAAAAAAATAACTTTCCATTAAATAACTAATATATATATATATATAGTAATTAAAATTTTATATTAAATTTTCAAAATTAAAAAAATAAATAACATGTATATCTGTGCATGTAATATGGTATCACAGAAGAAAAACGTGGCACCAAAAAAATAAATTTCCAATCAATAAATAATATATATAAATTTATATCTATATTTATATATTTATATAGTAATAACAATTTTATATTATATTTTAAAAATAAATAAATAAATAAAATGCACATATGCGCATGGGCTATAAAAAAGTTATTATATTATTAAGTTGTTTTCTAAACTATATTATTCTCAATTTTATTTACTTAAATATTACTATATGAGTAGTTCATATATATATAAAATTAAACGAAAGAATATATAACTAGAAAAGAGTAAAAACAAAGAAGTAAATTGTGGAATTACTCGACATTCTGTAATAGGAAGTGAAGGTTGAGAGATCATGAGTGAGGATTGGGAAGTTTCATGGAGAGATCTTAATCTGCCAAATAATTCTTTTGAATTTGGAGAAAGATCAAGAGAAGGACATTGTGGGTCCAAAATATGCCATACACATATTCCTGAAACACACTGTTAGTCCCAATTGAAACATATGAATTAACTACTACACATTGAAAAACAATAATACATAAATAAAATGTTAAAAAAATCCACTTGTCGCTATAGTTTACTCTAATTTTCAATTAAGATCTCTATATAATTTCAATTTTTAATAATTGGGTCCATATATATACTTACATATAATTTGTTATTAAGTCTTCGTCCTTAAACAATTTTCAATTAACATTTAATTTCTGCTTAAAATCATTTCAATTAACATTTGTAATTAAGTCTTTGTTGTCCTAAGATCGCAACATGTGTTAATGGATCAGAGCTTAGACTACTATGAAATCTGCATTCAATGTTGGCATATAAGGAGTTGTTACCAAGGAAACGCGTGCACCTTAATTAGCCCTTCCATTTACACCTGGGTGTCAAAAAAATCCAATAAGGGTGCCATTGAATTATTGTAGATCTTGCTCCTTGATATTTCGGCCACACGGATATCACAGATCAACGGGTTTGAGGCTTGAAGAAAGCGGACTCGACCCAGGTTCAGGACCTAAGATCACATACTCGTGTGAGATTAGAGTCCTCGTAGTTTACGAGGGGTGAGGGCTTCCAGGCTGTAGAGAGCGAGGAAGTAGGATGATCTAGGCACCGCGTGTAAACGAGTGCTCTAGGGGCTAAAGATGAGAATGAATCAGGATGACCCCAGGGGGATCGGTTATATAGGCCAAACATGAGCAGGAAATCTCCCTAATTTGAGCCGAAAAAACGGTTAAGTGATGAGTTTGAATGGGATTCCGAGTGCCGAGAAGCGGCCGGGTATCCAAGCCATTCGGTTGCCGAGTCCCATATTACTATAAGTCCCCCAAGCCTGAGGGTTTTGTCTGAGCCCTTAGGCTTTACAGATTTATCTGGGACTCGGTAGACAAATGAGTTACAGTTTCGAGGGTGCTTTTTGAAAATTCACAACTAAATGGGGAAGGCACGTTTTTCGTCTTTTGAGTTTCTCGTGCGTGAGTGTTTTCGTATGTGACAGAGTTCGTGGTTTCGTGGATGGTGCAACATGTCGCTTGAGAGTAGGAGCGGTTTCCTGTAGCAAGGGTATATTTTGTCTTTTCCATGTCTACTTGCTTTGTATTTTGGCACTTTTCCTTTGTCAAAATAGTCTCTTCGTCTTTCTTCACTTGTTCATTGCCTTTCTTCTACACTTCCGAGAGTCTTCCATTGCTGATCTTCTCAAGCCTTTGCTAGTCAAATTTCTTTGAGAGGTAAGGTTCTAGGCACCTTGGTTTCCCTTTCTTTGTTTAATTTCTTCTTTTGGGTTTTGTTGTTTAGTTTTCCCATTTTCGAATTTGTAGGGTTCCTCCTCCATTTTCGTCTAGGGTTTTTCTGCAATTTCTGCTTTGTTTGCTTTTGCTATGGCTCAAGGTATCTTCTTTTCCCTAATATTCCTTTTGTCTCTTGTTTTTCTATTTCGAAGATATGGTGCGCTGTCTCGTGCACCTTGAAGGGCCTTGCTTTAGGATTGAGGGTTCTGATGTTTCAAAGTCCTTGGAGGGTTCTTTGCTCCTCGTCGCAGGTCCCAACGGAGCTTGGTTGTGGAAGATGATGCTGAAGGATTGCGGGAGGTTACGTCGTCTAGGGGTCCCTCCCTTCATGAATCTAGAATTGCGAATTCTGGGACGACTCCTTTGGGTCATAGGGAGGTAGTGTCTTCGCCTCCGCCTACATTTGATTTGGTTAGGTTGGACTGGCAGTACAAGAGGGAGTACCAAGCCAAAGTTGCCTCTAGGTCCCTTGTTGAATTGTACGCCAGACCCCTTTTCTATATTCCTAAGGAGGAAGATTTGCCCAAGAGGGATAAAAAGGGTGCCCCTCGGTTGATTTGCCGGGTTTTGGTGTACGGAGATGGGAATATGAAGGTGTATGACTCTAAGCTTGATGGCGTGGCAAAGCTTTGGCAATTCTGGTAGCGAGTCTTGGCTCCACATCTTGGTTCCAGTTTATATGGGATTTCTGGTGGTGATAAAGGTCCCCTCTGTATTATGTCTATTGACGGAATGGGGTTTGTAATGTATACCTTTCCCATGGAACGTCTCGGTGTAAAGCCTCTACCGACTTTATGGATACTTGAAGAAGCTATCCACCCAACCGATGTTGTAGAAGTGTTTGGTAGATTGTTACTACATGAGAAATCTATCTAATTACTTTACACATATTATTATTTTAAGGACTTATTTATAATGTAGTAGAGATTTATAGGACTAATTTGTATAGCAATATAATCTTTTATGGACTAATATGTATAGTGAATAATTAATGATGCCACATAAGCATTTCCGTTAATGATTTTTAGCAACATCAATGGATGGGAAAATGTGTACAATGTTTTAAACTTTTAGGTACTAATTTGTATAGTCAACATTATTCAGAGATTAGATTGTCTGTGAGTATATCTTTGTAGATTGAAATAACAGTTTACGATCAAAATTAAAACTATAGAGACGAATAGATTAATTTAACCTTTTGATAAAATGATTATAATAAAAACATGAAATTAAACAACTGAAATAATTTTCATTCCACCTTTTCAAAGGCTGCCATATCTCTAAGGCACATTTCATTGTTAGGATCTACATTTTGATACTTTTCTCCACAACTGCTCTTGAGTGACTGAAAATATAATTATTTTATTATAACATAATATGTAAATATTTTGAGAAAATTAAATATATAATGCTAAACTATAATTAAAAAAAAGAATTTATCACTAATAAACTTAGGATATATAGAATATACCTGATAGAGTTCATCAGAAATAAGTCCCATTCCATGAGCAAATGGGATCATATAATTTTGATCTTCAGTAAAGTTGGTTATAGGGTTTCCGAGTATGTATCCCTTAATAATTTTAAGATAATGATTAATTATAAACTAATTAGAGGTGATATAAAAGTATATATGACCTTTCAAATTTCTAATTAAGAAACATCAATAATGACTCACTTGATAATTAATTGAAGGCTTTACACTATTCTCATTTCCTGTAAAAACATATAGAATTAAAAAACTTTGCTATATATTTTTTTTCTTTTATACAGAAGACAAAATGGCCTTATGCACATATGAGAAGGGATGTAAAATTAAGTACTGTAGATTAAAGGAAAGTACTGTGGAGTAAAGGAAAGTAAAAAATAAAAATGTGATATAAAGTTTGTAAAGTAAAGTATTGAAAAAGACTAAAATACCCTTACTTTATAATTAAAATGTTTCTTGGTAGATGAGAAAGTAAAGAGAGAGAGTAATTATGAGGGGTATTTTGGTCATTTCAGCAAAAAGTAGAGTCAACAAAAAGCCAATGTGTAAACAGTATTTTGCAACCTTACCAAACACAATATTTTTTTTGAAATTGGTAAAAATAGTTCCCTTCTCCTAAAATTCACCCGGGCTGTGTTCGGTTGGGCATAAAATTGAATTCTATGTGGAATTACACATATCCCAATGAATTATTTAGTTTGGTTGGGCAAATGTAGAATTGGAATTGGAATTGAATTATGTGGAATTGGTGAATGTGTAAAAATTTGGAATTGAACTCTATATTTTTAGATGGAATTGGGATAAATTTTGTGAAATTGGAAGGAAATAACAATTTTATCCCTACTCTCTCTTCTCTCTCTCTACCCCTGCTCTCTCTTCTCTCTGCCCCTACTGTTTTTTTTTTTAAATTTTTTGTTAATTTTTTTATAATTATTTAATGAATATAAATAATTAATGTTTTTTATAATGAATATAAAAAATAATTATATACCAAAAAACTAAAATTGAAAGAAAAATATTTATTTAATATTCATTGAGCACAAATTAATTTTCTTACCTCATATTCTTTTACAAACTTTCAATTCTATCTTTTCATCTGGCAAAAAAAAAAATTCTATCTTTTCATACCAAACACACTTTTCAATTCAAATAATTCAATTTCAATTTCATCTCATCAATTCTAATTCCAATAACAATTCAATTTCACAATTTTTTTGAATCAAACGCATTGTAATGTATTAATACACACATCCAAATAAATTCATTTGTTTGTGGTATGCCTATCTCTATCCTAGATCATTATTGCATTGCAATATATTTTGAGGGCTATGCAATTGTGGCATTCAGATGTATTTAGAGTGAAAAGACCATATAATCCCTCCCAATTTAACCAAGTCTCTACCATCATCTCCAAACTTTACAAACCCATGCCAGATATTAGGAATTAAATCATTCCCATAACCATTCTTCACCCTCACCATCTCACTCACCACACAAACCCATAATGCATCCTTATTCTTTATTGTTTGTATTTGAAATTCCGTAAATTTAAAATTCTATTATCCAAACACACCCTAAATGTAAATATCGATATCTCCTAATGAGAATTTTAACTTTGACCCATTACGTCGTTGTGAGAGAGATTAATATCTTCTACTAAACGCAAATTTCAAGAAAAAGGAGACAAAAAACAAAAAAGAAAATTTAGGGCATGTTCGTTTTAAAGAAATGAAGCAGGAAAAAGAAATGGAAAGAGTGGGGCCCAGTGAGTGAGAGAAAAAAGATTGGATATGGAAAATCGTGCAAAAAATTAAAAATTAAAAATTAAAGTGGAAAATGTCTATTATACTTTTTGATTTGACACAATCATAACCTTATTTTTTTTATTTTAATATAAGGGGTAAAGTGGTAATTTTAATACATTCACATTCCATTTTCATTTCCAATTTTTACTACCAAACATAACAAATACATTCTCATTTCCTTCCCTTTTCCATTTCTGCGTAATCATTGTTGTTCATCCTCTAATTAATTATAGCTTTAGTGTACTTTTTGGATGAAACATAAGAGGGGAGGATACCTTTTAAAATTTCAAGAGCAATTGCAGGTACAATCAACCCAGAATATGAATCTCCACCAACGTAGAAAGAGTTTGAGAAAAATTCTGGATGATCCATTAGCCACTACAAAAGAGACAACACTTCAAAACTTAATCCCATTAAATATGAATGTGTTTAAATTTTAGCACTAAATTTGTAAGGTCCTCTATGTTTCACTCAAGTTTTAAATTAGTTCTTTATGTTTCAAAAGTTTTAAATTAGTCCTTTATGTTTCCTAGAAGTTTTAAATAATTGGTCCTTCCGTCCAAATCCGTCAATTTCTTAAGTTAACTGTTGACGTGGTGTGCCGAGGTGGACACATAATCTCTCATACGTGTATCAGATAGCTGACGTGGCCTTAGACACGCCAAAAACATCCAAACGGCGTCGTTTAAGCCAAAAATAAAACCATGCTGAGAGGACCATATGAAACTCTAACGAAACATAAAGGACTAATATAAAACTTCAATGAAACATAAAGGACCAATATAGAACTTCAATGAAACATAAAGAACTAATATAGAACTTGAATAAAATATAAAGGACCAATATATATACAGTACCTTCCTAATAAATTGAACGGCATGTTGAATTTGTTTAGAGTCACTTCGTTGAGTTGCAATGGGTGGTTTTGCATAGGAGAATCCAGTATTTGCAGGTAAATCAACAAAAATTATACTTGAAATCTGAAGAACACTCAACAATAAACAATATATCTTAATTAATATTATACATTGGTATTGGAATTGAAAATTGAGAAATTAATGTATTAAAAGTTGTAAAATAACCTTAGTCCATGAGTGTGGATTTAAAGCCAATGTAGGTAAGCTTCCATTATATTCCTGCATCTTAAACTTAAAGGGACCTAGAAGATGATTGGTTAGAGTCAACTTATAATCAACAAAAAACTTTTCTCAATTTGGTCTCTCATAGATTGTTTACTTAATTTATCCCTTCATAATTTATTGGATAAAGTACTTTTGGTACCCCCAATGTTTGAGCCTTCAGTTAAATATGTCCCAAACGTTTGATTACGGTCAATTATACCCCAAATGTTTCATTTTTCGAGCAACATTACCCTTTTAATTTCACTAATACTATGAAAATAACGGTTGTGACTTACGTGTCGTGATACCATTAGAAAGAAACTAATGTTGTTGGAGATGGATCGATTCACTAAGTTTCAGAGCAATTAAACGATGATAAAAATGGTGACCCTAACCCTTCATCTCTCTAATTTTGTACAGAATTACCTTAGACGCGTCATTTTTGTCATCATTTGCTATGAAACTTGGTGAATCGACGCATTTTCAACAACAAAAGAAGTTTCTCTCCAATAGTGCAGCGTCGCATAAGCCACAACCGTTGTCTATTTTAACGGTATTAGTGAAAATGATAAGATTATTTGAAAAATGAAACGTTGGGAATATAATTGACCGCAATCAAACATTTGGGACATATTTAACTGAAAGCTCAAACGTTGCGATACTGAAGGTACTTTACCCCTAATCTACTTTGTTAGCATTTAACAATTTCATTTCTCAGTACATCTCTAGATGTCATCTAAATAAGTAACAATTATAATGACTTGGACATTTTTTTTGTTGATTAGGTAACATTAAATGCTAACAAAGTTTCAATCTTTCTCATTTTTTCCAATTGATCAAAATTTTGTTTTTGGTCACCAATATTAAACGCTGCCCAATCAAAAAAAAAAGAAGAAAAAAAAAAGAAAAAAGAATTCAGTTAACACCAAAAGTACAAGTAATCAAAACTAATACAATTTTAAATGGTATCCAAATGGAGAGGCCAAATTGAAAACATGTCAAATTACGAGGGATAAAATTGATAACATGTCAAATCATTAGGGACCAAATTGAGAAAAACATGATAATAATAGGGACCGAAATGACATTTTAGTCATCCTCAAAATATACAAAACTTTGAAAAAACAGAGCAACACATAATTCCCTTAAAGTATATATACCTATTTCAAAGGTAAGACCAGACAAGGCAGAGCAACCAGGGCCACCAGTAAGCCAAAGCATGAGAGGGTCATCTTTGAGATTCTTCTCTGATTTCATAAAGTAGTAAAATAGCTCCACATCTTCTGAAGATTCACCCACTCTCACATACCTTATAAATTAAATACTAATAATTAAATTACCGATTTTATATATTCGAGTTCATATAAATTATGCATTAACTGGAAAAAAAAATTTTGCTTAACAGTTATACAAAAAAAGGGGAAAATTACACTTTACTGTCGTGTATTTTCGCCTGATTTCAATTAGCTACCCTCTGTGATTTCAATTTTTTCAATAAAGTGCCATGAACTTTGCACCATTAGCAATTAAATGTCCTGTACTTTCGTTCCGTTAAATTTTTAACAAAACCCACATGTGCTCCTCACGTGACCGATAAAACACCCCAAATCAACCCACGGTTGCCTCGCTCAAAACCTAATCTCACATGAGTAATCATTAACACCATTTTCATAGAAGAGCAGAAGCATCTTCATGTGCATTTTTGGGTTGTAGAATGGAGAACATATAACAATCATTATTCAGTGGTTTAAGTATATATTTGTGTTTCTATCATTATTATTTAATTTATAAGATTAAAAGTTAAAAATTTGCAGTAATTATGTCATATATATTTTGAAGTATTTAAGAGTACTCAAAATGAATACATATATAAGTACATACCCAATACGAGTACGGCTTAATTTTAAAAGTACCCATGCAACCTATATGGTTATCTCAAGTGGTGATAGTGCCATGAAGCGGGAACAATCCATCCAAAGGGTATGGAGTTGAGCCCAATAGTAAAAACCCGATCGGCCCAATGGATCGGGCAAATAACACAAGTAAAGAAATAAAGAATAAAAGCAGAGAAATGAATAACTAGAATATATATATATATATATATATACATACCCAGTTTCAAGATGGAAAGGAAGAGGTCCAGGAAGCCCAGGAAGAAACTTGACTGTGGTTGAGTGAGAGATTGCAGAAGTGTAATAATAAAGCTCTGATGAAACAAGAAAAAGAAGAAGAAGAAGCAGAAATAATGATGGAGAGGTTGAAGACGAAGTAGCCATCATTTGCTTGATTTTGAATAATATTATTAGCATTCTTCTCAGATCGGCCTATGGCATTTATGACCTACTAAAGCATACATACATGTATATTTTATGACAAATTAGACAAGTTGACAAATTATCCGATCGAGAATACTAAAAAAAATGGCATTTTACTAAAATAATGAGGAATTTGAGTGTTTCATGGGTTTGAGTTGCTAGATTTGATGATGAGATGATACCGTAGAAGATAAATCACCAATACGCACATGCATCACTATGCCCAATCCAATGCCTAATTTCATCCTCCCCAAAACATAAATTTACAACCTCGGTTAATTATTTAATCTTTGGGACGTTACCCGTTAAGTTATCACTGCATGATATAGTCTTTATGTTGACATGACACCGTTAATTTACCACCTCACCTTAGTAATACTAAATGCTCCTTGTATTAAGTAATACTAAGCCGTCTCTGTATTAGTTAAAAATAATAGCAACATGGTGGCATATACAAAGATTACTTTTAAATATTTAGATGATGTGGCAAGGTGAAAGAGTAATATATGGTGGTAAATTAATAACGCCACGTCAGCACATAATGACTACGTCATGCCATACTTAACGGATAACCTCTCATAAATTAAATAGTTGACTGACAGGAGTGTGAATTTCTGAATTTAGAGATAAAATAATTTAATTTTAAAATTTACTGAATAAAAAATAATTTGCCAATAACTAACAAAATGTAGTTTAGCTCAATCATTATAACCACACAACAAAAGTAGTTGAATTATTATTCAATTAAATTAGTGAGACGGATTTATACATATAAATAAAATTATTATTCTACATTAAATGATGCCCACTTTTCTAAATGTGAAAGATTCTCGGTGTCGGCCACATCACATATTTGTTTTTTGGTGGATATATTTTAGGTTAAAGCATAATTTTATTCATTTATATTTCACTCAAATTCTATTGGTCAAAGGTTTATTTTAGTGCAGATCCGCGGATAATTAGTCCTTGGCCTATCGGGCTGGGGGATACCTTGGGAAACAAAAGAAAAAGGTTTATTTTAGTCATCTATATTATTTCATCCAAGTTTCAAATTAGTCCTTTATGTTTCAAAAGTTTTAAATTGGTCATTCCGTCAATTTCTTAAGTTAATTAGTATAGTGATGTGGCGTATTGACGTGTCCATTTACACAGAAGATTCACACTGATCAATTTTCTTACTTTTATGGTGGCAAACATAATCCCATTTGAATATACCCTTGTGTAACTTAAAAAAAAACTCCTAACTTTTGTCACTCTCACTCACTGTCATATTTTGGATTCAGAATCAAAATGAATATTCAATTTCTCCAAATGCATTCATTAATGCTTACCCTGCAATGGAGTAATTTAGAACCGACTCCTCGTTGGTTAAGAATATAATTGTTGTAATATATAGTTATGACAAATTGATAAAATATCAAATTATAGGGACCAAATTGATAAAATCATCATCTACAAGAGACCAAAATAATATTTTAATCTAACAGTAAGATATTTTCCGTGGAGAGGAATAGTATCAAACTCAAAACTCAACATCAATCTAGAATTCCTTACTCTCAAATTTACAATGGGTTTTGAGAAATCCACCTTTCAAACATTGCAAAGCATTCCTTGCCTTTGTACTCTGGAGCTGTATGCCCTGCCCCCTGCAAATCAGTTATAACACAACATCAATCTACAATTCCTTGCTCCCAACTCTTAAATAGGGATGGTCGCATACAGAATAGATTTAATGTTGTTCAACATTGATCGAAAAGTAAAAAGGGAGATAGACACGTACAGAGGCAGATCATATCCAACTCAAAACTCATATGTATAAATTATTAGAGTTTATCTAACAAATATTCTAAGGCACTTGTAAAGATTTTCTCTCATCGGCTAAGAGAAAATTTATTGTCTTGAACTTAATGAAACAACAACAATTGTATAAGCTCTATCATTGGTTGAAAAGAAACCTTAAAGAGTGCCTTAGTCTAACTTTAATATTAGTTAATTTATTCTATATATTTGAACCAATGAGCCCAAATGCCACATTGGGGCCTTTTACGTTCCTGCCCTCAACGAATCCTTGAAATCCCCTTCCAACAACACCATAGCCTTCATGGTGGAGTTCGATAACAGAAACAAGGACAAGGGAATTCACTTCGACAACGTGAACTTCACCTTTGGGATCTTCTTGGATCGGAATAGAACGGTCGTGATTGGGAATGCCACTATTGATAGCTTCTATCAGGGGCATTCAAAGAAGGCAAAGAAGTTGTGGTCGATCGAAGCTCGCGGCGGATGGGAAAATGTACTTCCGGGTGGATTTCAAGACAGCAGTGAAGTATAAGATCTTTTTCTGGTTCACAGAACAATTTGTGGGGAGGGGCAAGAAGAAGAAGAAATCCACCTCAACACGCCACGTAGGGACACGTAAGAGAGATAATAAGTCTATCTCAGCACGTCACGTCAGCATTTAACAGAAGAAAGTAACGGACTTAGACGGAAGGAGCAATATAAAACTTATAGGAAATATAAGGGACCAATTTAGAACTTGTGAAAGATTAAAGGACCAATTTAAAACTTATTATAAAGATAAAGGACAAAAATGGAATTTTTACCAGAAAGAAAATATATAATTAACTATTTTGAATTATTTTCAGCTAAACATATATGAGATTTAGGAATTTGAAGGGATGGGAAAGAAATTGATTTTGCTAACTCCTTAGGTCCAAATTTGAATACGAATTTTTTCTTAATCTTGAAATGGAGGTTATATTGTTATAGTACCCTACCACTCATTGTCCATGTTTATAATGTTTTAAATTCGACACTTATTATTGAATCGGTTGATGTACTAGTTAATAATTTACTGGTAAAACTTAAACTGTAGTTGAATTGATGCTAATATATATAATATTAATTTTTTATTATAAACAGATAAATGTTGTAAAATTCAAAGATCACATGATTTTATTTCATATAAAGTAAAATAAGCATATAATTCATTTTAAAGTTTTTAAAAATATAGTACTTTATTCATATATATATATATATATATATATATATGAAACCATACCACATTTATTACTTTTAATTATTTTTACCTTAATTAGCTGGTCCATTTTGAGGCTATTATAGATTGAATGAGGGATAAAATTTAATACTACAATATTACTAAACTTCGGTACATCACTCTCAATCATGTAGTGTTAATTTTAATAGAAATTCACATTTTGAATGGATTAGAGACAACTGATTGGAGAGATATATTGAAGCTCAATACTACCGTCTATTGAACATCTTCTTCCAAATAATTAAGTAACTGTTAGTGTCAACCAATGTAAAGGCCCAAGTGTCTCAGGCCCAAGTTAGTATAGTTGGACGTTTTAGTTATATTTAGTTAGGTTGTTAATATTTGGTGAATCAGGTATTTAGGTTTAGTTACGTCTCTCTGTATAAATACGAGCTTATGCTCATTCAGAAATATACAAGTATCTTCTTCTTCATCTCTCTTCTCTGTGTTCTCTCTTGCTGCCATAACTCTAACATGGTATTAGAGCAAGACGATCTAGGCCTAGAAAACTCATCGGGCTCATCCTCTAATCACAGCAAAGTCACTATTTCGCCAATGGGTTCTGAAGCTCCGAAATTTACCCTTCAGAGCTTTCCTCAACCCCTTGCAACGAAACTGGACGATTTGAATTTCCTCATCTGGCGGCTCCAAGTCGTCACCATGGTGAATGGGTTGTTGGGCCCCGCACAAAAATATAAAGAAAAGAGAAAGAAGAACACACAAAAATTTTAACGTGGTTCGGTGTCTCAAGACCTACTACCACGACTCCTACTGGGACAAACTTTACTAGTAATTTTTTAACGGAAAAATTACAAACCCTCCTCAATACATAAAAATACCCAAAACCCAATGCACCCAATGGTTATAGGCGAGTATTCTTATGTGTGTTGAAACCTATATAACTCACACCTATTTATATAAGCTCCTCACCTACTCCTCACACAAACTAAGCAATGTGGGACTTTGGAATAAACACATCAAATCCTCCCTTAATCCAAAGTCCTACATTATTTCTCTCTAAAAAAAATACTAAACTCTCCTATTTTTTTTATTTAGTTTCTACAGCGATCCTCCCTTTTTCAACATCGATCCTGCCTTGCTGCAGAATTCTCTAACATCCTCAGATTAACTCATCTTCATAAGAAACCACATTAGCAGAAGAAGCTCCCTTCGATCTGCCCCTTTTCTCCTTCATGTTCTGCAAGTCCTCCCTAAAGTCTGGACATCACATTTGCATGTGACCCAATTGTCCACAGTAATGGTACTCAACAATGCTCATGTCTCTCGATCGAGAATTTCTTCCAAGTTGATCACCCTTCTTCTTCCTGTCACTATCCACTGCTAGTATATGACTGTCCCTGAAAGACTCTTCACCACCCATCATCCTCTGACTCTACTTCAAGGTACTCATCACTTCATCTAGATTCAATGTGCTCTTTCCTACTAGCAATGACTGGACTAGAGGCTTGAAGGATTTTGGTAGTGAAGCCAAGAGAAGCAGCGCTTGCTCTTCATCCTTAATAGTCTCCCCTGCATTCAACAGTCTAGATACCATCTCATTAAATTTGTTAATGTGATCAGTCACATTACCTTCCTCTTCCATCTTCAATGAGTACAAATCCATCTTCATCATCAATCGATTGGTCAATGTCTTCGAAGTAAACTTGCTTTCCAACGTGTCCCACAACTTCTTCGGTGATGTCTCCTTCAGCACAGTCACTTTTATCTGTAGGGCTTGTGCCAACCGAATTGTACTAACAGCCTTTTTCTGAATTGTACTCCAATCTGACTCTTTCATTTCACTTGGTTTCTCATCCTGCAATGCTAAGTCAAGACCCTGCTGGACCAAATAATCTTGAATCGTGCATTGCCACAGTGTAAAATCCGTTCTCCCATCAAACAACGGAACTTCAAACTTCAAGGTGTTCATTGTATTTAACCCAACTCTTGGCTAAATACTTCCACTCACACAGCCAACCAACCAGCACCACAAACAACCCAAATTCAAAAGAAAATCTGACTTGAAAAAAATGAGAAAATAAGTCAGAACCAACCTCTCTCCAAATTGCTGACGTGGCGCTGACTGGATGATGACGACTCCTTCCTCTTGCTATTTCTCCCTTCTTCCTCCCTAGGCCGGAACCAAAGCTCTGATACCACTTGCTGGGCCCCCACACAAAAATATAAAGAAAAGAGAAAGAAGAACACACAAAAATTTTAACGTGGTTCGGTGCCTCAAGACCTACTACCACGACTCCCACTGGGACAAACTTTACTACTTGTAATTTTTGAACGAAAAAATTACAAACCCTCCTCAATACATAAAAATACCTAAAACCCAATACACCCAATGGTTATAGGCTAGTATTCTTATGTGTGTTGAAACCTATATAACTCACACTTATTTATATAAGCTCCTCACCCGCTCCTCACCCACTCCTCACACAAACTAAGCAATGTGGGACTTTGGAATAAACACATCATGGGTATGACCTGTTTTCATATCTGCTTAGAGAAGATCACGTTCCCAAAGAATACCTCTCTAAAGAAGACAAGATTGCTGGCAAAGTCAATAGTGACTACCTCAACTAGAAACGACAAGATCAAGTTTTAATGACTTGGATCTTGATGTCAATGTCTGAAAGCATGGTATCACGGATGATAGGATGCTCTCACAGTTACCAGGTATGGGAAAGAATTGAGACGCAGACTCAAGCCCGTGAAAGGCAGCTCTTTACTCAGTTTAGAGCTACCAAGAAAGGGAACCTTGGTATGTCAAAATATCTTCTCAAGTTGAAGAAGATAGTTTATGCTCTAGCATCAATCAAGTCTCCTGTCTCAGAAAGAGACCATATCCAAACAATCTTTGATGGTCTCCCTTCAGAGTATGAGACCTTCATCACATCTCTTTCTCTGAAAAGTAAGAGATTCTTAGTGTCTCAAGTTGAGGCACACCTTCTTGCTCAAGAAGCAAGACTCGAAAAGTCCAAGGCTGACTCTACAGAGTCTATTTCAGCCAATGTTGCGCAGACACAAGCAAGAAACCCCTCTCAAGGTCAAAGAAACCAAAAAAATTTCCAGAACAATGGGAATCTAAGAGGTGGCTCACAAGGAAGAGGACACTTCAGAGGAAGAGGAAGAAACAGAGGTGGTAGGCAAGACAACATACCCATGTGCCAAGTTTGTGGAAGGCTTAGACACATTGCCATCAACTGCTACAACAGGTTTGACCACAATTAAACAGCTGAAACTTTAAGGCAAACTCATATTCAAAACCAGAATGCAAGTACTTCAAGCACTGCGAATTCAAGCACCTCGGTTGAAGCACTTATGGCTACTCCAGAAACTCTTTACGATGCATCTTGGTATCCGGACAGTGGAGCATCAAGCCATCTGACTAATGATGTGTCCAACATCCATAACCATCAACCATACAGTGGATCTGAGGTGGTTCACACAGCAAATGGAACAGGTCTGAAAATCAAAAGTATTGGTCACTCTCAAATTACTCCTCCTAATTCCCAAATCCTTTATTTGAATCAACTTTATCATGTTCCTAGTGTGTCTAAGAATCTTATAAGTGTTTCAAAATTCTCTAGAGATAACAATGTCTATTTTGAGTTTCACTCTAATAATTTCTTTGTAAAATCTCAGGCAACACACAAAACTCTTCTCAAGGGTAGAATGAAAAATGGGTTATATGTGGTTGACTGCCTACCTCTCAGACACAAGAAAACTGCTAACTGCTCATGTTGCATCTACAGATAACTATAGACCTAGTATCCCCATTGATTCTAAGACACCTAGTAGTAATATTGTTGAACTTTGGCATAAGAGGTTAGGACATCCTGGTTTTAGTACCTTAAAGAGTGTACTTTCATCTTGTAATATGAATGTTCATAATAATAATACCAGTTTCTTTTACTCTTCTTGTTGTCTTGGTAAACTGTCCTCTGATATTTTTCCTTCCTCTGATTCTGTTTACACAAAACCCTTACAACTTGTATATTCAGATCTATGGGGACCTGCTCCAATAACTTCATCTAGAGGTTTCAAATACTACATATCCTTCATTGATGCTTACTCTAGATTCACTTGGGTTTATCTTCTAAAAGCAAAATCTGATGCTATTTTAGCTTTCAAGCAATTTAAAACTCTAGCAGAAAACAGTTGGACGCTTCATAAAAGGCTATTCAAACTGACTTTGGTGGGGAATATAGAGTTTTCACTGCTTACTTACAAGAACACGAGATAGTACATAGGCTCAGCTTTCCTCATACCCATCAACAGAATGAAACAGCTGAGAGAAAGCATAGACACATTACAGAAACTGGTCTAACCTTACTTCCTACAGCATCACTCCCCCTTAAGTTTTGGGATGAGGCATTTATTACCTCGGTTTTCCTTATTAATAGGTTACCTACTCCCAAATTGTCTCATAAAACACCTCTAGAAATTCTCTATAAGATCAAACCAGATTATAGCTTTCTTAAAGTTTTTGGGTGTGCATGTTTTCCACTCATAAGGCCTTATAATTCTAAAAAATTTAACTTTAAATCAATATAGTGCACCTTTCTTAGGTATTCTCTGAGTCACAAAGGATATAAATGCCTACCCTCAGAGAGAATCTACATAGCTAGGTTAGTAAAATTCAATGAAGTTGTTTTTCCTTTTAAGTTGCCTCAAAATAAATCAAAGAATGGTGCCATGACTACTAACACACTACCTATTAACACATTACCTGTAATTCCAATTGTCTCAAAGTCCTTACCTGATAATACACCTTCTCACTCAAGCCACTCTGATTCACATAGCCCTTTTGCTTCACATGAACAAAATACTGCTAGTTCTTCTTTGCCTCTTGTAGAAAATGATGCTAAAGCAGACCTGGATCAGACAGGCTCACACACACCTCCAAGAGAGCCTTCAAGTGATTCAAGTATTCCCAATGGCGTGTCTTCTCCCCTCCCACTAGAACCTGTTATTCCACCTTCCCTCAACAACATCCACTCTATGGTAACCAGAAGCAAAGCTGGAGTATTCAAACCAAAGGCCTACCTGGTGGAGACAGAACCCACAACAATTCAGGATGCCCTTGCCAATCCCAAATGGAAGGCAGCCATGGATGAGGAATACACTGCTCTAATGAAGAACAAGACTTGGAACTTAGTCAAACTTCCTGATGGCCGCAAAACTATTGGCTGTAAATGGGTATTTAAGCTCAAATACAATCCAAATGGGTCTATTCACAAGTATAAAGCCAGGTTAGTGGCCAAAGGTTTCCTTCAACAAGCTGGTTTTGACTATGCAGAAACCTTTAGCCCAGTTGTCAAACCCACACCTGTTCGTATCATTCTCACTCTAGCCATCTCTAAAGGATGGGTTTTACAATAGTTAGACTTCAATAATGCATTCCTAAATGGAGACTTACAAGAAGAGGTTTACATGTCTCAACCCCCAGGGTATGAGTGTGCTGATCCTTCCTTAGTATGTAAACTCTCTAAGGCCCTTTATGGCTTAAAGCAAGCACCTCGAGCATGGTTTGAAAAGCTTGCCTCAGCCTTGAAAGTCCTTGGTTTTCGTTCTGCAACCTGTGATACTTCTTTATTTATTAAGAAAACCTCAACCTCTACTCTTTTCATTCTTGTCTATGCTGATGATGTGATCATCACAGGCAGCTCAAGAGAAGAGATTGGTCGGTTAATGACACAGTTGAACTCTCAGTTTGCTTTCAAAAGCCTTGGGTCTTTGCACTATTTCCTAGGCATTCAAGCTGCCTCTTCACCAGAAGGGGGCATGTTTCTCACACAGACAAAGTACATTCAAGATTTACTCACTAAGTTTGAACTCCTTAACTCTAAGCCACAGAATACACCTATGGTGGCTGGGTTAAAGCTTTCACACCAAGGAAGTGAACCGTGTCCAGATCCTTATAGCTATTGGTCCATAGTAGGAGCCCTACAATATGTCACCATTACAAGACCAGAGATTTATTCTTATTGTGGAAATAAATTGTGCCAGTTTATGCACAATCCATTGATGACACATCTTCAAGCAGCGAAAAGGGTCCTTCGTTACCTTAAAGGAACCCTTTATCATGGGTTGTATTTCAAGAGGTCCACCAGTTTTGATATGTTTGGGTTTACTGATGCAGACTGGGGCTCTGACCTAGATGACAGGAGGTCAACCAATGGTTGGTGCATATATTTTAGAGGAAACTTAGTATCATGGGCATCTAAGAAACAACATGCGGTGGCTAGGTCGAGTGCTGAGGCTGAGTATAGAGGGGTTGCAAATGCAGTGGCAGAAATGCTTTGGATTAAGTCTCTTTTATCTGAGTTATTTGTCTCTCTTCAAGGGACCCTGCGCTTGTACTGTGACAACTTGAGTGCAATGGTTCAGCCAATCCAGTTTTACACTCGAGGTCAAAACACATGGAGCTTGACCTTCATTTTGTAAGAGAAAGAGTGGCTTCCAAGGAAATTGTGGTTAGTCATGTTCCTGCGAGTGAACAAGTGGCAGATGTGCTAACTAAGTCTGTGTCAAGCAAAGTTTTTGAATCATTTCGTACCAAATTCAGAGTATTTGAAACCCCCGTGAGTTTGAGGGGGGATGTTAGTGTAAACCAATGTAAAGGCCCAAGTGTCTCAGGCCCAAGTTAGTATAGTTGGAGGTTTTAGTTATATTTAGTTAGGTTGTTAATATTTGGTGAATCAGGTATTTAGGTTTAGTTACGTCTCTCTGTATCAATACGGGCTTATGCTCATTCAGAAATATACAAGTATCTTCTTCTTCATCTCTCTTCTCTGTGTTCTCTCTTGCTGCCATAACTCTAACAGTGACCAATTCACCAATTTTTTTAATTAAAATGAACGGTTTGGTCCGATTTCTAAGCCATTCTTGTCTCTAAGTGAAATTGAAAATAAACACCTTTCTTACCTTTACAGTAGCAAATGTCATCCCATTTGAATACATCCTCGTGTAACTGCAAAAAAAAAAAAAAAACTCAACTCCAACTTAATTTTATCACTCACATATTTGAGATTCAAAATCAAAATGCTTTCATTAATGCTTACCCTGCTATTTGAGTTTGGACTAACCATGGCCTCCACTCATCTACAATGGAGTAATTTAGAGATCTTATCCAAGCTTGAGTTGCTGAAAATGGCACTACAAAGTCATGATCTCCACTGCCAAAAAAAAACCAGAAAAAAAGGTGTTTTTCATATTCAAACAATCACCATTTTCCAAAGCCACTACAACATGAAAGAGGATTCTCTAAAATATGAAAGAGGTGCGACATTCTTGAAGTAGGAGAGTAGATAGGAAATAAATAAATAAATTGGCCTCTAATTCATTTAGTATGGATTCCTATCATCGTTGTGCTGTTTATTTTTTATTTTTATCTCTTTCGTACTTTAGAACTTCACTTCTCTCTTTTAGAGAATCCATTCTCCTACAATTTAGATGTTTCACGGATTACAATTGTCTCACCTGTATACTAGAGCACGATATCCTTTAGTACTCAACTCCACATGAAATGGAAAACTACTTTCAATATCTTTAGCATAAGGCGTTTTTAGACATCGCTTCCATTGTCCTATGCTTCCCTGCTTTGCATCTATCTCCAAGTTACTCTTTTATTTTCTTGCTTTTCTATATATATCTAACATAATGGGTGTTTGAAGATAATAAAAGACAAGGAAATTAGGAAAATGAAGAGAATTTAAATTTTTTTCCTATTTTTCTAAATTTTGGAAGGAAATAAACTAAAAAATTTTGTGGAGATCGATCTCCTTAGCCCACCTCATAATTTTTTATTAATTTTAATTATCACAAATTAAGGGATTTTAAAACAAATCTAAAGAAAGAGAAGAGAAACTACTACCTTAGTAATTGTTTTCTTTTACCTTTAATCATTCTCTTTCCTTCTTCTCATTATTCCCAAAAAGGCCCTTAAGATGTGTTTGAAAAAGAGGAGGAAGAAGGAAAGGAAGGAAATGCTATGATATTTTCTCTTTCTCTTAATTCGACCTTTCAAAATCACTTAATTTGAAGTAACTAAAATTAAGGTTAAGAGGATTAATTAATCCTCCAATATTTAAAAATCTAAATTAGGAGAAGGTTTATGTTTTCTCTTTTCTAGGTTGGAAAACATTGAGAATAATTTCAAAATGTTTTTTTCCTTATCTTCAATCCAAATACATCCTAAAGATTATGGGTAAAGTATCATTGCCGCCCTTAAACTTTGCTGCAATGTTCATTCCTGCCCCCAAACTTTTTTTTTGGTTCATGCCTACCCCCAAACTTTGAATTTTGTTCATGCCTGCCCTTTTTGCTAACACCGTTAACTTGCTTGACGGAATTTGCTGACGTGGACTATGAATGTGTATTTCTTTTGCCACCTCATTTTACATCTCCTATTTAACTTTTTACTTTTATTTTTAAAAAAATTAACCTAATCCAAATTTAAAAAAAAAATCAAACTTTTATCCTAAAATATTTTTTTTATTAGATTAGGTTAATTTTTTTTAATAAAAGGTAAAAAGTTAAAGGTGAGGTGGACAATGACGTGGCAAAAAAAAATACACATTCATCATCCACGTCAGCAAATTCCGTCAAGCAGTTAACGGTGTTAGCAAAAAGGGCCAGGCATGAACAAAACTGAAAGTTTGGGGGTAAGCATGAACAAAACTGAAAATTTGGGGGTAAGCATGAACCAAAAAAAAGTTTGGGGGCAGGAATGAACATTGCAGTAAAGTTTGGGGGCAGCAAGGGTACTTTGCCCAAAGATTATTTAGGTATTTTTAGGGTAATATTATAGTTATAGTGAACCAAAGTTAATCACTGTTCAACCATTGGATTTGTCTCTAGATTTGCACTTAAAAAAAGTTTAATTTTAAAATTTAAGATAACATAGATTTCAAACCAAATCCAACGACTAAACAGTAATAAGCCAAAACTCACTAAAAATCCAAAAATATTACCCTTATTCTTATTCTCTTACCTCACAGATGCCAAGAGCCCTACGAACCATATCATCATTGGCCCAATAACTGATTAGCAGTTCTCCATAACTCTACATACAAACATACGTCAATTCTATACTATTAATTATACTTTAAATTAATCAATGCATTTAACCTTAATGGGATTTCAAAAAAAAAAATTATACTTTAAATTAATCAAACTATCGTGTAAGCCCAATAAATTCACTTCTAAAATCTCATGTACTTTTAATTTAATGTACTTCACTTCATATATATATATATATATACACACACACACACACAAAGTAATAACAATTTTATATTAAATTTTCAAAATTAAAAAATAAATAACATACACATATGTGCATATAATATGGATTTGCACATTTTTAGTATCGCAAAAGTAAAAAGTTACACCAAAAATAACTTTTTTAACTTTACAAGTGTAACTTTTTAATAAATAATCAACTTCCCAATAAATAATTACAAAAAAAGAATCTCTTGTTAGATTTTTTGTATTACAAAAGAAAAATGTGGTACCAAAAAAATAACTTTCCAATAATTAATATATATATATATATATATATATATAACAATTTTATATTATATTTTAAAAATTAAAAAAAATGCGCGTACGTGCATGGGCTATAAAAAAAATATTATTAAATTATTTTTTAAATTATATTATTCTCAATTTTATTTAATTAACTTAACTATTAATATGTGACTAGTTCATATAAAATTGAACGAAAGAATATACAACTAGAAAATAGTACAAATAGAGAAGTAGATTGAGAAATTACTCGACATTCTGTAGTAGGAAGTGAAGGTTGAGAGATCATGAGTGAGGATTGGGATGTTTCATGGAGAGATCTTAATCTGCCAAACAATTCCTTTGAATTTGGAGAAAGTTCAAAAGAAGGACATTGGGGCTCCAAAATATGCCATACACATATTCCTGAAACACACTGTTAATCCCAATTGAAACATATTGAAAAACAATAATACATTAATAAAATGTTAAAATAATCCACTTGTCCCTATAGTTTACTCTAATTTTCAATTAAGATCTCTATATAATTTGAATTTTTAATAATTGGGTCCATATATATACTTACATATCATTTATTATTAAGTCTTCGTCATTAAACAACTTTCAATTAACATTTATTTTCTGCTTAAAATCGTTTCAATCAACATTTGTCTTTATATTCCAATCCTTCTCGAGATCGTATTTTCTTTTTCCTTTTCGTTCTTTTTCTTCATCCAATGGAAGCTTGATTCCTTTCCTAAGCATGTATGAAGTTTCTCTTATGATGTATTTATCGAACCTTTCGAACAACTCTGCAATTGGACCTGACAATGTTGATGAAAACAATCGAACCTTAACCAACTTGTGAGGACCTAGGGTAAATTCATATTACCCGCCAAGAAGGTCCTCACATCGGTCAGTAGATTCGAACTCTTTCCCTTGTGAGGTAAGTGTCTAAACCTTAACCAATTATGCCACTCTTTATTGGTGCTATTTTATTCTATTCTAATTATTTGAAAGCATAGTTCAACATTCAAACTCTTATAGTTGACACACTGCTACACTTCACTCGGTGACGCTTAACTCTATTAGGGCTAGTCCTACACCGATCAGAACTCCGCAGGTAGCCCTTTGATCAGTTGACCGGCTCTTAGTGAAAGCACGAATTGATACGAATACAAGTCTTTAGGAGAACCGCACCCCAAAAGTTAGCTGTTAGAGTTAGAGAGCCCAAGGCCTTTCCTTGAAGATAGCCTCCCCAATGTGGGACTCGTAATACCTCACCCCTACTCCACACAACTCTATTAGTAATCACCCACCTCGCTCTCTTCAAATCTCCTAGCCTAGCCCTAAGTATAGTTATAAGCCTTGAGAACATATGACCTTAAACAAAATGAGCAAACACCGTGGGAGTACTCATGTAGGGGTTTGCATACTCCCTGGTTATAATAATATTTATACAATTTCACAACCAAATAAGCACTTTTCCACCCCCGTCACCTTGTCAAAGCATTCCATTGCCAATGCTGGTGGGTAGCAGACATTCATATCAGCCTCACGAGATGCTACCTCATAACCTACACGGCCACCCATCGACTTCATGGACACTTGAAGAAGCTATCCATCCAACCGACGTCATAGAAGTGTATGGTAGATTGTTATTAAATGCAAAATCTATTTAGTTATCTTATACATATTATTATTTTAAGGACTTATTTATAATGTAGTAGAGATCTTTTTAAGACTAATTTGTATGGTGATATAATCTTTTAGAGACTAATTTGTATAGTGAATAATTAATGATGTCATATAAGCATTTCCGTTAATGATTTTTAGCAGCATCAAAACGGAGGGACAAATGTGTACAATGTTTCAAATTTTTTGGAACTAATTCGCATAGTCAATATCTTTCAGAGACGAGATTGTCATTTGGGAATATATCTTTAGAGATCAAAATAAAAATTCATTCAAAATTAAAACTATAGGGACCAATAGATTAATTTAACCTTTAATAAAAAGATTATCATAAAAACATAAAATTAAACAATTGAAACAATTTTTATTCCACCTTTTCAAAGGCTGCCATATCTCTGACGCACATTTCATTCTTAGGATCTACATTTTGATACTTTTCTCCACAATTACTCTTGAGTGACTGAAAATATAATTATTTTATTATAACATGATATGTAAATATTTTGATAAAACTAATTATATAATGCTAAATTATAATAAAAAAATTGAATTTATCACTAGGATATATAGAATATACCTGATAGAGTTCATCAGAAATAAGTCCCATTCCATGAGCAAATGGGATCTTATAATTTTTATCTTCAGTAATGTTGGTTATAGGGTTTCCGAGTATGTATCCCTTAATAATTTTAAGATAATGATTAATTATAAACTAATTAGAGGTGTTATAAAAGTATATATGACCTTTCAAAATTCTAATTAAGAAACATCATTAATGACTCACTTGATAATTGATTAAAGGCTTTACACTATCCTCATTTCCTGTAAAAACATAGAATTAAAAAACTTCATTACATATATTTTTCTTTTATACAGAAGAAGAAAGCAACAAAAACAAAAAAGTAATAACTCCTAACAAATCTAGGCAACACAACACCTAACAAATCCTTACTCAAGCTTATCCTACAACTTCTTTTAACTTTTTCATTTCCATCAACTTTAAAAAAAAAAAAATACAAAATATCTATTATACACTTTTGATTTGATGATTTGACACAATTATAATCTTCTTTTCTTTTTATTATTTTAATATAAGGGGTAAAATAGTAATTTTCATACATTCTCATTCCATTTCTATTACCAAACTTTTACTACTAAACACATCAAATACATTCCGTTTCCATTTTCATTTCTATTTCTATCTAATGAACGTGCCCTAAGTACTGTAGATTAAAGGAAAATATTATAGAGTAAAGAAAAATAAAAATAAAAATGTGATATAAAGTTTATAAAGTATAGTATTGAAAAAGACTAAAATACCCTTACTTTATATTTAAAGTGTTTCTTGGTACTAGGTAGGAAAGTAAAGAGAGAGAGTAATTAGAAGGGGTATTTTGGTCATTTTAACAAAAAACAGAATCAACAAAAAGTCAATGTGTACACAAATCCTATACTCTTTTTTTTTCACAGGTATTCTCTTATTGGAGGCAATCTTATTCGAGATAGCTGAGATCTTATAACGAGGGTAGAGTTTTTCCAGTAGAGGATTTTTTTCATACACAATCCTCGAACCCGAAACTTTGCTTAAGAGGAATGAAGTATCTACCACTCCAACCAACTACCTGTTTGTTGGTGACAAATCCTATACTCTGACACCATATCAGGAATCTGATTTGATTTGTAGGAAAAACCTTCAAAGTTGACAAGTGATGAAATTATGGAAATTTAAAATTCTACTATTCAAATAAACCCTAATGTAAATATCTCTCCCCAATGAAGATTTCAACTTTGATTCATTATGTTGTGAGAGAGATTAAAGTGTGTTTGGTTAGTGGCGTTCATCATATTAATTATATTTATTTTTTGTAATGTGTGAAATTATATTTTTGCTCTTCCTTTTTTACCCACTTTTATTTCATTCCCACTTTTAATGTAAGGGTAAAATGGTCATTTTACTCACTTTTATTCCATTTACATCACATTACATTGACATGACATCCATTCCCTCCAACACTCCCATTCCCATTCTCATTCCTATTCCCTCACTCATTCCACGTACCAAACACACCCCAATATCTTCTACTAAACGTAATTCCCAAGAAAAGTAGACAAAAATAAAGACAAGTAAAAATATTAAAAAGAAAATTGTTGTTCATCCTCTAATTAATTATAGCTTTAGTGTATTTTTGCATGAAACATAAGAGGGGAGGGTACCTTTTAAAATTTCAAGAGCAATTGCAGGTACAATCATCCCAGAATATGAATCTCCACCAACGTAGAAAGAGTTTGAGAAAAATTCGGGATGATCCATTAGCCACTACAAAACAGACAACACTTCAAAACTTAATTGCCATTATGATAGTAGAAAAGGCAAATGGTTAGGATTGGATCGGATCGAATAGAGCTCTTGCACTAAATTGATTGGATCGGTTGGATAAAGTGTCCCAGCCGATCCAATCCATTCCGTTGAATTGAATATACAGTACCATTCTGATAAATTGATGGGCATGTTGAATTTGTTTGGAGTCACTACGTTGAGTGGCAATGGGTGGTTTTGCATAGGAGAATCCGGTATTTGCAGGTAAATCAACAAGAATTATACTTGAAATCTGAAAAACACTCAACAATCACCAATATATCTTAATTAATATTATACATATTGGGATTAAGATTTAAAATTGAGAAAATTAACAATTTATTAAAAGTTGTAAAATAACCTTAATCCATGAGTGTGGATTTAAAGCCAATGTAGGTAAGCTTCCATTATATTCCTGCATCTTAAACTTAAAGGGACCTAGAAGATGATTTGTTAGAGTCAACTTATAATCAACAAAAATATTTTTCTCAATTTGGTCTCTCATAATTTTTTGGATAAAGTACTTTTGGTACTCTCAACGTTTGAACTTTCGGTTGAATATGCTCCAAACGTTTGATTACGGTTAATTATACCCCAAATGTTTTATTTTTCGAACAATCTTACCCTTTTAATTTCACTAATACTGTGAAAATAGATAACGGTTGTGACTTACGTGTCGTGATACCGTTAGAAAGAAACTACTTCTGTTGTAGAAGATGCATCGATTCACTAAGTTTTAGAGCAAAACGATGACAAAAATGGTGTCCCTAACCCTTAAATCTCAAATTTTGTAGAGAATCACTTTAAACACGTCATTGTTGCCATCGCTTTGCTGTAAACTTGGTGAATTGAAACATTTTCAACAACATAAAAATTTTCTCTCTAATAGTACCACGCTGCATAAGCCACAACCTTTGTCTATTTTAATGATATTAATGAAAAGGGAAAGATTGTTCGAAAAATAAAACGTTGGCGGTATGACATTGACCGCAATCAAACATTTTGGGCATATTTAACTGAAAACTCAAACATTGGGGATACCGAAAGTACTTTACCCTAATCTAATTTGTTAGCAATTTGGTTTCTGCGTACATCTCCAGATGTCATCTAAATAAGTAACAATTATAATGACTTGGACATTTTTTTTTTGTTGATTAGGTAACATTAAATGCCATCAAAGAAAAAGGAATTCAATTAACACCAAAAGTCCAAGTAATCAAAACTATTACAAATTTAAATGGCATCCAAATGGAGAGGCCAAATTGAAAACATCAGAACAACACATAATTCCCTTAAGGGAGTTTGGATCCTTTAAAGTTAAAAGTTTATGAAGTTTTTGAAGTTAATTCAATACTCATATTTTAGTGGTCCAAAGTTTAAGAAATAAAAAAAAAAAAAACATGCAAGAGACAACTTCAGGAACTTCAAGAAATTTCAACTTTAGAAGATCTGCTCTCGAAAATATATATACCTATTTCAAAGGTAAGAACAGACAAGGCAGAGCAACCAGGGCCACCAGTAAGCCAAAGCATGAGAGGGTCCTCTTTGGGATTCCTCTCTGATTTCATGAAGTAGTAGAATAGTTCCACATCTTCTGATGGTTCACCCACTCTCACATACCTTATATATTAAATACTAATAATTAAATTACCGGTTTTATATACTCGAGTTCATATAAATTATGCATTAACTGAAAAAAAAATTTGTGCTTAACGGTTATACAAAGAAAAAGGAAAAATTACACTTTAGTCTTTTGTGTTTTGGCTTGATTTCAATTAGCTGCCCTGAACTTTGCACTATTAGCAACTAAGTGTCCCGTGCTTTCACTCGAATAAATTTTTAAAAGAACCCACATGTGCAATCAGTGACACCATTTTCACTGGAGAGTAGAAGCATCTATCAGTGCTATCTATACCAATTTAGTTCATAGCACTGAAAAATATACAGTTCAAGGTGGTGTTCTTTACACAAGAAATGGCAAGGGAAAGAAGGAAGGAAGAAAAAAAAAACATATGAGCCCCACATGTTTCCCACTTTTTTATTTCCATCTTAAAAAGTGTGTATAATTAAAAAAAGAAAATACAAAATACAAAATGTCTATTATACCTTTTGATTTAACACAATCATAACTTTCTCTTTCTTTTATTATTTTAATATAAGGGGTAAAGTAGTAATTTTAATACATTCCCATTCCATTTCCATTCTCAACTTTTACTAACAAACACAATAAATGCATTCCCTTTTCCTTTCCTTTTCCGTTTCTGAGTAAAGAACGTACCGCAAAAGTACAGTTTTTTTCTTTCTGATAAACAATTCAGCAAAAGTGCAGTAAAATTCACATCTTCATGTGCATTGGATTGTAGAATAGAGAACATATAACCATCATATATGTATACTAGAGGTTTCGCATGCACGTATACCGTGCATGTAATTTATTTTTTATTTTTAAGAAATATATAATGTAAAATTATTATTATCTAAAATAATAAAATATTAAATATTTTTTAGTTTTTTTAAATTTTTTTAAGAAATAATGATTATATTTTAAATAATATACTAAATCATAGAAGTTATTTTATTATCACTTTTATAATAATAATTTGTTTTTTTCATGCATATCTCCAATGCTTTTCTCAATTTTTATGGGAAGTTATTTGTTGGATAATTTTTTTGGGAAGTTATTTTTTTTATGTCACACTTTACATTTGTGATGCCAAAAAGTCTAGAACCATATTAATATAGATGAAAAAGATTGAGGTCTGCAATTCATGAATTCATTCAATGATTTAAGTATATATTTGTCTTTCTCTTATTATTATTATTTAATCTATAAGACTAAAAGTTAAAACTTTGCAGTAATTTTTACAATAAGGATTGAAATCAAACTTTTTTCAAAAAAAAATATTATGTCATATATTTTGAAGTATTCAACTCAAAAGTACCCAATTGAATACGGGTGTGAGTACGTACCCAATACGAGTACGACTTGATTTTAGAAGTACCCAATATGAAGCGGGGACAATCCATCCAGAGGGTATGGAGTTGAATACTTGAATTCAATAATAAAGACCCAATTTGGGATCCGGCCCGATGGATGGATAAAATAAGAAAGTAAAAGTCATGCTTCTTGATAATTTTTCAAATGATGCAACTCCAAAATTAAAGCAGCAAGCACAAATAACACAAGTAAAGGAATAAAGATATGGAAAGCAGAGAAATAAATAACTGGAATATATATATATACATACATACATACATACCCAGTTTCAAGATGGAAAGGAAGAGGCCCAGGAAGCCCAGGAAGAAACTTCACTGTGGTTGAGTTAGAAATTGCAGAAGTGGAATAATAAAGCTGTGATGAAAAAAAGAAGAAGAAGAAATAATGATGGAGAAGTTGAAGACGCAGTATTAGCCATTTGCTTGATTTGGAATAATATCATTAGCATTCTTCTCAGATCGGCCTATGGAAGAAGCACTAATAAGTTTATGACTACTGAACCATATATATTTTATGACAAATTAGACAAGTTGATTAATGTGTAATATAATTAGCCTCCGATCGAGAATACTAAAAAAAAAAAATGGCATTTTACTAAAATAATGAGGAATTTGAGTGTTTTCATAGCCGATAAAAGTTCAGTACTAACGTACTAGTGAATTTGAGAGCATCCCTCTAATCATGTAGTGCTATTTGTTAATATTAATAAAAATTCACATTAATTAGGACACACCTTGAATAAATTAAGAATCAACTGATTGAAAGTATGTACTGAAGTTCAATACTACCGTACTACTTGACATTTACTCGTTTCATAGCTTTGAGTTGCTAGATTTGATGATGAGATGATACCCTAGAAGATAAATCAGAAATCACCAAAACACACATGCATCACTATTCACTATGGCCAATCCAATGCCTTAATTTCATCCTCCCCAAAACATAAATTTACAATCTGGTTAATTTTTATAGTGGTTTGACGTTAAGTTAGCCTTTATTTATGTTAACATAGAACTTTTAATTTGTCACCGTCACCTCATCTTAAAATATTATCTGAATATTTAGGTCAAATATTTATTTTGGTCCTTTATTGCGTTCAACCAAGTTCCGTATTTGTCCTTTATCTTTCAGAAGTTTTAAATTGGTCCTTGCGTCCATTTCTTAAGTTAACTACTGACGTGGCGTGCTCAGGTGATCACATCATCTCTCTTACGTGTCCATCTAAGCTGACGTGTTATCTCCACATCATCGACAATCATCACAGACAATGAAATAGAAGATGGTGTGGTGCTGACGTGGAGTGGCACGTCAGCTTAAATGGACACGTAGGAGAAATGATGTGTCCACCTCAGCACGCCATATCAGCAGTTAACGGAAGAAATGGACAGAAGGATCAATATAGAACTTGTGGGAAAGATAAATGACCAATTTAGAACTTTTGAAAGATAAATGACAAATATAGAACTTGGGTGAAAGATAAAGAACCAAAATGGACATTTGACTGAATATTTTAAAGTAATGCTAAATAGTCCTTGTATTAAGTAATACTAAGCAGTCTCTGTATTAGTTAAAATAGCAACATGGTGGTAAATACAGAAATTATTTAGTATTAATTTTAAATATTTAGATGATGTGGCAAGGTGAAGGAGTAACATGGTGACAAATTAAAGACGTTAAGTCAACACATAATGACTATGTCATGCATAACTTAATAGATAAGAGTATAAATTTAGGGATCAAATAATTTAATTTTAAAATTTACAAACTAAAAAATAATTTGACCAACTTAAAAGACAGAAACTAGTTTAGCTCAATCATTATTATTCAACATACAGCAAAAGTAGTTGAATTATTATTCAATTAAATTAGTGACACGGATTTATACATATAAATAAAATTATTATTCTAAATTAAATGATGCTCACTTTTCTAAATGTGAAAGATTCTCGGTGTCGGCCACAATAACACATATTTTTTTGTGTGGATATATTTTAGGCTAAAACATAATTTTGGTCCTTTTTGTTTCACCAAAATTAATTTTGGTCCTTTAAGTTTCAAAAGTTCAAAATCAATCCTCTATATTTTTAAATTCATCCAAAATAGTCCATCTGTCTTACACTGTTAGCCTCTTCTAAATGCTGATGTGGATTAAAACTCTCGTCAGCATTCTAGGTCTACGTCAGCATTTAACAGAAAAAGCCAACGGTATGATGCAAAATGACCATTTTAGACCAATTTGAAAACATAGAGGATTAATTTTAAATTTTTAAAACATAGAGGACCAAAATAGAACTTCAGTAAAACATAAAGGATCAAAATAATGTTTTAACATATATTTTATTAATTCAAAGACATGACATCAATAAGCAAATCCTAACTCTCGGTTTTTAAGTAGGGAATATATATTCATATCTTAAAGGGTAGCTAGCTATAAAAATTTCTAGTTGGATTTGAGTTTGGGTATTAAACACACAATTGAGATTTTTTTAATGAATTCTATAGGTTCGAGGTGAGATCGAGGACGACAAACATATCGTTTTAAACGCTAATATTTACATGAAAATAAGTGTTAGAAATTGTAAAAAACGCTCTCACTGAGGGCGTTTATAGGGTTAACTATTTGACCCTATAAACGCCCTCAAAGACCTTTTTTCTTGTCAAAATTTCAGAAAAACGTTCTCACTGACGACATTTTTGCTCGTGTCCAGTAAAAATGGTATATATATGTAGATAGTGTTTAAATTAACTAAATTTGTGTATATACTGTGCAAAAGCCAAACATCATCCCATTTGAATATACCCTTGTTTAACTGAAAAAAAAAAAAAAACTCCTAACTTTTGTCACTCTCATACATATTTTGGATTCAGAATCAAAATGAATGTTAAATTTCTCCAAATGCATTCATTAATGCTTACCCTGCAATTTGAGAGATTGGAATAACAATGGAGCAATTTAGAGATCTTATCCATGCTTCAGTCCCACAAAATGGTATTTTAAAGTCATGATCTCCACTGCCATACATAGACACACATATATATACACACATTAGAGGCTCTACATGCATATATGTGCATGCAATTCATTCTTTATTTTTTAAAATATAATTATTATATTTTAAAAGAATGACAAATTAGATATTTCATAATTTTTAAATTTTTAGATTAAAATTATTATTATTATTTAAAATAATTAATTAAATGATGAGAAGTTATTTATTTTTCTATTTTTCTAGTAACTACCCATCATATTTTTTTTCAATCTCCCACTACCTCTCGTTATATATTTTTCTTGTATTTTTAATTATGAAATATAGCTATTTTGTGACACCAATAATTAGAAGGATCCAAAGCCATATATATATATATATGGATAGATATAGAAGATGATTTGTTAGAGTAACAAATTAAAGTTAGATAAACTTACAATACTCAAAATGACTAAAATATCATTTTAGTTCCTCATAGATGATAATTTTTCAATTTAATCCCTCATAATTTGAAATGTTACCAGATTGGTCTCTCCATCTAGATGAATATTAGCGTTGAGTACTTGAAAAAATTAAATGCCAGCTAACTTCTAATTATTCTCCTTTTTTTCAAATAGTCAAAATGGGATAAAAGTTCAATGGTACCGTACCACTGAATTTCAGTGCATCACTCCAATCATGTAGTGCCATTTGTTAATATTAATAAAAATTCACATTAATTAGACCCCACCTTGAATGGTTTAGGGACCAACTAATTGGAGGGATGTACTAAAATTCAGTACTACCGTACCACTGAACATCTACTTGTCAAAATGTTATGTCTGGTCACCAATATTAAATGCTGTCTAGTTAGCACCAAACACTACATATTGGATAAAATGAAAATAAGAGATTAGTGTTGAGAGGAAAGAAAAAAAAAAGGAAGAAGAAGAAGAAGAAACCTTCAAATTAAAAGAAAGATATGAGAGAAGTAGAAAACTCACAAGTGTGAAGGGTTGAAAAAAAAAAGAAATTTGGCCAAAAAAAAAAAGAAATCAAAGAAAAGAAAGTTGTGATGAGTAATGTGAAGAGAGATGAGTGAAGAAGAAAAAAAAAATTGAAAGAGAGAGAGAATTAGACATTGAGCCACGTTAATATTTTTTGGAAGCAATCAACACATTAATGATATTGAATTATTGATAAAGAGTATTCAATATCATAAAAAGGAGAGTTAATGCTTTGGAAGAAGAGAAAAATATAATTAATTCAAACAAATATTTTATTTGTATTTTTATAAATTGAAATAGGTAAATAAAAATAATTACAAATATAATGATATCGTTTTATCATTTATGTAATAAAGAAACATTTATTATTTTTATTAATTTAATATAATATTATATATTTAGTTCATATAAAAAATAATTATTAATATTGATACTGGTTGGATCACGGTTCAATCAATATTTATGTAATAAAGAAACACTGCTTTTATCAGTTCAATGATCAATTCAATTTTGAAAACAATATCGCTATTTTAAGAACCGAATCGGTTTAACTAGTTGAATCAATAACTGGTCAAATATCCGATTCGATTCTAACCAAAGACTTGGATTTCTGGTTGGACCGATTTGGACGGGCCAAAATTGAACGACCCAATAAAAATCGGGAACTAGATCGATTTTGATTGATCCTGACAAAAACTCTTTTCTATTCCTTAATTTTTTTTCTTTTTATAGTTGGACCTAACATTTTGAGCTACATCTTATTATACATGATATATCTTATAATTAATTTTGAATTATATATGATTATGAAACAATTAATATGGTGTATAAATAATATAAAGGCAAAAGTACATTACCCTTAACGTTTTGTGTTTCTCCCAATATCAGGCTTTTGGCTAACATCGTCAAGTTTTGAACGGTTTTTGATGACGTGACATCCTATGTGGCCAACAATTCTGACTTGACTTAATTTTTTCCACATCAGCAGTCAATAGTACTGAGTTTTAGGGGTCCATTTTACTAGTAATGAGTATTTTGGTGTACCGGATTTACTGATGTACTGAGTTTTGGGGTTCATTGTACCCCTAAAATATGTTGCTGATGTGAAAAAATAAAGTCCAGTTAGAACTGTTGACCATATAGGATGCCACGTCATAAAAAACCGTCCAAAAATTGATGGTGTTAGCCAAAAGCCTGACATTGAGAGAAATACAAAACATTAGGAGTACAATTGACAGCAAAAAAAAACCTTAAGGGCGAAAGTGACAAGACCCCCAAACGTTGGGAGCAGGAAAAGTACTTTTGCCATAATATAAATGCTTTAATTATTCTTATTTGAGTCTATTATTTTTTATTTATATAGTTAAATCATATAAATTACTCATTATATTTAAAATTCATGAAGAAAAATATAATTTTTTGTATAAAATATACTTTCCAAAATATAATTTTTTATTGTTGTTCGCCAAGTTTCTGAAGCAATGTCTCGACTAATGTGGACTCAACCCGAGATAGCTGCATTCACAAGGTCTTAAACTCGAGATCTTGCTTAAACAATACCAAGCCACTTACCACTAGGACCAACTCCTCGTTGGTTAAAAATATAATTTTTGTAATATATAGTTATGACAAATTGATAATATATCTAATTATGGGGACTAAATTGATAAAATCATCATCTACAAGAGACCAAAATAATATTTTAATCTAACAGCAATATATTTGCCGTGGGGAGGAAGTATTGGTTATAATATTTATATATAGTGACAAAGATAATGATAGCAAATAAAGAAGGTGAAGTTGAGGATTACAAATTTACAATGGTTCTGAGAAATCCCTTTCAAACATTGCAAAGCATTCTTTGCTTTTGTACTCTGGAGCTGTATGCCCTGCTCCCTGCAAATCAGTTAAAACACAACATCAATCTAGAACTCTTTGCTCTCAACTCTTAAATAGGGATGGTCGAGGCATACAGAATAGATTTAATGCTGTACAACATTGATCGAAAAGTAAAAGGAGAGATAAACACGTACGGAGGCGGATGATATCAAACTCAAACTCATATGTATAAATTATTAGAGTTTATCTAACAAATATCTTAAGGCAGTTGCAAAGATTTTCTTTCATTGGCTAGAGAAAATTTATTGTCTTGAACTTAATGAAACAAGAATAATTGTATAAGCTAAGCTCTATCATTGGTTGAAAAGAAACTAAGGAGTGCCTTAGTCTAACTTTAATATTAGTTAATTTATTCTATATATTTGAACCAACGAGCCCAAATGCTACATCGGTGCCTTTTACGTTCCTTCCCTCAACGAATCCTTGAAATCCCCTTCCAACAACACCATAGCCTTCATGGTGGAGTTCGATAACAGAAACAAGGACAAGGGAATTTACTACGACAATGTGAACTTCACCTTTGGGATCTTCCTGGATTGGAATAGGAAGAGCGTGATTCGGAATGCCACTGTTGATAGCTTCTATCAGGGGAATTCGAAGAAGGCAAAGAAGTTGTGGTCGATCGAAACTTGCGACGGAGGGCTTAATCGGATGGCGGTGGACGCGAAAATAATGTACTTTTGGGTGAATTTCAAAACAGCGGTGAAGTATAAGATCTTGTTATGGTTCACAGAACAATTTGTGGGGAGGGGCAAAAAGAAGAAGTAGAAGATAAAGTTAGGGACACGTAAGAGAGATAATAAGTCTATCTCAGCACGCCACATTAGCACTTAACGGAAGAAAGCAACGGACTTGGCCGAAAAGACCAATATAAAACTTATAGGAAATATAAGGGACCAATTTAAAACTTTTGAAAGATAAAAGATCAATTTAAAACATATGGTAAAGATAAAGAATCATAATAGGATTTTTACCAAAAAGAAAATATATAATTAACTATTTTGAATTTTTTTTTCAGCTAAACATATATGAGATTTAGGAATTTGAAGGGACGGGATAGAAATTGATTTTGCTAACTCCTTAGGTCCAAATTTGAAAACGAAATTTTTCTTAATCTTCAAATGGAGGTTATAGTACCCTATCACTCATTGTCCATGTCTATAATGTTTTAAATTCGACACTTATTATTGAATCGATTGAGGTACTAGTTAATAAATTATTGGTACAACTTAAACTATAGTTGAATTGATGCTGATATATATAATATTAATTTTTTATTATAAATAGATAAATGTTGCAAAATTCAAACATCACATGATTTTATTTCATATAAAGTAAAATAAGCATATAATACATTTTAAAGTATTTAAAAATACTTTATTCATATTTCTCTTACAAAATTACACACACATTTATTACTATTAATTACTTTTACCTTCCATTTTGAGGCTATTATAGATAGAATAAGGGATAAAATTCAATACTAAAATATTACTAAACTTACTTCGGTACATCATTTTCAATAATCATGTAGTGTCATTTATTAATTTTAATAGAAATTCACATTAATAAATTAAAGTCTCACCTTGAATGAATTAGAGACCAACTGATTGAAGAAATATACTGAAGCTTAATAGCGTCTATTGAACATCTTCTTCCAAATAAGTGACCAATTCACCGATTTTTTAATTAAAATGGACGGTTTGGTCCGATTTCTAAACCATTCTTGTCTCTAAGTGAAATTGAAAATAAACACATTTCTTACCTTTACAGTGGCAAACGTCATCCCATTTAAATACATCCTCGTGTAACTGCAAAAAAAAAAAAAAAACTTAACTCCAACTTAATTTTATCACTCACTATGCATATTTTAGATTCAAAATCAAAATGCTTTCATTAATGCTTACCCTGCAATTTGAGTTTGGACTAACCATGGCCTCCACTCATCTACAATGGAGTAATTTAGAGATCTTATCCAAGCTTGAGTTGCTGAAAATGGTACTACAAAGTCATGATCTCCACTGCCAAAAAAAAAAAAACAAAAAAAGGTGTTTTTCATATTCAAACAATCACCATTTTCCTATCGTTGTGCTGTTTATTTTTTTTCTTATCTCTTTCCTACTTTAGAACTTCACTTCTCTCTTTTAGAGAATCCATTCTCCTACAAGGTGCTTCACAAATTACAATTGTCTCACCTGTATACCAGAGCACGATATTCTTTAGTACTCAACTCCACATGAAATGGAAAACTACTTTCAATATCTTTAGCATAAGGCGTTTTCAGACATCGCTTCCATTGTCCTATACTTCCCTGTTTTGCATCCATCTCCAAGTTACTCTTTTATTTTCTTGCTTTTCTATACATATCTAACATAATGGGTGTGTTCGGATTGAAGATAATAAAAGAGAAGGAAATTAGGAAAATGAAGAGAATTTAAAAATTTTCCTTGTTTTTCTAAATTTTGGAGGGAAATAAATTAAAAGATTTTGTAGAGATATCCTTAGCCCACCTCATAATTTTTTTATTAATTTTAATTATCACAAATTAAGGGATTTTAAAACAATTCTAAAGAAAGAGAAGAGAAATTACTACCTTAATATTTGTATTCCGCTGCCTTTAATCATTTTCTTTCGTTCTCATTATTCCCAAAAAGACCTTATGGTGTGTTGAGAAAAACGAAGAGAAAGTAAAGGAAGGAAATGCTATGGTATTTCCTCATTCTCTTAATTCGACCATTCAAAATCACTTAATTTGATGTAATTAAAATTAAAGTTAAGGAGGATTAATTAATCCTCCATTTTCTTTTCCTCCCGTATTTAAAAATCTAAACTAGGAGAATGTTTATGTTTTCTTTTTTAGGTTGGAAATTAAAACAATGAGAATAATTTCAAAATGCTTTTTTTTTCTTCTTATCTTCAATCCAAATACATCCTAAAGATTATTTAGGTATTTTTAAGGTAATGAGCCAAAGTTCATCACTGTTCAACCATTAGATCTGTCTCGAGATCTGTACTTAAAAAAATTTTTATTTTAAATTTAAGATGACACACATCTCAAACCAAATCCAACAACTAAACAGTAGTGAACTAAAACTCACCATAACTCCAAAAAATTACCCTTGTTCTTATTCTCTTACCTGACGGATGCCAAGAGCCCTGCGAACCACATCATCATTGACCCAATAAGTGATTAGCAGTTCTCCATAACTCTACATACAAACATATGTCAATTCTATACTATTAATTATACTTTAAATTAATCAATGCACGTACGTTCATTTGAAACCTCTAGTATATTAATATATATGGTTTTGGAGATTTTCGGTGTCACAAAAGTAAAGTGTATCACTAAAAAAAACTTCCCCACCTTCACAAGTATAACTTCACATATATATATATATATACATATATATAGTAATAACAATTTTATATTAAATTTTCATAATTAAAAAAAAAATAACATGCACATATGTGCATGTAATATGGCTTTGCACATTTTTAGAGTTACAAAAACAAAGCGTGATACCAAAAAAATAACTTTTCTAACTTTACAAGTGTGACTTCCCAATAAATAACCAACTTCTCAATAAATAATTACAAAAAAAGAATCTCTTGGCAGAATTTTGGTGTCACAAAAAGAAAACTGTAGTACCAAAAAATAACTTCCCAATAACTAAAAGAATTATATTATTAAGCTGTTTTCTAAACTATATTATTCTCAATTTTATTTACTTAACTATTAATATGTGACGAGTTCAAAGAATATACAACTAGAAAAGAGTACAAACAGAGAAGTAGATTGTGAAATTACTCGACATTCTGTAGTAGGAAGTGAAGGTTGAGAGATCATGAGTGAGGATTGGGATGTTTCATGGAGAGATCTTAATCTGCCAAACAATTCCTTTGAATTTGGAGAAAGTTCAAAAGAAGGACATTGGGGCTCCAAAATATGCCATACACATATTCCTGAAACACACTGTTAATCCCAATTGAAACATATGAATTAAGTACTACATATTGAAAAACAATAATACATTAATAAAATGTTAAAATAATCCACTTGTCCCTATAGTTTACTCTAATTTTCAATTAAGATCTCTATATAATTTCAATTTTTAATAATTGGGTCCATATATAAACTTACATATCATTTAATAATTGGGTCCAATTAACATTTGTAAATAAGTCTTTGTTAAATTTATTTATTTATTTACAAGGGTGGCTTGGTGAAGGAAGTACATAAAGAGTATCTTCCTTTAAGTGGCGAGTGTTCTCTTTTATTTTTATATTCCAATCCTTTTTGAGATTTTATTTTCTTTTTTCTTTTCATTCTTTTTCTTCATCCAATGGAAGCTTGATGATTCCTTTTCGAGATCGTGTTTTCTTTTTCCTTTTCGTTCTTTTTCAATTTTTTTCTTATGATGTACTCAACGACCCTTTCGAACAACTCTGCAATTGGACCTGCCAATGTTGATGAAAACCATCGAATCTTAACCAACTTGTGAGGACATAGGGTAAATTTATATTACCCGCCAAGAAGGTCCTCACATCGGTCAGTAGATTCGAACTCTTACCCTTGTGAGCTAAGTGTCTAAACCTTAACCAATTATGCCACTCTTTATTGGTGCTATTTTATTCTATTCTAATCATTTGAAAGCATAGTTCAACATTCAAACTCCTATAGTTGACACACTGCTATACTTCACTCGGTGACGCTTACGGTTAGCCCTCTACCAATCAGAACTCCGCAGGTAGCCCTTTGATCAGTCGATTGGCTCTTAGTGAAAGCACCAATTGATACGAGCACGAGTGTTTAGGAGAACCGCACCCCAAAAGTTAGCTGTTAGAGTTAGAGAGCCCAATACCTTTCCTTGAAGATAGCCTCCTCGATATGGGACTCGTAATACCTCACCCCTACTTTACACAACTCTATTAATAATCACCCACCTCGTTCTCTTCAAAATTCCTAGCCTAGCCCTAAGTATAGTTATAAGCCTGAGAACATATGACCATATGACCTTAAACAAATGAGCAAACATCGTGGGAGCACTCATGTAGGGGTTTGCATACTCCATGATTACAATAATATTTATCCAATTTCGCAACCAAATAAGCACTTTTGCACCCCATTACCTTGTTAAAACATTCCATTGCCAATGCTGGTGGGTAGCAGACATTCAAATCTGCCTCACGAGATGACACCTCATAACCTACACGGCCACCCATCGACTTCATGGACACTTGAAGAAGCTGTCCACCCAACCGACGTCGTAGAAGTGTATGGTAGATTAATCTATTAAGCTACCTTACACATATTATTATTTTAAGGACTTATTTATAATGTAGTTGAGATCTTTTTGGGACTATTTGTATGGCGATATAATCTTTTAGAGACTAATATGTATAGTGAATAATTAATGACGCCACATAAGCATTTTCGTTAATGATTTTTAGCAGCATCAGACGGAGGGACAAATGTGTACAATGTTTCAAACTTTTAGGAACTAATTCGTATAGTCAACATCTTTCAGAGACTAGATTGTCATATGTGAGTATATCTTTAGAGATCAAAATAACAATTTACTCAAAATTAAAACTATAGGGACCAATAGATTAATTTAACCTTTAATAAAATGATAATCATAAAAACATGAAATTAAACAATTGAAAAAATTTTCATTCTACCTTTTCAAAGGTTGCCATATCTCTAACGCACATTTCATTGTTAGGATCTACATTTTGATACTTTTCTCCACAATTGCTCTTGAGTGACTGAAAATATAATTATTTTATTATAACATAATATGTAAATATTTTGAGAAAATTAATTATATAATGCTAAACTATAATAAAGAAAATGAATTTATCACTAATCAACTTAGGATATATAGATATACCTGATAGAGTTCATCAGAAATAAGCTCCATTCCATGAGCAAATGGGATCTTATAATTTTGATCTTCAGTAAAGTTAGTTATAGGGTTTCCAAGTATGTATCCCTTAATAATTTTAAGATAATGATTAATTATAAACTAATTAGAGGTAATATAAAAGTAACACCTTTCAAAATTATAATTAAGAAACATCAATACTGAGTTAATGACTCACTTGATAATTGATTGAAGGCTTTACACTATCCTCATAACAAATCTAGGCAAGGCAACACCTAGCAAAATCCCTACTCAAGCTTACCCTACAAGTCTACAACTAATCAATAATTATGCACGGATGGGATGGGAAGGAAATAGGTGTAAAGTTAAGTACCGTAGATTAAAGGAAAGTACTTTAGAGTAAAGGAAAGTAAAAAATAAAAATGTGATATAAAGTTTGTAAAGTAAAGTATTGAAAAAACTAAAATGCCCTTACTTTATAATTAAAGTGTTTCTTGGTAGATGAGAAAGTAAAGAGAGTAATTAGGAGGGTATTTTGGTCAATTTAGCAAAAAGCTGAGTCAACAAAAAGTCAATGTGTAAACAGTACTTTGCAATGTAATCCTTACCACAAGATTTTTTTGGAATTTTTAAAAATACTTCCCTTCTCCTAAAATTCAGCCATGTAATGTATTAATACACACACCCCCAATAAATTCATTTGTTTGTGGTATGTCTATCCTAGATCATATTGCATTGCAATATATTTTGAGGGCTATGCAATTATGGAATTCAGATGTATTCATAGTGAAAAGACCATATAATCCCTCCCAATTTAACCAAGTCTCTACCATCATCTCCAAACTTCACAAACCCATGCCATATATTAAATCATTTCCATAACCATTCTTCTCCCTCACCATCTCTCACTCACCACACAAACTCATAATGCATCCTTATTCTTTATTGTTTGTATTTAAAGTTCCATAAATTTAAAATTCTGCTATCCAAACACACCTAAATATAAATATCTCTCCCAGTGAAAATTTTAACTTTGATTCGTTACGTTGTGAGAGAAATTAATATCTTCTACTAAATACAATTCCCGAGAAAAGGAGACAAAAAACAAAAAGAAGTAAGAATATTAAAAAGAAAATTTATTCTACCATTGCTGTTCATCCTTTATTAATTATAGCTTTAGTGTACTTTCTGGATGAAACATAAGAGGGGAGGATACCTTTTACAATTTCAAGAGCAATTGCAGGTACAATCAACCCAGCATATGAATCTCCCAACGTAGAAAGAGTTTGAGAAAAATTCTGGGTGATCCATTAGCCACTACAAAAAGGACCAATATAACTTTTGAGAAACATAAAAGACCAATTTAATACTTGAGTAAAACATAGAGGACCAAAATGGACATTTGACCAATTTGTAATAAATTTTAGCATTGTTGCGTTTGTAATAAATACACAATACCTTCCTAATAAATTGAACGGCATGTTGAACTTGTTTGGAGTCACTACGTTGAGTTGCAATGGGTGGTTTTGCATAGGAGAATCCAGTATTTGCAGGCAAATCAACAAAAATTATACTTGAAATCTGAAAAACATTCAACAATAACCAATATATCTTAATTAATATTATACATTGGTATTGGAATTGAAAATTGAGAAATTAATGTATTAAAAGTTGTAAAATAACCTTAGTCCATGAGTGTGGATTTAAAGCCAATGTAGGTAAGCTTCCATTATATTCCTGCATCTTAAACTTAAAGGGACCTAGAAGATGATTTATTAGAGTCAACTTATACCCCATATTTCATTTTTTTAGCAACATTATCCATTTAATTTCACTAATACTGTGAAAATAACGGTTGTGACTTATGTGTCGTGATACCGTTAGAAAAAAATTAACTTTGTTGGAGATGCATCGGTTCACTAAGGGCACGTTTGGTTGGCAATTTTGCCAACGTAATTGTAGACGTAATCTATTTACATCCTTCCAACTAAACACATTTTACTTTTTTGTAATGTGATGAAATTATATTTTTTCCCTTATTTTTTACCCACTTTATTCCATTCTCACTTTAATATAAGGGTAAAATGATCATTTTATCCACTTTTATTACATTCACATCACTTCCATATTACTTTTTCATTCCCTTATGCAATCTCATTACATTCTCTATTCCCATTACCATTCCCATTACATCCTCCACCCCACTAACCAAACCCATTACCATTCTCATTACATCCTCAAGCCCACTAACCAAACACACCCTTAAGTTTTAGAGCAATTAAACGATGACAAAAATTGTGTCCCTAACCCTTTATCTCTCAAATTTTGTACAGAATTACCTTAGAAGCGCCATCTTTGCTATCCTCTTGCTATGAAACTTGGTGAATTGACCCATTTTCAACAGCAAAAAAGTTTCTCTCTAATAGTGCAACGCCGCATAAGCCACAACCGTCGTCTATTTTAACGGTGTTAGTGAAAAGGATAAGATTGTTTGAAAAATGAAACGATGGGGGATATAATTGACCGCAATCAAACATTTGAGACATATTTAATTGAAAGCTCAAACGTTGGGAATACTGAAGGTACTTTACCCTAATCTAATTTGCTAGCATTTAGCAATTTCATTTCTCCGTACATCTCTAGATGTCATCTAAATAAGTAACAATTATAATGACTTGGACATTTTTTTTTTGTTGATTAGGTAACATTAAATGCTAACAAAGTTTCAATCTTTCCCATTTTTTCCAATTGATCAAAACTTTGTTTTTGGTCACCAATATTAAACCCTTCCCAATCAACACAAAAAAAAAAAAAGAAAAGAAGAAAAAGGAATTCAGTTAACATCAAAAGTCCAAGTAATCAAAACTATTTCAAATTTAAATGGCATCCAAGTGGAGAGGCGAAATTGAAAACATTTCAAATTATGAGGGATAAAACTGATAACATATCAAATCATTAGGAACCAAATTGAGAAGACCTTGGTATGAGGGACCGAAATGATATTTTAGTCATCCTCAAAATATACAAAACTTAGGGAAAAAACAATTATATATTAAATACTAATAATTAAATTACCTATTTCAAAGGTAAGTGCAGACAAGGCAGAGCAACCAAGGCCACTAGTAAGCCAAACATGAGAGGGTCATCTTTGGGATTCCTCTCTGATTTCATGAAATAGTAGAATAGCTCCACATCTTCTGAAGTTTCACCCACTCTCACATACCTTATATATTCATTTATCAATTATTAAATACTTCTAATACATTTAATCCTCAAAATATACAAAACTTAGGAAATTCCACTTTAGTGTTGTGTGTTTTCGCCTGATTTCAGTTAGCTACTATGTGATTTCAAATTTTTCAATAAGGTGCCTGAACTTTACACCATTAGCAACTAAGTGTCCCGGACTTTCATTCCGTTAAATTTTTAACATAACCCACATGTGCTCCTCACGTGACCGATAAAACACCCCAAATCAATCGACGGTTGCCTCTCTCAAAACCTAATCTCACAGAGCAATCAGTAACACCATTTTCATAGGAGAGCAGAAGCATCTTCATGTGCATTTTGGGTTGTAGAATGGAGAACATATAACAATCATATATGTATGTGAAAAGAGTGAGGTCTTCAATTCATGAATTCATTCAGTCATATAAGTATATATTTGTCTTTCTCTTTATTATTATTATTTAATTTATAAGACTAAAAGTTAAAAATTTGCAGTAATTATGTCATATATATTTTGAAATTTCAAGACTATCCAAATGAATACAGATATGAGTACGTATCCAATACGAGTACGACTTGATTTTAAAAATACCCATGTAACTTATATGGTTATCCTTGTTCCTAAGTGGTGATAGTGCCATGAAGCGGGAACAATCCATCCAGAGGGTATGGAGTTGAGCCCAATAGTAAAAATCCAATCTGACCCGATGGATCGCACAAATAACACAAGTAAAGAATAAAAATAAAAGTTGAGAATTAAATAACTCGAATATATAAACACACATATACCCAGTTTCGAGATGGAAAGGAAGAGGCCCAGGAAGAAACTTCACTGTGGTTGAGTGAGAGATTGCAGAAGTGGAAAAAAGCTCATGTGATGAAAGAAGAAAAAGAAGAAGAAGAAGAAATAATGAAGATGATGATGGAGAAGTAGAAGACGCAGTATTAGCCATTTGCTTGACTTGGAATAATATTATTAGCATTCTTCTCAGATCGGCCTATGGCATTTATGACTACTAAAGCATACATATATATTTTATGACAAATTAGACAAGTTGACAAATTATCCCATCGAGAATACTAAAAAAATGGCATCTTACTAAAATAATGAGGAATTTGAGTGTTTCATAGCTTTGAGTTGCTAGATTTGATGATGGGATAATACCCTAGAAGATAAATCACCAATACACACATGCATCCCTATTCACTACGGCCAATCCAATGCCTAATTTCATCCTCCCCAAAACATAAATTATAATCTTATTAATTATTTCATCTTTGGGACGTCACCATTAAGTCACCGCATGACATAATTTTTATATTGACATGACACCGTTAATTTGTCACCGTATTACCACCTTATCTTACTAATACTAAGTAGTCTCTGTATTAGTTAAAAATAATAGCAACATGGTGACAAATACAAAGATTAGTTAGTATTACTTTTAAATATTTAGATGATGTGGCAAGGTGAAAAAGTAATATGGTGGCAAATTAACGATGTCATATCAACCTATAATGACTACATCATGTCATAACTTAATGATAACGTCTCATAAACTAAATAATTGACAGGAATATAAATTTAGGGATAAATAATTTAATTTTAAAATTTATTGACTAAAAAATAATTTGACGTAACAAAAAGTAGTTTAGTTGAATCATTATCACACACAACAAAGTAGTTGAATTATTATTCAATTAAATTAGTGAGACGATTTATACATATAAATAAAATTATTATTCTACATCAAATGATGCCCACCTTTCTAAAGATTCTCGGTGTCGGCCACATCACATATTTGTTTTTTGGTGGATATATTTTAGGTTAAAATATAATTTTGGTCATTTATATTTCACCCAAATTCTATTTGTTAAAGGCTTATTTTAGTCATCTATGTTTTATTCAAGTTTTAAATTAGTTTTTTATGTTTCAAAAGTTTTAAATTGATCCTTTATGTTGCACAGAAGTTTCAAATTGGTCATTCCATCACTCCGTCATTTCTTCCGTTAAGTGCTGAGGTGGACATATCACGTGTCCATTTAAACTGACGTGTCTGTCACGTCATCTTCATTCACGTATGTGATGAGCGGCATGACACGTCAGTTTAAATGGACACGTGATATGCCATCAGCATTAACTTAAGAAATGGACGGAAGTGGAAGGACCAATTTGAAACTTCTGTGAACATAAAGGATCAATTTAAACTTTGAAACATAAAAAACAATTTAAAACTTGAATAAAACATAGATGACTAAATAAGCCTTTAACAAATAGAATTTGGGTGAAATATAAATGACCAAAATTATATTTTAACCTAAATATATCACCAAAAAACAAATATGTGATGTGGCCGACACCGAGAATCTTTAGAAAGGTGGGCATCATTTGATGTAGAATAATAATTTTATTTATATGTATAAATCCGTCTCACTAATTTAATTGAATAATAATTCAACTACTTTTGTTGTGTTTGATAATGATTCAACTAAACTACTTTTTGTTACGTCAAATTATTTTTTAGTCAATAAATTTTAAAATTAAATTATTTTATCCCTAATTATATTCCTGTCAATTATTAGTTTATGAGACGTTATCCATTAAGTTATGACATGATGTAGTCATTATAGGTTGATATGACATCGTTAATTTGCCACCATATTACTTTTTCACCTTGCCACATTCTAAATATTTAAAAGTAATACTAACTAATCTTTATTTGTCACCATGTTGCTATTATTTTTAACTAATACAGGACGACTTAGTATTAGTAGATAAGGTGTAATACGGTGACAAATTAACGTGTCATGTCAATTAAAAATTATGTCATGCGGTGACTTAATGGTGACGTCCCAAAGATGAAATAATTAATAAGATTATAATTTATGTTTGGGGAGGATGAAATTAGGCATTGGATTGGCCGTAGTGAATAGGGATGCATGTGTGTATTGGTGATTTATCTTCTAGGGTATTATCCCATCATCAAATCTAGCAACTCAAAGCTATGAAACACTCAAATTCCTCATTATTATTAGTAAGATGCCATTTTTTAGTATTCTCGATGGATAATTGTCAACTTGTCTATTTGTCATAAAATATATGTATGCTTTAGTAGTCATAAATGCCATAGGCCGATCTGAGAAGAATGCTATAATATTATTCCAAGTCAAGCAAATGGCTAATACTGCGTCTCTACTTCTCCATCATCATCTTCATTATTTCTTCTTCTTCTTCTTTTCTTCTTTCATCACATGAGCTTTTTCCACTTCTGCAATCTCTCACTCAACCACAGTGAAGTTTCTTCCTGGCCTCTCCTTTCCATCTCGAAACTGGGTATATGTGTGTTTATATATTCGAGTTATTAATTCTCACTTTTATTTTTATTCCTTTACTTGTGTTATTTGTGCGATCCATCGGGTCGATTGGATTTTTACTATTGGGCTCAACTCCATACCCTCTGGATGGATGTTTCCCGCTTCATGGCACTATCAACTTAGGAACAAGGATAACCATATAAGTTACATGGGTATTTTAAAATCAAGTCGTACTCGTATTGGATACGTACTCATATCTGTATTCATTTGGATAGTCTTGAATATTTCAAAATATATATGACATAATTACTGCAAATTTTTAACTTTTAGTCTTATAAATTAAAATAATAATAATAAGAGAAAGACAAATATATACTTATATGACTGAATGAATTCATGAATTGAAGACCTCACTCTTTTCACATACATATATGATTGTTATATGTTCTCCATTCTACAACCCAAAATGCACATGAAGATGCTTCTGCTCTCCTATGAAAATGGTTTACTGATTGCTCTGTGAGATTAGGTTTTGAGAGAGGCAACCGTCGATTGATTTGGGGTGTTTTATCGGTCACGTGAGGAGCACATGTGGGTTATGTTAAAAATTTAACGGAATGAAAGTCCGGGACACTTAGTTGCTAATGGTGTAAAAGTTCAGGCACCTTATTGAAAAATTTGAAATCACATAGTACTAACTGAAATCAGGCGAAAACACACACACTAAAGTGGAATTTTCCTAAGTTTTGTATTTTGAGGATTAAATGATATAGAAGTATTTATAATGATAAATGAATATATAGGTATGTGAGAGTGGGTGAAACTTCAGAAGATGTGGAGCTATTCTACTATTTCATGAAATCAGAGAGGAATCCCAAAGATGCCCTCTCATGCTTTGGCTTACTAGTGGCCTTGGTTGCTCTGCCTTGTCTGCACTTACCTTTGAAATAGGTAATTTAATTATTTATTTTAATATATAATTGTTTTTTCCCTAAGTTTTGTATATTTTGAGGATGACTAAAATATCATTTCGGTCCCTCATACCAAGTCTTTCTCAATTTGGTTCCTAATGATTTGATATGTTATCAGTTTTATCCCTCATAATTTGAAATGTTTTCAATTTCGCCTCTCCACTTGGATGCCATTTAAATTTGAAATAGTTTTGATTACTTGGACTTTTGATGTTAACTGAATTCCTTTTTCTTCTTTTCTTTTTTTTTTTTTGTGTTGATTGGGAAGGGTTTAATATTGGTGACCAAAACAAAGTTTTGATCAATTGGAAAAAATGGGAAAGATTGAAACTTTGTTAGCATTTAATGTTACCTAATCAACAAAAAAAAATGTCCAAGTCATTATAATTGTTACTTATTTAGATGACATCTAGAGATGTACGGAGAAATGAAATTGCTAAATGCTAGCAAATTAGATTAGGGTAAAGTACCTTCAGTATTCCCAACGTTTGAGCTTTCAATTAAATATGTCTCAAATGTTTGATTGCGGTCAATTATATCCCCCATCGTTTCATTTTTCAAACAATCTTATCCTTTTCACTAACACCGTTAAAATAGACGACGGTTGTGGCTTATGCGGCGTTGCACTATTAGAGAGAAACTTTTTTTGCTGTTGAAATGGGTCAATTCACCAAGTTTCATAGCAAGAGGATAGCAAAGATGGCGCTTCTAGGTAATTCTGTACAAATTGAGAGATAAAGGGTTAGGGACACAATTTTGTCATCGTTTAATTGCTCTAAAACTTAAGGGTGTGTTTGGTTAGTGGGCTTGAGGATGTAATGAGAATGGTAATGGGTTTGGTTAGTGGGGTGGAGGATGTAATGGGAATGGTAATGGGAATAGAGAATGTAATGAGATTGCATAAGGGAATGAAAAAGTAATATGGAAGTGATGTGAATGTAATAAAAGTGGATAAAATGATCATTTTACCCTTATATTAAAAGTGAGAATGGAATAAAGTGGGTAAAAAAATAAGGGAAAATATAATTTCATCACATTACAAAAAAGTAAAATGTGTTTAGTTGGAAGGTGTAAATAGATTACGTCTACAATTACGTTGGCAAAATTGCCAACCAAACGTGCCCTTAGTGAACCGATGCATCTCCAACAAAGTTAATTTTTTTCTAACGGTATCACGACACATAAGTCACAACCGTTATTTTCACAGTATTAGTGAAATTAAATGGATAATGTTGCTAAAAAAATGAAATATTTGGGGTATAAGTTGACTCTAATAAATCATCTTCTAGGTCCCTTTAAGTTTAAGATGCAGGAATATAATGGAAGCTTACCTACATTGGCTTTAAATCCCCTCATGGACTAAGGTTATTTTACAACTTTAATACATTAATTTCTCAATTTTCAATTCCAATACCAATGTATAATATTAATTAAGATATATTGGTTATTGTTGAATGTTTTTCAGATTTCAAGTATAATTTTGTTGATTTGCCTGCAAATACTGGATTCTCCTATGCAAAACCACCCATTGCAACTCAACGTAGTGACTCCAAACAAGTTCAACATGCCGTTCAATTTATTAGGAAGGTATTGTGTATTTATTACAAACGCAACAATGCTAAAATTTATTACAAATTGGTCAAATGTCCATTTTGGTCCTCTATGTTTTACTCAAGTATTAAATTGGTCTTTTATGTTTCTCAAAAGTTTATATTGGTCCTTTTTGTAGTGGCTAATGGATCACCCAGATTTTTCTCAAACTCTTTCTACGTTGGTGGAGATTCATATGCTGGGTTGATTGTACCTGCAATTGCTCTTGAAATTGTAAAAGGTATCCTCCCCTCTTATGTTTCATCCAGAAAGTACACTAAAGCTATAATTAATTAAAGGATGAACAGCAATGGTAGAATAAATTTCTTTTTAATATTCTTACTTCTTTTTGTTTTTGTCTCCTTTTCTCGGGAATTGTATTTAGTAGAAGATATTAATTTCTCTCACAACGTAACGAATCAAAGTTAAAATTTTCACTGGGAGAGATATTTATATTTAGGTGTGTTTGGATAGCAGAATTTTAAATTTATGGAACTTTAAATACAAACAATAAAGAATAAGGATGCATTATGAGTTTGTGTGGTGAGTGAGAGATGGTGAGGGAGAAGAATGGTTATGGAAATGATTTAATATATGGCATGGGTTTGTGAAGTTTGGAGATGATGGTAGAGACTTGGTTAAATTGGGAGGGATTATATGGTCTTTTCACTATGAATACATCTGAATTCCATAATTGCATAGCCCTCAAAATATATTGCAATGCAATAATGATCTAGGATAGACATACCACAAACAAATGAATTTATTGGGGGTGTGTGTATTAATACATTACATGGCTGAATTTTAGGAGAAGGAAGTATTTTTAAAAATTCCAAAAAAATCTTGTGGTAAGGATTACATTGCAAAGTACTGTTTACACATTGACTTTTTGTTGACTCAGCTTTTTGCTAAATTGACCAAAATACCCCTCCTAATTACTCTCTTTACTTTCTCATCTACCAAGAAACACTTTAATTATAAGTAAGGGCATTTTAGTCTTTTTCAATACTTTACTTTACAAACTTTATATCACATTTTTATTTTTTACTTTCCTTTACTCTAAAGTACTTTCCTTAATCTACGGTACTTAACTTTACACCTATTTCCTTCCCATCCCATCCGTGCATAATTATTGATTAGTTGTAGACTTGTAGGGTAAGCTTGAGTAGGGATTTTGCTAGGTGTTGCCTTGCCTAGATTTGTTATGAGGATAGTGTAAAGCCTTCAATCAATTATCAAGTGAGTCATTAACTCAGTATTGATGTTTCTTAATTATAATTTTGAAAGGTGTTACTTTTATATTACCTCTAATTAGTTTATAATTAATCATTATCTTAAAATTATTAAGGGATACATACTTGGAAACCCTATAACTAACTTTACTGAAGATCAAAATTATAAGATCCCATTTGCTCATGGAATGGAGCTTATTTCTGATGAACTCTATCAGGTATATTCTATATATCCTAAGTTGATTAGTGATAAATTCATTTTCTTTATTATAGTTTAGCATTATATAATTAATTTTCTCAAAATATTTACATATTATGTTATAATAAAATAATTATATTTTCAGTCACTCAAGAGCAATTGTGGAGAAAGTATCAAAATGTAGATCCTAACAATGAAATGTGCGTTAGAGATATGGCAACCTTTGAAAAGGTAGAATGAAAATTTTTTCAATTGTTTAATTTCATGTTTTTATGATTATCATTTTATTAAAGGTTAAATTAATCTATTGGTCCCTATAGTTTTAATTTTGAGTAAATTGTTATTTTGATCTCTAAAGATATACTCACATATGACAATCTAGTCTCTGAAAGATGTTGACTATACGAATTAGTTCCTAAAAGTTTGAAACATTGTACACATTTGTCCCTCCGTCTGATGCTGCTAAAAATCATTAACGAAAATGCTTATGTGGCGTCATTAATTATTCACTATACATATTAGTCTCTAAAAGATTATATCGCCATACAAATAGTCCCAAAAGATCTCAACTACATTATAAATAAGTCCTTAAAATAATAATATGTGTAAGGTAGCTTAATAGATTAATCTACCATACACTTCTACGACGTCGGTTGGGTGGACAGCTTCTTCAAGTGTCCATGAAGTCGATGGGTGGCCGTGTAGGTTATGAGGTGTCATCTCGTGAGGCAGATTTGAATGTCTGCTACCCACCAGCATTGGCAATGGAATGTTTTAACAAGGTAATGGGGTGCAAAAGTGCTTATTTGGTTGCGAAATTGGATAAATATTATTGTAATCATGGAGTATGCAAACCCCTACATGAGTGCTCCCACGATGTTTGCTCATTTGTTTAAGGTCATATGGTCATATGTTCTCAGGCTTATAACTATACTTAGGGCTAGGCTAGGAATTTTGAAGAGAACGAGGTGGGTGATTATTAATAGAGTTGTGTAAAGTAGGGGTGAGGTATTACGAGTCCCATATCGAGGAGGCTATCTTCAAGGAAAGGTATTGGGCTCTCTAACTCTAACAGCTAACTTTTGGGGTGCGGTTCTCCTAAACACTCGTGCTCGTATCAATTGGTGCTTTCACTAAGAGCCAATCGACTGATCAAAGGGCTACCTGCGGAGTTCTGATTGGTAGAGGGCTAACCGTAAGCTCACCGAGTGAAGTATAGCAGTGTGTCAACTATAGGAGTTTGAATGTTGAACTATGCTTTCAAATGATTAGAATAGAATAAAATAGCACCAATAAGAGTGGCATAATTGGTTAAGGTTTAGACACTTAGCTCACAAGGGTAAGAGTTCGAATCTACTGACCGATGTGAGGACCTTCTTGGCGGTAATATAAATTTACCCTATGTCCTCACAAGTTGGTTAAGATTCGATGGTTTCATCAACATTGGCAGGTCCAATTGCAGAGTTGTTCGAAAGGGTCGTTGAGTACATCATAAGAAAAAAATTGAAAAAGAACGAAAAGGAAAAAGAAAACACGATCTCGAAAAGGAATCATCAAGCTTCCATTGGATGAAGAAAAAGAATGAAAAGAAAAAAGAAAATAAAATCTCAAAAAGGATTGGAATATAAAAATAAAAGAGAACACTCGCCACTTAAAGGAAGATACTCTTTATGTACTTCCTTCACCAAGCCACCCTTGTAAATAAATAAATAAATTTAACAAAGACTTATTTACAAATGTTAATTGGACCCAATTATTAAATGATATGTAAGTTTATATATGGACCCATTATTAAAAATTGAAATTATATAGAGATCTTAATTGAAAATTAGAGTAAACTATAGGGACAAGTGGATTATTTTAACATTTTATTAATGTATTATTGTTTTTCAATATGTAGTACTTAATTCATATGTTTCAATTGGGATTAACAGTGTGTTTCAGGAATATGGTATGGCATATTTTGGAGCCCCAATGTCCTTCTTTTGAACTTTCTCCAAATTCAAAGGAATTGTTTGGCAGATTACTCTCCATGAAACATCCCAATCTCAACTCTTCACCTTCACTACTACAGAATGTCGAGTAATTTCACAATCTACTTCTCTGTTTGTACTCTTTTCTAGTTGTATATTCTTTGAACTCGTCACATATTAATAGTTAAGTAAATAAAATTGAGAATAATATAGTTTAGAAAACAGCTTAATAATATAATTCTTTTAGTTATTGGGAAGTTATTTTTTTGGTACTACAGTTTTCTTTTGTGACACCAAAATTCTGCCAAGAGATTCTTTTTTTGTAATTATTTATTGAGAAGTTGGTTATTTATTGGGAAGTCACACTTGTAAAGTTAGAAAAGTTATTTTTTTGGTATCACGCTTTGTTTTTGTAACTCTAAAAATGTGCAAAGCCATATTACATGCACATATGTGCATGTTATTTATTTTTTTAATTATGAAAATTTAATATAAAATTGTTATTACTATATATATGTATATATATATATATATTGTGAAGTTATACTTGTGAAGGTGGGGAAGTTTTTTTTAGTGATACACTTTACTTTTGTGACACCGAAAATCTCCAAAACCATATATATTAATATACTAGAGGTTTCAAATGAACGTACGTGCATTGATTAATTTAAAGTATAATTAATAGTATAGAATTGACATATGTTTGTATGTAGAGTTATGGAGAACTGCTAATCACTTATTGGGTCAATGATGTGGTTCGCAGGGCTCTTGGCATCCGTCAGGTAAGAGATAAAACAAGGGTAATTTTTTGGAGTTATGGTGAGTTTTAGTTCACTACTGTTTAGTTGTTGGATTTGGTTTGAGATGTGTGTCATCTTAAATTTAAAATAAAAATTTTTTTAAGTACAGATCTCGAGACAGATCTAATGGTTGAACAGTGATGAACTTTGGCTCATTACCTTAAAAATACCTAAATAATCTTTAGGATGTATTTGGATTGAAGATAAGAAGAAAAAAAAAGCATTTTGAAATTATTCTCATTGTTTTAATTTCCAACCTAAAAAGAAAACATAAACATTCTCCTAGTTTAGATTTTTAAATACGGGAGGAAAAGAAAATGGAGGATTAATTAATCCTCCTTAACTTTAATTTTAATTACATCAAATTAAGTGATTTTGAATGGTCGAATTAAGAGAATGAGGAAATACCATAGCATTTCCTTCCTTTACTTTCTCTTCGTTTTTCTCAAACACACATAAGGTCTTTTTGGGAATAATGAGAACGAAAGAAAATGATTAAAGGCAGCGGAATACAAATATTAAGGTAGTAATTTCTCTTCTCTTTCTTTAGAATTGTTTTAAAATCCCTTAATTTGTGATAATTAAAATTAATAAAAAAATTATGAGGTGGGCTAAGGATATCTCTACAAAATCTTTTAATTTATTTCCCTCCAAAATTTAGAAAAACAAGGAAAATTTTAAATTCTCTTCATTTTCCTAATTTCCTTCTCTTTTATTATCTTCAATCCGAACACACCCATTATGTTAGATATGTATAGAAAAGCAAGAAAATAAAAGAGTAACTTGTGGATGCAAAACAGGGAAGTATAGGACAATGGAAGCGATGTCTGAAAACGCCTTATGCTAAAGATATTGAAAGTAGTTTTCCATTTCATGTGGAGTTGAGTACTAAAGAATATCGTGCTCTGGTATACAGGTGAGACAATTGTAATTTGTGAAGCACCTTGTAGGAGAATGGATTCTCTAAAAGAGAGAAGTGAAGTTCTAAAGTAGGAAAGAGATAAGAAAAAAAATAAACAGCACAACGATAGGAAAATGGTGATTGTTTGAATATGAAAAACACCTTTTTTTTTTTTTTTTTTTTGGCAGTGGAGATCATGACTTTGTAGTACCATTTTCAGCAACTCAAGCTTGGATAAGATCTCTAAATTACTCCATTGTAGATGAGTGGAGGCCATGGTTAGTCCAAACTCAAATTGCAGGGTAAGCATTAATGAAAGCATTTTGATTTTGAATCTAAAATGCATAGTGAGTGATAAAATTAAGTTGGAGTTAAGTTTTTTTTTTTTTTTTGCAGTTACACGAGGATGTATTTAAATGGGATGACGTTTGCCACTGTAAAGGTAAGAAATGTGTTTATTTTCAATTTCACTTAGAGACAAGAATGGTTTAGAAATCGGACCAAACCGTCCATTTTAATTAAAAAATCGGTGAATTGGTCACTTATTTGGAAGAAGATGTTCAATAGACGCTATTAAGCTTCAGTATATTTCTTCAATCAGTTGGTCTCTAATTCATTCAAGGTGAGACTTTAATTTATTAATGTGAATTTCTATTAAAATTAATAAATGACACTACATGATTATTGAAAATGATGTACCGAAGTAAGTTTAGTAATATTTTAGTATTGAATTTTATCCCTTATTCTATCTATAATAGCCTCAAAATGGAAGGTAAAAGTAATTAATAGTAATAAATGTGTGTGTAATTTTGTAAGAGAAATATGAATAAAGTATTTTTAAATCTTTAAAATGTATTATATGCTTATTTTACTTATATGAAATAAAACATGTGATGTTTGAATTTTGCAACATTTATCTATTATAATAAAAATTATATTATATATATCAGCATCAATTCAACTATAGTTTAAGTTGTACCAATAATTTATTAACTAGTACCTCAATCGATTCAATAATAAGTGTCGAATTTAAAACATTATAGACATGGACAATGAGTGATAGGGTACTATAACCTCCATTTGAAGATTAAGAAAAATTTCGTTTTCAAATTTGGACCTAAGGAGTTAGCAAAATCAATTTCTATCCCGTCCCTTCAAATTCCTAAATCTCATATATGTTTAGCTGAAAAAAAAATTCAAAATAGTTAATTATATATTTTCTTTTTGGTAAAAATCCTATTATGATTCTTTATCTTTACCATATGTTTTAAATTGATCTTTTATCTTTCAAAAGTTTTAAATTGGTCCCTTATATTTCCTATAAGTTTTATATTGGTCTTTTCGGCCAAGTCCGTTGCTTTCTTCCGTTAAGTGCTAATGTGGCGTGCTGAGATAGACTTATTATCTCTCTTACGTGTCCCTAACTTTATCTTCTACTTCTTCTTTTTGCCCCTCCCCACAAATTGTTCTGTGAACCATAACAAGATCTTATACTTCACCGCTGTTTTGAAATTCACCCAAAAGTACATTATTTTCGCGTCCACCGCCATCCGATTAAGCCCTCCGTCGCAAGTTTCGATCGACCACAACTTCTTTGCCTTCTTCGAATTCCCCTGATAGAAGCTATCAACAGTGGCATTCCGAATCACGCTCTTCCTATTCCAATCCAGGAAGATCCCAAAGGTGAAGTTCACATTGTCGTAGTAAATTCCCTTGTCCTTGTTTCTGTTATCGAACTCCACCATGAAGGCTATGGTGTTGTGGAAGGGGATTTCAAGGATTCGTTGAGGGAAGGAACGTAAAAGGCACCGATGTAGCATTTGGGCTCGTTGGTTCAAATATATAGAATAAATTAACTAATATTAAAGTTAGACTAAGGCACTCCTTAGTGTTTCTTTTCAACCAATGATAGAGCTTAGCTTATACAATTATTCTTGTTTCATTAAGTTCAAGACAATAAATTTTCTCTTAGCCAATGAAAGAAAATCTTTGCAACTGCCTTAAGATATTTGTTAGATAAACTCTAATAATTTATACATATGAGTTTTGAGTTTGATATCATCCGCCTCCGTACGTGTTTATCTCTCCTTTTACTTTTCGATCAATGTTGTACAGCATTAAATCTATTCTGTATGCCTCGACCATCCCTATTTAAGAGTTGAGAGCAAAGAGTTCTAGATTGATGTTGTGTTTTAACTGATTTGCAGGGAGCAGGGCATACAGCTCCAGAGTACAAAAGCAAAGAATGCTTTGCAATGTTTGAAAGGGATTTCTCAGAAGCCATTGTAAATTTGTAATCCTCAACTTCACCTTCTTTATTTGCTATCATTATCTTTGTCACTATATATAAATATTATAACCAATACTATTCCTCCCCACGGCAAATATATTGCTGTTAGATTAAAATATTATTTTGGTCTCTTGTAGATGATGATTTTATCAATTTAGTCCCCATAATTAGATATATTATCAATTTGTCATAACTATATATTACAAAAATTATATTTTTAACCAACGAGGAGTTGGTCCTAGTGGTAAGTGGCTTGGTATTGTTTAAGCAAGATCTCGAGTTTAAGACCTTGTGAATGCAGCTATCTCGCGGGTTGAGTCCACATTAGTCGAGACATTGCTTCAGAAACTTGGCGAACAACAATAAAAAATTATATTTTGGAAAGTATATTTTATACAAAAAATTATATTTTTCTTCATGAATTTTAAATATAATGAGTAATTTATATGATTTAACTATATAAATAAAAAATAATAGACTCAAATAAGAATAATTAAAGCATTTATATTATGGCAAAAGTACTTTTCCTGCTCCCAACGTTGGGGGTCTTGTCACTTTCGCCCTTAAGGTTTTTTTTTGCTGTCAATTGTACTCCTAATGTTTTGTATTTCTCTCAATGTCAGGCTTTTGGCTAACACCATCAATTTTTGGACGGTTTTTTATGACGTGGCATCCTATATGGTCAACAGTTCTAACTGGACTTTATTTTTTCACATCAGCAACATATTTTAGGGGTACAATGAACCCCAAAACTCAGTACATCAGTAAATCCGGTACACCAAAATACTCATTACATTAGTAAAATGGACCCCTAAAACTCAGTACTATTGACTGCTGATGTGGAAAAAATTAAGTCAAGTCAGAATTGTTGGCCACATAGGATGTCACGTCATCAAAAACCGTTCAAAACTTGACGATGTTAGCCAAAAGCCTGATATTGGGAGAAACACAAAACGTTAAGGGTAATGTACTTTTGCCTTTATATTATTTATACACCATATTAATTGTTTCATAATCATATATAATTCAAAATTAATTATAAGATATATCATGTATATAATAAGATGTAGCTCAAAATGTTAGGTCCAACTATAAAAAGAAAAAAAATTAAGGAATAGAAAAGAGTTTTTGTCAGGATCAATCAAAATCGATCTAGTTCCCGATTTTTATTGGGTCGTTCAATTTTGGCCCGTCCAAATCGGTCCAACCAGAAATCCAAGTCTTTGGTTAGAATCGAATCGGATATTTGACCAGTTATTGATTCAACTAGTTAAACCGATTCGGTTCTTAAAATAGCGATATTGTTTTCAAAATTGAATTGATCATTGAACTGATAAAAGCAGTGTTTCTTTATTACATAAATATTGATTGAACCGTGATCCAACCAGTATCAATATTAATAATTATTTTTATATGAACTAAATAATAATATTATATTAAATTAATAAAAATAATAAATGTTTCTTTATTACATAAATGATAAAACGATATCATTATATTTGTAATTATTTTTATTTACCTATTTCAATTTATAAAAATACAAATAAAATATTTGTTTGAATTAATTATATTTTTCTCTTCTTCCAAAGCATTAACTCTCCTTTTTATGATATTGAATACTCTTTATCAATAATTCAATATCATTAATGTGTTGATTGCTTCCAAAAATATTAACGTGGCTCAATGTCTAATTCTCTCTCTCTTTCAATTTTTTTTTTCTTCTTCACTCATCTCTCTTCACATTACTCATCACAACTTTCTTTTCTTTGATTTCTTTTTTTTTTTGGCCAAATTTCTTTTTTTTTTTCAACCCTTCACACTTGTGAGTTTTCTACTTCTCTCATATCTTCTCTTTTAATTTGAAGGTTTCTTCTTCTTCTTCTTCCTTTTTTTTTTCTTTCCTCTCAACACTAATCTCTTATTTTCATTTTATCCAATATGTAGTGTTTGGTGCTAACTAGACAGCATTTAATATTGGTGACCAGACATAACATTTGACAAGTAGATGTTCAGTGGTACGGTAGTACTGAATTTTAGTACATCCCTCCAATTAGTTGGTCCCTAAACCATTCAAGGTGGGGTCTAATTAATGTGAATTTTTATTAATATTAACAAATGGCACTACATGATTGGAGTGATGCACTGAAATTCAGTGGTACGGTACCATTGAACTTTTATCCCATTTTGACTATTTGAAAAAAAGGAGAATAATTAGAAGTTAGCTGGCATTAATTTTTTCAAGTACTCAACGCTAATATTCATCTAGATGGAGAGACCAATCTGGTAACATTTCAAATTATGAGGGATTAAATTGAAAAATTATCATCTATGAGGAACTAAAATGATATTTTAGTCATTTTGAGTATTGTAAGTTTATCTAACTTTAATTTGTTACTCTAACAAATCATCTTCTATATCTATCCATATATATATATATATGGCTTTGGATCCTTCTAATTATTGGTGTCACAAAATAGCTATATTTCATAATTAAAAATACAAGAAAAATATATAACGAGAGGTAGTGGGAGATTGAAAAAAAAATATGATGGGTAGTTACTAGAAAAATAGAAAAATAAATAACTTCTCATCATTTAATTAATTATTTTAAATAATAATAATAATTTAATCTAAAAATTTAAAAATTATGAAATATCTAATTTGTCATTCTTTTAAAATATATAATTATATTTTAAAAAATAAAGAATGAATTGCATGCACATATATGCATGTAGAGCCTCTAATGTGTGTATATATATGTGTGTCTATGTATGGCAGTGGAGATCATGACTTTAAAATACCATTTTGTGGGACTGAAGCATGGATAAGATCTCTAAATTGCTCCATTGTTATTCCAATCTCTCAAATTGCAGGGTAAGCATTAATGAATGCATTTGGAGAAATTTAACATTCATTTTGATTCTGAATCCAAATATGTATGAGAGTGACAAAATTAGGAGTTTTTTTTTTTTTTCAGTTAAACAAGGGTATATTCAAATGGGATGATGTTTGGCTTTTGCACAGTATATACACAAATTTAGTTAATTTAAACACTATCTACATATATATACCATTTTTACTGGACACGAGCAAAATGTCGTCAGTGAGAACGTTTTTCTGAATTTTGACAAGAAAAAAGGTCTTTGAGGGCGTTTATAGGGTCAAATAGTTAACCCTATAAACGCCCTCAGTGAGAGCGTTTTTTACAATTTCTAACACTTATTTTCATGTAAATATTAGCGTTTAAAACGATATGTTTGTCGTCCTCGATCTCACCTCGAACCTATAGAATTCATTAAAAAAATCTCAATTGTGTGTTTAATACCCAAACTCAAATCCAACTAGAAATTTTTATAGCTAGCTACCCTTTAAGATATGAATATATATTCCCTACTTAAAAACCGAGAGTTAGGATTTGCTTATTGATGTCATGTCTTTGAATTAATAAAAATATGTTAAAAATTATTTTGATCCTTTATGTTTTACTGAAGTTCTATTTTGGTCCTCTATGTTTTAAAAATTTAAAATTAATCCTCTATGTTTTCAAATTGGTCTAAAATGGTCATTTTGCATCATACCGTTGGCTTTTTCTGTTAAATGCTGACGTAGACCTAGAATGCTGACGAGAGTTTTAATCCACATCAGCATTTAGAAGAGGCTAACAGTGTAAGACAGATGGACTATTTTGGATGAATTTAAAATATAGAGGATTGATTTTGAACTTTTGAAACTTAAAGGACCAAATTAATTTTGGTGAAACAAAAAGGACCAAAATTATGTTTTAGCCTAAAATATATCCACACAAAAATATGTGTTATTGTGGCCGACACCGAGAATCTTTCACATTTAGAAAAGTGAGCATCATTTAATTTAGAATAATAATTTATTTATATGTATAAATCCGTGTCACTAATTTAATTGAATAATAATTCAACTACTTTTGCTGTATGTTGAATAATAATGATTGAGCTAAACTAGTTTCTGTCTTTTAAGTTGGTCAAATTATTTTTTAGTTTGTAAATTTTAAAATTAAATTATTTGATCCCTAAATTTATACTCTTATCTATTAAGTTATGCATGACATAGTCATTATGTGTTGACTTAACGTCTTTAATTTGTCACCATGTTACTCCTTCACCTTGCCACATCATCTAAATATTTAAAATTAATACTAAATAATTTCTGTATTTACCACCATGTTGCTATTTTAACTAATACAGAGACTGCTTAGTATTACTTAATACAAGGACTATTTAGCATTACTTTAAAATATTCAGTCAAATGTCCATTTTGGTTCTTTATCTTTCACCCAAGTTCTATATTTGTCATTTATCTTTCAAAAGTTCTAAATTGGTCATTTATCTTTCCCACAAGTTCTATATTGATCCTTCTGTCCATTTCTTCCGTTAACTGCTGATATGGCGTGCTGAGGTGGACACATCATTTCTCCTACGTGTCCATTTAAGCTGACGTGCCACTCCACGTCAGCACCACACCATCTTCTATTTCATTGTCTGTGATGATTGTCGATGATGTGGAGATAACACGTCAGCTTAGATGGACACGTAAGAGAGATGATGTGATCACCTGAGCACGCCACGTCAGTAGTTAACTTAAGAAATGGACGCAAGGACCAATTTAAAACTTCTGAAAGATAAAGGACAAATACGGAACTTGGTTGAACGCAATAAAGGACCAAAATAAATATTGACCTAAATATTCAGATAATATTTTAAGATGAGGTGACGGTGACAAATTAAAAGTTCTATGTTAACATAAATAAAGGCTAACTTAACGTCAAACCACTATAAAAATTAACCAGATTGTAAATTTATGTTTTGGGGAGGATGAAATTAAGGCATTGGATTGGCCATAGTGAATAGTGATGCATGTGTGTTTTGGTGATTTCTGATTTATCTTCTAGGGTATCATCTCATCATCAAATCTAGCAACTCAAAGCTATGAAACGAGTAAATGTCAAGTAGTACGGTAGTATTGAACTTCAGTACATACTTTCAATCAGTTGATTCTTAATTTATTCAAGGTGTGTCCTAATTAATGTGAATTTTTATTAATATTAACAAATAGCACTACATGATTAGAGGGATGCTCTCAAATTCACTAGTACGTTAGTACTGAACTTTTATCGGCTATGAAAACACTCAAATTCCTCATTATTTAGTAAAATGCCATTTTTTTTTTTTTAGTATTCTCGATCGGAGCTAATTATATTACACATTAATCAACTTGTCTAATTTGTCATAAAATATATATGGTTCAGTAGTCATAAACTTATTAGTGCTTCTTCCATAGGCCGATCTGAGAAGAATGCTAATGATATTATTCCAAATCAAGCAAATGGCTAATACTGCGTCTTCAACTTCTCCATCATTATTTCTTCTTCTTCTTTTTTCATCACAGCTTTATTATTCCACTTCTGCAATTTCTAACTCAACCACAGTGAAGTTTCTTCCTGGGCTTCCTGGGCCTCTTCCTTTCCATCTTGAAACTGGGTATGTATGTATGTATGTATATATATATATATTCCAGTTATTTATTTCTCTGCTTTCCATATCTTTATTCCTTTACTTGTGTTATTTGTGCTTGCTGCTTTAATTTTGGAGTTGCATCATTTGAAAAATTATCAAGAAGCATGACTTTTACTTTCTTATTTTAATCCATCCATCGGGCCGGATCCCAAATTGGGTCTTTATTATGAATTCAAGTATTCAACTCCATACCCTCTGGATGGATTGTCCCCGCTTCATATTGGGTACTTCTAAAATCAAGTCGTACTCGTATTGGGTACGTACTCACACCCCGTATTCAATTGGGTACTTTTGAGTTGAATACTTCAAAATATATGACATAATATTTTTTTTTGAAAAAAGTTTGATTTCAATCCTTATTGTAAAAATTACTGCAAAGTTTTAACTTTAGTCTTATAGATTAAATAATAATAATAAGAGAAAGCAAATATATACTTAAATCATTGAATGAATTCATGAATTGCAGACCTCAATCTTTTTCATCTATTATAATATGGTTCTAGACTTTTTGGCATCACAAATGTAAAGTGTGACATAAAAAAAATAACTTCCCAAAAAATTATCCAACAAATAACTTCCCATAAAATTGAGAAAAGCATTGGAGATATGCATGAAAAAAACAAATTATTATTATAAAAGTGATAATAAAATAACTTCTATGATTTAGTATATTATTTAAAATATAATCATTATTTCTTAAAAAAATTTAAAAAAACTAAAAAATTTAATATTTTATTATTTTAGATAATAATAATTTTACATTATATATTTCTAAAAAAAAAATAAATTACATGCACGGTATACGTGCATGCGAAACCTCTAGTATACATATATGATGGTTATATGTTCTCTATTCTACAATCCAATGCACATGAAGATGTGAATTTACTGCACTTTTGCTGAATTGTTATCAGA